>JAHFWJ010000655.1:0-214086 GCA_028555115.1 Himalopsyche japonica | reverse complement strand
TGAACATGATAAAAGTTGTTTTTTTACTATTTCATTTATAATAATAAAGTAAAAATTAATTAATGAAAGGTTATTTATAGTATAGTGTATTTGACAACTTCAAAATGAGATTTATAATAATAAAAAAAAAACACTGACAGCAATGATAAAGCATCAAGGCCATTTGGTTTGTCAATAACAACAAGACAAACTTAATCAGTTTACTTTTGAGTATAAGCCTTTAAAAGTCCTTTTTTTTTCAATAATATACTAAAATAACATTCTTCACTTAAAATGAAATATACTTACATGTTCACTGTACCTACCATTTAAATTATTTTTACTTACATTTTGAAATACTATTCATTTAAATTCATACAATTCACCATATTAATATTTAATATGAATTCATTCAGAATCTCCATAAAGATTAATGTTATTTTTCATCTTTATATATATATTTTTTTTATACAATTATAAACATATATACATTTTAATATACTTATAAAAACTTGTTTATTTATTAATTTGACATTCTAGTTAAGAAAAACTGTATTTGATTTTGCACAAAAAGAGCTCGCACCAAAAGCACAAGAGATTGATAAGACAAACGAATTCAAAGAACTACGCTCATTTTGGAAACAACTTGGTAATCTAGGAGCACTAGGTAAGCTAAAAAATGTTACTTGTTAGTTATCAAGAATTTCAATATTCTATATTATAAATGCACCCTGCCCAGAGCAGGGCAGACCATCAAAAAAGTCAACAGCTTCAGTTAATTTAATATTCTAATTATAGGAAACAGTAAAATAAATAAATCGCTTGTTACTTACTTAAGACTACCTGGTGCCGCATTTGACTGTTGCGAACTGTACACTCAGCTGTATACAATCAAAGCTATGTGCTTTATGTTTGCATTCTATTAATGTTGCTTAACAGTAGTGAATCATGGCACCTGACAAACTGTACATTGAGCTTTGAGAATAGATGCATATTGAGTGAGAGTGAGGCGGTTTGACATTGCAATAAAGTTAGACATTGAGGAACATACCTAGGAGCACCCTGTCATATTAGCAGTCATGGAGAGACATTGTCATTATATTTGTAACATTGTGAAGATATCTTCTTCCAACCACTATGATTTTTTCATCCTTGTTTCAGGCATTACTGCTGATCCAGACTTTGGAGGGTCTGGTGGGAAATACTTAGACCATGTCATTATTATGGAAGAAATATCAAGGTATGTTTGATTAAAGATTATTACGTATTGAAAAGGTAAAATAATTTTTAGTGTAGAATTGTAAAAAACTTTCATCTATGGTTGTGTGATTGCAGTATGACAAACAAACAAATATTGATACACAAAATTGTAAAAATTATCCATTACTTTGAAGGGAGGAACAGACAGACTTTCATTTTTCTTTTCATCTTTTTACAGAATTTCATGAAAACATGTGAGAGACTCATTGTATAGGGTCCGCCATCTAAAGTTTTTTTTTTCAACTAGTGCTTATTTCGTGAATGGTAACACTTAGCTCATGTCTGATTTGACAGATAATTAGTTTTATCCTTCCGCTGAACGAATATGGTTGTGTATACGCTTGAACAACGCTGGAAATATTGCGACATTACTTTGAAAATCATGGTAATGTTGCAAAAAAAAATCATCTTTTCGGATGAAGCTCATTTTGATCTTGGCGGGTATGTAAACAAGCAAAATTGTCGCATTTGGGGCACAGAAAACCCGCACGCATACATTGAAAAGCCGGTACACCCAAAACGAGTCACTGTTTGGTGCGGATTTTGGTCCAGAGGCATAATTGGGCCATTTTCTTCGAAAATGAGCAAGGAGTGGCCGTTACAGTCAATGGCGATCGTTATCGGACCATGTTGAACGAATTTTTGGTCACAAAAATTGAAGACGAGGATATTGGCAACATTTGGTTTCAACAGGACGGCGCTACGTGCCACACAGCCGAAGCTACACTCGATGTTTTGCGCCCTGTTTTTGAAGATCGCATTATCAGCCGCAGAGCTGATGTTGTTTGGCCACATCGGAGCTGCGATTTGACACCGTTGGACTATTATTTGTGGGTTGCCCTCAAAGATAAGTGTTACGCCGACAAGCCAGAGACAATTGACGCTTTAAAGGACAATATTCGTGAAGCCATTGGTGAAATACAGCTGCACACAATCGATAATGTGCTTAAAAATTGGACCGATCGTGTAGGCTACTGCATGGCCAGCCGAGGCAGCCATTTGAATGAAGTTATTTTCCATTATTAACCGGAAGGATTGTACTTTCAAATAAAAAAAGAAATTTGAGAAAATATTATTAGTTTTTTTTTTTATAGCATTTTCAAAAAAAAAAGTTATTTGGCGGACGAAATAAGCACTAGTTGAAAAAAAAAACTTTAGATGGCGGACCCTATATATTTTGAAAATTTTAGTCACCAAATTACATTAGTGCATACTTTGTTACTAAGTAGAGCTTTGATTATTTACACATACAGATTGAATTATATTTTGGCTCTAAACTTTTTTCAATTGCATTAAATCCTTGAATTTATTATTTTGAAAGTAATGCAAAAGAAGCTGGTTCTATAAGAAAAAGAAGGAGATATTTACGAATCGCAAGTTTCATGTAGTACTTAGTATGTTAACAATATTACTAAAAAACTTCGTAGTTCACTATCAAACTGATTAAAGTTTCCCACTGTGTGCAACTTAAGTATTCTCTCTATGAGTAATCTCTATTTTTCACTTTGTGTATTGTACAAAACTAAATATATTTGAATTTTACTACAGGGCTGCTGGAGGAGTTGCACTATCTTATGGAGCCCACTCTAACTTGTGTGTCAATCAAATTAATCGAAACGGAAATGCTGAACAGAAATCTAAATATCTTCCAAAAGTGAGTTTCAGAAGATCATTCTTATTTCACCATATTTTACTCTAAGACATCCGGTCAATTGACAAGAGTTTAAGTCCTCTCATGTCATGCTGATGTCCTTCAGTATCCCTAAATACGCCTCTTGGATAGTACCAGACAGTAATAGTCAGAATACCTCTAGAAAGATGAAAGCACCCTGCCAATTACAACTTCTTTACAAAATTGCCAAGAGCGAGATTCTTACAAAATCGACTGCCTCTTTCAGTCTGATCTTTATGGTTTTTCAATCTTTTGATTTGACACCTAACTGGAAAATATTTAATCAAGAGAAAACGAGACTTGAAGTTCCCAAAACTCTGCATTACCATAACTTAAAACAGTCAAATCATCACAGAAAAAAGCTGAGAATACTCTGCTGAAATGAAATAAATTATTATTTTTTTTAAGTGCGCAAATGATATTTACAACACAATAAATATTGATATATACAATGTTATTTATTAGACCCAATGACTATCATTTCAGCTTTGCAGTGGAGAATATATGGGTGCATTAGCAATGTCAGAACCAGGATCAGGAAGTGATGTTGTTTCCATGAAACTACGAGCAGAAAAGAAAGGGGACTATTATGTATTGAATGGAAATAAATTCTGGATTACCAATGGGCCAGATGCTGATGTGCTGGTGGTAATGACTCCTTCTATTCCCTATACATGAGTATGATTTAAAATTGTTCAGTGTAACTCTAGGAAAGCATGCGCAACGAATCCGGCTTGTCTCTTTTCCATGGGATTAAAGAAAGATAAGCAGCTTGCCTCGTAGTATTTGATATAAGGTTGCTTCAAATTTCGCATTAATGATCAATAATGCAACAATGATAATTATGTCACTTAAACTATTTCAGCACAATAAATAAAATATTAATTCTTGATTTGAGTTTGTAGAACCATAGTTGAGATAAAAATCGCATCATGCCATGTTTTTTCCATATCATTATCCAAATTATACAAAAAGATGTCTTCACTTGATATTGGCAAACGGCAAACTACATTTTGCTTTCCGCTGTCGTTTCATTGATACACTTGTATTTGTACATGTAAATAACTTCCTTTTACAAAGAAAATACAAATGCTTATGATTTGAATCATGAAGCAACAAAAATATTATTTTGAATGCCGAGCAATTTCATTATGTTACCGTTTTGCTGTTAATTTTTTTGATATTTTAAATGCCTTTTATAATGTCTTTTATTCAGGTATATGCCAAAACAGATATCACAACAGATAAACCACAACATGGAATAACTGCTTTTCTTATTGAAAAAGATTTTAAAGGTTTTTCTGTAGCCCAAAAGTTGGATAAACTTGGAATGAGAGGATCAAACACTTGCGAATTGGTATTTGAAGATTGTAAAGTAAGACAGTAATTTTTACTTATTGGAAATAAAATATTGAAAATTTTGATATATCTTTAACTAATTGTGTTATAAATACAATAGGTTCCCGCCAAAAATATTTTAGGTCAAGAAGGCAAAGGTGTGTATGTTTTAATGTCCGGTTTAGATCTGGAAAGACTCGTTCTAGCTGGAGGTCCTCTGGGTATAATGCAAGCATGTGTTGACGTGTCGTTTGAATATGCCCATACCAGAAAACAATTCGGAAAACGGATTGGAGAATTTCAACTTATACAGGTATTACAGAATTTCCTTTTGTTTCATTATTAAAACAATGTTTGTGATACAGAAATATGTTAAAATAACTGTATTTTTACATTACAGGGCAAGATGGCTGACATGTACACAACACTCAGTGCATGTAGAAGTTATCTTTATAGTGTAGCGAGAGCTTGTGATTTAGGACAAGTCAATAGTAAAGACTGCGCTGGTGTAATTTTGTACTGTGCAGAAAAGGCTACGCTCATGGCTTTAGATGCAATTCAAATTTTAGGTAAAAAAAATTTGAATAATATATATTATTAAAAAAAGATTAGTCATTTCAAGCTAGGTGACTTCGGATCATTCAATTCAATTGATATTATGTAATTGCCAGGACTAACACACAAGTAAATAAATTAATGAACACTTAAAAATTAAAAAAGACCAAGCTCTCATGTATAGGATATTTATGCCAAGGATTAGTAGAAACAGCAAGCCTCTTTTGTACATTGCGATTACATAACCTGTTATGATGTATTCAATCCCTATTTGGGTATACGAAGATGCTTTAAAATATTTTAAAACACTACAGACTATTATAAATGAGACTCTGTCACCAAGAGACTGCAGTATGCTCGCAGCAACACCCTCCAGAGTGACTCAGATCTGGAAAAAGTCCTCAATCATATCATGAAGCTATCAAAGAAATTCTACAACTCCATGATTGACGACTCAAATGCAACACTTCAAGACCTGAAAGTCTATGAGAAAACTTTATAGACAAACTTTAACGGACCCTGTACTGCTCTATCCTCGAAACCACCTGAATCATTTTGATTCATTGATCAAGTCAAATAGGACAGTAAAATTTATTTTGTTAAAAAAAAAACAAGAACCTGTTAGATGTCATGTCCCCAAATATAAACAAAATAACTGTCAATATGATAGACTTGTAGTCCTTCTGACCTCTTCAATGATGCTAAATATATCTGACATGTAATTGCTCAAAATGATAACTCTTGTAAAATACAGTCATTTTCGATTTTTTTCCCCATGATTAGATTTGTATAATTTTTCCTTATTGAAATGTGATAGTCCACCATTTTAAAGACTACACTATTTTTTACTTGCAGGTGGAAATGGTTACATTAATGATTATCCCACTGGAAGACTCTTAAGAGATGCCAAATTGTATGAAATTGGAGCTGGTACATCGGAGGTACGAAGAATGTTAATTGGCCGAGCATTAAACAGCGAATTTTAATGATTGATGTCATATTATATATTACAAAATCATTCCTACACCATAAAATATTACTTTTTTGAATAATATAAACAGAAAGGGACCAGTCTGTTATAATGGTATTTTATACCTTTGTTATGTACATATCATATACATTTGTTATACATAAAATAACTATTTTGGATTAATCTGACGTTTTATTGCCATCTTCTGAAACAATTATAGCTGCAATCATTGAATGTAACAGCTCTTTTCTTGCTATCCACTGATATCGAAGTAAAGTATGGATGATGTTCTAAGCATCTGGAATTTTTTTTATTTTAACCCATTCCCTGCTGAGCCACATAAAGAATATTTAAAAATTAAGTCAGTAAGTATTGGTGCTAGCCAAACATACAAAGATTGTCAGGACAAATCAATTAATATTTCATTGCAGCTTTTAGACGAAATATTTATCACTGTTCAATTATCAGCAAACTGTGATCAGCCGTCTCGACAAATGAGAGGTTAGCAGTCACAAAAGTTAAGAATGCAGACTTTGGGTAATATTTTTTCTGCTATTTACCAGTAACCCAATGACTACTAACTTTTTATCCGTTAAAAGAGAAAATTAGAATGTGTTAATAGTTAGCTAGAAATTATAAAAAGGTTATGAAAATTTTCCTTTTTTTTCAGTTACATAGCCTGATTTATTCTAATAAGTTTCATAAGATTGTTAAATATCTTATTTATGGCTTAGCTAGGATCAAGATGAATGTTCTTTATTATAATATAATTTTATATGTCTTTTTTTTACTATTCTATGCATTTACTAGTTAATTTCCAAAATGAATCTACAATTAATATTTTCAAATGGTTCTAATAATTTCTTACTAGTAGTAGAAACAAACAAAGTAAGTTTGTCTTATAAGGGTTCAGAGTCACAGAGATGTAAAACTTAGAGCTATCTAGATTTTTAAATACAGCCTTTTGACTATTGGCTAATTTCAAATAATACATTTTATTACATTTATTTAGTTTTAAAGTAATGAATTATAGTAGATTCAGATTTACTGATTATAATGAAGATTACATATGAAAACACAAACAAATATTATTTTTTGTAATATTTGAAGCCGTTCATATAAGTTTTCAAAAAAAATCTATTATGATTTTGGTAGGTTTTTATTATAAAATTTTTAACGTTTTATGATCATTTTATCAAAAACATGAATAACGATTTTTAAATATTATTTTGTAATATTGTATAATAGTGGACTGAATAAGTTTTTCAATCTCAATTAAATAGCGCGTTAATATTTGGCACCAATTTTATTGTTTCTTTATAGAGGTTTTTTAACACCGTATTCGAAATATTTTCATTTTTTATTTAACGTAGTTACTGAACAAAACCGGTTAAAAAAACCATTTAATTTCAACCCATTTGCATAAAATAATAAATTTCCTTGTCACAGTATTTGGTTTGAAATACATTCAATATTTTTGTTTTTATTAAATAAAATTAATGAGAATTAATATTGATCTATTTTGAAACATAGATTTCAACAGATTAAAAATAGATTGAGACGATTTGTCAATGATGATTAAAATCTTGGCAATACATTTGAGGGCACCAGCAGCTTGGCAAGCAATATTTTTTAGTTCATTTATTTGCCGCTCACACGCGCCCAGTCACGTAGCCCACTGTAAAAGTTTAGCGACCCATTCTGTTTTTGTTATGACCCCCTATCTATGGCGCTGTCATATGACTTTTGGCGCACGTGATCATTTTATTTACAGGTTTACGTATTTTTTCCAATGGCTCGAAACATTAGCAAGCCACATTACATTCGTGCACGGATACGATCGTATGTTAATAATTTGTGAAAAATGAAGTGAAGTGGCAGTGTTTTGAGGGTTTTTCTTAAAGTAATGGCCTTGTTTGAAAAAATTTTTGCGACAAGGAAGAAGGCTGACAAGAAAGAACGCAATATACAAGAACATGCTAGGTACGTACCTACATAACAACATTACGAGATTCGTATCGATAGTAAATTCTATTTATATTGTTAGAATAAGCGGACGTGCGCTTTTCCTGCGGCATTACTGCCTCTCCTCTCATTGGTTCTCGGAAGGAAGGTGTTTCCCCAATACGCTGAATGAATTACATTTACGACAACAAATGACGCATGTTATGACAGCGCCCGATTAATGTTTGGTACAAATTTTGGCATATGACTCGATCACGTGAAAGTGCCCAGTCTTTAATGATCCTATTGTTTATGTTGGGTCCCGACATCATCCACTACCTACACTGAACACAAAAGTATTTAAGAATGTCCGTGGGATCAAGCAAACAAATATTGACGTGTGTGTTGACATATTTACCGTTTCCTTAAATATAGATTTCGTTTTTCTTATAAATGACACCTGTAAAGAATTCTTCTTTACTTCCTCATGCACATAAACTATTTTGAAACTTTCTCAAACTAAAAGATTTTCATTGAATGTAACTCGAAACAAAAAAATATTTTTTAGAAAAGTTTTGGCCATTAAAGACTGAAGATTTGGGATCTCCAAAAATTTAAGTCATTTATTTAAAAATATATATTAGGAAGACGTCTTTTTTTTATATAAAATTTAAAATTAACTTTGAAAAGTGAAATTATGTTGATTGAAGATATTACTAAGCTTTCATAGCAAAATTCAAGCTTTATGAAAATTATCTGTGTGGGAGTAATGCCATTTATTCTGAATTATTAAATGATTTCAATAGATCGATTGAGATTTTTCAAAATATACTGACGTAGTCATCAAAATAATCCTCATAATCTATTAAGCTTGGAGCTTAAATCAGGAAATATACAAATGCTTATGATATAGATTTTGGTATAGATTGTGTTGGAACAAAAAAAAAATGAAATCAATTTCTATTAAAAACCACGTTTTTTTTAATTAATCCATATTAAATTAAATTTGAAGTTATGTATACCATAGAAGTCAAATATTTCAAAGAACTTTCAGTTCTTTACAATATTTTTTTGATGTTTCAAGCATCAGTCTTGGAAAGTATTTGTGGACCTAGCTTGATGAATGATAAAAAAAATTTGAAAAGAATAACACAAAAAAACCAAAGAATTTAAGATAATTTCATGTTAAATACATACATATAATAATCGAGATATATATGAACATGGATGTAGAGCAAATTTTATTCAACATAATTTCATGACATCAAAATAAATTTGTTTTTAAAATAAAGTTAATAATACATTCTCAGAAACTAATTTTCAAAAAACATATCCCCCATTTAGCTAAACACCCCACCAAAATAAATGTGTACTTTTTTTGGAGAAAACTGAAACAGTATTTCTTTACATGGTTGATTTAAAAATTGAATATACCTGAAATACAAATATTCCTTTCTAAAACCAGTGAATAATACAAGATTATAATTTTATTTTTGAAATGTTCATTATATTGTATTAACGAACAATCCTTGTTTATTTATATAAAGTTCTATTATTATTCTTTTATCTTCAATAAAACATTACAAGTCGCTGCACATTATGTTATTATTTTAAACAACACTTTTTTCAAGACTACTATCATGTGATTTGTATTTTAAATAATTCCAGATTTATTATTATTGATCTGTTGATAAATTGCCAATGTGAAGAATAACACATTTTTCTCTCCTATCTATTATAAATACATTTTGTCATTACTACACATTAAAAAAAAAATCTTTCTAATATTCAGTACAACTCCTTCACTGCTCGATAAAATAGAACTTTTATAACATTGAATTGTTTTCATATACTTGCCTCTTAAGGTTGAAAATTTTTTTGAAAAAAAAAAAAAAAGATTTTTCAGCTGCGTCAAAATTGGTTCCTTGGTGAAATAAATAAAATTGAATTATCGTTTGTAGTCTCTCTTTATCCTGGGAAGAGATTATTGCTGCAGTAAAACCAATTAATACTATATTCCACTGATTTTCTAAAAACAATAAAATTTGATAATTATTTTTTAGATTGATTTTAGATTTGTTAATGTAAAACTTTAGCCAGAGATTCATACTAGATAGATGATAGTGCGTGAGTAGTATTTTCCTAAACCTGTTTTAAAGTGTTTTAGAATACTTTTCACATCAGATGAAGCATGTCATCAAAAATTTATTAAGGAGAGTTAAAAAAATATTAACATTTAATTTTTATATTATAAACTTTTTGTTGTTAAAACAATTATATATATCATCATTACTTACATTCAGTATATTTTAAATGCAGACTTTTGATTGTGCTTAGCAATATGGACATCAAGTAAAGTATTTAAATATTTAATACAAACGTGTACTGATTTCAAGTGAGAAAATCTTTGTTGCTGAATATATCGCAACTGCCGATGGCAATATAGAAAAATATACCAGATGGAGATGAAAATTTTTGATCACACATATCACGGCAATTTTCATAAGTGATCTTTTGTGATGCACTGTTATGTTTTTTTTTTTTAAATCAATAAAATCATTTATTGCATATTCATACAATATTATGGTTTGAAAATTGTGGTATCAATAAGGTTAACAATGTTATTCTGTTTGAAAGTTTTTTTTTTTATTTTATTGTATTTCCAATTAAAAATGAATGCATATCTATATAACAGGGATTCCCAACCTTTTTATACTCTAGAGCACATTCTAAAATATCGGTAGGTTGGCGGGCACCACCCATTTTCTTCTACAGGTATTTATAATTAGACGTGATTAATTGATTATTATCACTATATAATAAACTTAGTTACTCAAAAAAAATTTTTACTAACAAATATATAAAAATAGTTTACATTTTTAATTAGTGTTCATGAAAAAATAGTGGCGGGCACACACAAATTGTTCCGCAGGCACGGGGTTGGGAATCCCTGCTATATGAGATAGTAAATCACTAATTGCAGTACATATGAGCAAAATAAATACTGGCATTTGTAGTATATTTATTGGTTTCTGCATGTCATTAAAAACTGAAATATTTTTTTCTGTTTTACTTATATTGTAGTATATGAACAGGTTTTTGTTTTTCGAAATAAATTTTGATGGTCTGTATTTTTAGACCATTTAGATTCTCAAAGGAACAGGTGCGAGTGCTGCTATACAGAGAGTGCGAATGGAGAGGCCGAAGGCTTCTTTATGACTCTGCTGCCGTGGAAAAGGTTGCCATCGAATCCACACTCAAAACTCCACAGTGCTCATTTAAAAGATTTTATCACCCAAAGAAAGAGAGTAAAAATGAAAAAGGGCAGGAGAAGAAAACGTCAGGAGATAAAATTGTTGAAATATCAGAAGGATATGGTTTTCAGGTACGTACATTTATTTATTGTCGTTTCTATTGACCCATCAGCCTAATATTGGTCTCGACTTTCTCGAGAATGCATCTTGGTTCAGTTCTATATGCTGATTTACTATTTCAGTCTAGTAAAGAATATCCAACCACAAATATTACAAAAATTGAAATTCTAGAATATTGTCGTTAAACAAACTTGTGAAGATTATCAGGACACTTTTAAAGTGTTGACTGTCACTTCTTGATGGAGAAGCATAATATTTAAAATAATAAAAATACATTTTTTCAATACTAGTTCCACAATATATTTCATGGTCAGGACCGGTTTCGTTCATCGCGAGCTTTATCAAATAAACGAAACGACCGCTGAGCTTAACCGGTCCTGATCGTTGTGTATATTGTGGAAGTAGTTCTTAAAATATGTTTTTGTTTATTATAATTATCAATACAAATTGGATTATATTTTATGTAAAATTACTTGTAAACGAACGTTTGAAAAATGCCAACACTGTTCTGTTAAAAGTATCAACCATCAACACACTGTAATCTATTGTCTCAACAGCTGAGATATGACATTCAGTGGGTTAAGTCTGGTGGTATATGTGATGGATTGTTTAGGAAAGTGGCTTTTTTCAAAGATTTTGTTATATATTCAACGAATACAAATATTGTATATAGATGTAACATTGTTTAAATGATAAATTACAAGGGTTGCCTACCTCCTTATTCACTTCTTTTAAATATTTTATTTGAATTTTTAACATATTTTCAGCCTTAACAACATCAACCTTTTCATTTTTTGAGACAACATATTACAGCGGGTTTATAGTTGATATTAAAAATTTCAGTGTTGACAGAATTCAAAAATGTCTTCAAGCTAATTTTTTTATTATAATTTCGTATGTTTATTCAACACCATCACTACCGAACTATTATTTGAAGTATTAAGTGTTGGCATACTCTTAGTGTGACTCAGTAGGGAAATCATGACTACAAAAAAACCTAAATATTTTTTTATTGTGTTTTATAAAATTACCACCAAATATCTACATAATTGTTGAATAAAGATTGTTATAGTAAACAAATGTAATCAAACATCAAAAAAATTAATTAAACCTATATTTCTATCATTTTGAAAACACATATTTTCTTTTTTTATCATGAAAATGCGTGTTTTCCAATGTATTCATGTTATGTTAACGTGTGGCAGTAATTGTGGGAAAAAAATAATTTGCAAGTCTGTATTGATTTCCGATGACATCACCCTTCGTAAATCATGCAGATTTATTTTTTGATTCAAAAATATTTGTTACACCTGTGTCAAATTTGCAGAGATGTGGTGGTAAATTAATGTCATTTTATATGCGGATTTCTAATGAAATTCTTGGTCCCACTGGTGTAATATATCATCATTTCTACTGCAGTATTTTTTAAAATAAAATAATTATAAATATCTTTTAAGAATGATTGGATTATTGATCCGTTGAACATTCATTGACCTGTTCTCCGGTGAGCCACATATATGATATACCAACGCCGAATATTTCAAAAAAATAATTTTGTGGTGTTGCTGTTAACCAAACTTGTGAAGATTATCAAGAAAAATCAGCTTATATTTCAATACAAAAGTTAGCTTCAGGACGAAAGTTTTGACATTGTTAACTCTCTTATATTTTAAGTGTCAACGGTCAACACACCACAATCAGCCATCTTAACAGTTGAGAAGTTAGCAATGAGAGGGTTTAGAATGTTGAACACACCTTTATTTCTTACTTATCATAAATTCAATCTCTTCCATTTAATCCTTAATATAGGGCTTAGTTAGAGAGATATTGTCTTAACTCCATCATGTCATCTAGCTTCGTGATTGAGCTGTTGAGACATAGTTATTCTTTCATCGATAGTCAATGTAGTTAGAAAAAAATGAATATTGATTCGTTATTGACTACAGAAGATGATCAAATCAGAGGTTGCACAGATATGGAGTCAATCAACTTTATAAAAGGGTTCATGGGAAACATTTTTGTAAATGAGTATTTATTGGTATTAAATATCTCAATAGAGTTAATTTGTTTTTCCTAATTTACTAAAAAGATACACCCTTTTTTCTTTTATGAAAATGTTATTTTTGTTATCAGTAGTAAAAAAATATACTGTTATATTGCTATTTATGGCAGATTTTTTAAAATTGTTATATCTTATATTTTTACTTGTTGAATTTTTAATTAAGATACATAATTAATCCTCACAACCAATGATATCGAAAACAGATCATGACCATCATATCTGTGACATCTGATAAAATTATCACAGTGATTATAGAAATGATCAATTTCAATATGGTACCATCACCAAACCGTCTTGCTTGTTTCTGACATTTTACATAAAAAAATATGTGTATATATTTTCCTATGGTAATATTTGAATTAATTTTATTTGTAGTATTCTGTCTATGGCAATATAAAAACGAAAATAAGGCCAAACAAGCAACAAAAATAATTCAAGTGATTTTACTTGATTTAGTATTTTTATTACTTTGGAAAAGAGATTGGACCTTACAATTTGTATGTCACTGTGAATCTGAAAAAAAAGATAAAGGGAAGTCTACTCTAAATTTATTCAGTGCTTATTAAAGAACATACGTTTTGTATTATGCTATTGAATAAGTGAAATAACAACTATAGCATTAATTTAGAAACCGAGATCAGGATGATAATATTTATGAATGAAATAAAAAGTATATTCAAAACGTCTAGATTACTATTCCAGCAATTAAAATACAAATATTTAAAAAAATAGATCATTTCTGCTCATTCTCCTATAATAAAATTATAGTGCACAAGTTTTTATTATAAAGTATATTGCATCCCAATAATAAAATTGTTAGGGTCACATGTCGCTGTTTACCAACTGGTATGCAATAATGTAATACACATCATTAAACCATTTAAAATCATGCATTTTATTGCTTTAACATTTATATAAAAAAAATACCATAAACATAAATTAAATCACTTGTTGTTAGCTTAATCTTTTCAATACTATCCAGGTCCAGTAGGTCAAAAATTATATATATATAAATTGATAGCAAAAAAAATTTATAATACAAAAAATAATTTACTAACGATAGGTACTATGATGTTCATGAGCACTTAGTTTGCTAAAAATAGTTCCTCGAGGAGTTGAGGTAATTCATAAAAGATTTCATTCCAAACTCCAAAGAGGATATGCGCGTACCAAAAACAAATATTGTTTCATTCAGAACGATATCCCTCATGAGGCAGCGGTGAGTCACTGTTTGTGTTGATATTATCCAGTGTCACATGATTTCTCAGTCACATGAAAAATGTGATTTGCGAAATGGGCATAGAAAAAAATGAGATAAACAATAATTTAAATCATGTGATTTCGGCTGTGTAGAAGGTTATCAGGATATATGTATGTGTATATAATACATATCCACCTCTGCTTTGTATTGGGTTTTATTATGTTTTGCTTGTAGCAGGTTTCTGCTAATGAAAAGATTATTCAGGTGTATTTATCAGTTGAAAGACATAAATGGAATTTAATTTGTTTTTTATATTTTGTTATATTTGTATTTTATTTTTTAAATTCTAAATCAATTCATTATAAATGAACTTTGTATTTATTTTATTTAACTGTTTTAAACTAACTCTTTGCACTTCTATTTATATGAAAATATTTTTTTTTCTTATTTTACTAATACTGTAATTAAATTAATTATTTTAGTTTATTACTCTGATAGCTTTTAATTGAATTGGATATTGCTTTATAGAGAACCATTGAAATGTTGAATAATAACTAACTATTTACATCCAGAGGAATTATAAGATATAGTTGAAAGCTATTTCAGCTTCATGCTATTGTCACAGGTATATAATAGTTTTTCATTTAATAACCAATGACTTTAAAAGAAAACTAAAAAAGCATTGTAAAACTATTTAGTATATTTTTATACAGCATCTCATACCCATTTTTTTGACAATTTAATTCTAGTATAAGAATAGTCAAAGAGAACAGTATAAAATTTAATATTTTTGCTTTGTTAAGCCTCCAATAGAATATTTAGTTTCGAATAATAAAAACACATTTTTAGTACTATTTCCACAATGTATTTATCAGGTCCCGGTTTCGATTATTGCGAGAATTATCAACTGAAATCAATCAGTTTTTTATAAATGTTATACATTATTCAAAATATAATACCTTTCCACCAATAACTGACATTTAAGACCTTAAAACTGGCGAATATTAAGTGTTGGTTATATTGCCTAAAACAGGGTTTCTGAAATAATTTTCTATGCTGAAAATCCTGACTTTAAACATCTCAAAGTACTTTACTCGAGGCTGAAGAATTAAATAAAATTGAAATGTTATCTTTCATATAAGTGTTGATTCAACTTATCTGATAATTTTTTTTTGCCTCCATTCAATGTATCAAAATGATCAATATATCATCATGGAAGAAATTGTCTTCTTGATGCTGCAATGGTATGACAAAGATAACATGACAAAGGTTACGCTAGACCTTCAGGCCGCATTAAAAAGATAGCCTGCATACTGAAGTAAAAACGTAACAGTAAATTTTTTATTCTATATAACAACAAACCATAGTAGTTGAATTGTAATATTAATTTTTATTAGTTCTCTAAAATGTAATTCATTATTTTTTTCCATTCTAGTGTAATACGCCTAATCCAGACTCGAATCTTCTCGGAGAGATGATATTTGGATCTGTCGCCATGAACTATAAAGGAATGTCTTTGAAGGTTCACATCCTCAATGCTCCCCAACGGTATGTAATTTTTTTTTTAATTTTTAAACATCTATGATGTTTGTGTTTTAAGAATGTAAAATTTTAAGGTCTGGAAATGCCGCAATAATTTTCAAAAGCAGTCTTTTATTGTGAAAATGATGTCATTGAAATACATTGCAACTAATACAAATAAACATAATATATTGATAAACATTCTTAACCTACAGACTGCTATCATCTCAACTGTTATAGATTGCTGATTACCGTGTGTTGATATTTAATACTAAGATTTAACAGTGTCAATATTTTGGTGTATGCTCTAATTTATGTATTAAAATATAGTTTGATTTATTCTAATAATCTCTAAAAGTTTGGTCAACACCAACACTGTTAATTTTTTTTTTTGAAATGTGTATAGGAATATAATGTAATAGTATTTTTTAGTTTTTGTTGAGCCTGTATATGTGAGTTATATAATTTATACAAGATTATTGTCCTTATTTTAAAATGAAATATGTTTGGGTATTTTAGACTTATGTGCACTAAGGTCTTCTGTATGCCGAGTCGCGGCCGTTGCCGGCCTCGCGGAAGTCAAACTTCAGCTAGGACAAGCATATCCAGCGGTACAGGCAATAGTACGAATCCTGGAGACGCTTGCCCGCAAGAAAACTTTGTTTGCCTACCCAATTTGACTAGCAACGTGTCATCTAATATCTCCGAGTCTGTGGCTTCCAGCTGCTGCAGTAAAATTGGAATTTCGTCTCCTTCTGAGGTCCCCGTTTTTAACATTGATGATCATCTATCTGCAAATTGGTCTATGAATAAAGAAGACTCAGGTAATTGTTCTATCAGTGTAGTGTTTTTTTGTATGGTATGTATAGAAATAATCTTATCTTAGTTGTTATTTAGCAAATCACTATTGACACATTAAAACATGGCTCCCATATATTAAAGTTTCAATTGACATTTCAATCTTCAAATCCACGTTTAAAAACTGCAGTTCATTTACTATTTTTGATATTTTAGTTTTACAAAATATAAATAGATTTTATTACCATTCCAACGAAAGGAAATATTATTTATGATATCGACTGAAGGTGCTCGAAGGAATTCCAATATTTCAACTGACGTCAGTTCTGTTGCATCCGTGTGATGGAATGCCTGAAGATGCCGAAAGGCGAAACCCGTGTCGTTAGTGACAGAACATGTGGAATCGTACAAAATTGTAACAATTCAAATTTGAAAAGAAATATATTTGCTTTGTAGAGATTACATGGAGAGATCAAAGCAAAATGAGGGGTATATCTACGATGCATAGTCAAATAAAAATACTAGTTATACTAAATATGTCGTACAAAATTTGGTTAATTAATTATTTTAAACAATTATGAAGCGCTTTATTTTATTTGATTAAGTTTTTCATTTAACCCCATAGTGCTTAGTTGACCTTCTAGGAGTTGAGGCTTCAGGCTTCAAAATGGTAAATGCTACTTTCATTCCTTCAGGTTTTTACGGAGACTTTTCATCCCACAGCAGTGTCGGCTCTTCCTGCAACTATGACTCTATTTGTTCTCTTTGGGACCGAGATGATGGAATTGATAACACTGACAATTTGTATTGTTTTGGTAGTAAGTATCAAAAATTCTGTCTATACATCTTAATCACTTCTTAAAACTTCTGATACAATTTTAGTATTTATTTAATATCTTCCACGCTAAAGTCCCAACTTATTGGTCGGCAATGTGCAAGGCCTGTACGCAAGAGCCCCAGACGTTAGGACGCGAACATTCAATTGTCGGTAACACAGGCAATCTTTTCCATATAGGACTGATTTTGGTTTTAAAATATCGCCCAATTCGTCCTGATACTACCACCTCCATAAAATTGTCAAAAGTATTAGGTTTAAATGCTTAAAACATCGATTTTTCGAACCCTTCAAATTTATTCCGATCCCGCCAAATCAGTTTGAAACTGCGTGCTAAACTCGCGTCTAACTTCGCACTGAACTTTGCGCCAATCGCGCGGCATTGCAATGTGACACTCCATGACAGGTGACAGTAATGGCCTTGTTCATTTTAATATTGGTTGCCTCATTACATCACGGTAATGGCAATTTACGAGTTAGTTATTTGTTAAGGATATATTTGTTAAGGTGATTGTGACAATATAGGATATTTCTTTGTGTTTTTTAATGTTGTGAAACATTCCTAATGCATTCCATAAAAGCTAACCCAATTATTTTTATATTGGTGTATTTATAGCTCTATGTGGAAAGAGAACATTTTGAAAAATTGCAATGCGGACAGATTTTGTTTGTATGGAAAACTGTCGCGCCAATCGGGTTAAGTATTCTGAAGTATTGAGAACAGTTCTTGCATTGTTATCGGTAAATTTTTAATATTATTTGATATTAAATGAATATTGCAGATCCTTCTGATGCATGTCAACCGAGTATCGGAAGCGGGTTACAGTGGCGATTGAATAGACATCTGTCCACTTCTTTGGAGAAATCGTTGACTTCATCATCAGCTTATCTGGGCACCAATTCTTCATCCCTTCCTGGAGCTTCTGATTCTCAAGTAATGTTATTTAAAATATACCTCTTTTTTCACCGTGTGTTGTAGAAAAGTAAGATCAAAAGCTGGATGTGGTTTTGATAACTTTTTTTTTGTCACCACAAAACAGCAGAACATATTATTGAACCAAAAAAGAGTGTTTCAGTTTACCATATTTGACCTACTTAGTACTATTTAACAACCATCGAAATTTAAATAATAACACGGTGAAAAAATAGCAATGTATTTTAGTTCTACAAAATTATTTTTAACAAATATAGTTGATAGCTATTTTGGCTCACGCCATCGTCAGAACTATGCTTAAACTAACATTTGCTTATCTATATATAGCTGTGCAGAGAAGGTACACAACATCTCCTCTCTCCTTTTCCAACGGCCTAGCTTGTTATTTAAACACAATCACACTAAATTTTCAAAATTCTTAATGAAACAATAGGTGTCTATGACAATAAGATTATGTGTGGGACGGAAGTGGTCCTTCAGGAAGCAAATTAGACCACCCCTTTGTGCAACGGCTTGACAAGTGGCGATATTATTATGTTAATTTGATCGTTAAGAATCCTTTGTGATAATTGGTGTTTATTGATCTCCAACTGTTCCAAAGCCGTCATTCTTCGACCCTTACTACAAAGATGCAAACATTTAGGAGTTGAGTTTGAATTTACATTATGTGATTCATTAATAACGTGATTAGCGAATTGTGAATCTGTTTTTTTTTTATTGAATGATCTTACATGTTCCTTAGCTCGAGTAGATATACTTCTACCTGTCTGTCCGATATAAACGGATAAACATGAGCCACAGGACATTTTATAAATACCGCTTCTGTCCAGTTTATTGATTTTATCTTTGCTATTTTTAAGATGTCTGCCTAAGTTATTTGATGAATCGGGATGAATTCATCGGGAGATTAAAAACTCAATAAACGTAGCTTTCAAGGTCAACACAGACAGACATCTTAAAAATAGCAAAGATAAAATCAATAAACTGGACAGAAGCGGTATTTATAAAATGTCCTGTGGCTCATGTTTATCCGTTTATATCGGACAGACAGGTAGAAGTATATCTACTCGAGCTAAGGAACATGTAAGATCATTCAACAATAAAAAAACAGATTCACAATTCGCTAATCACGTTATTAATGAATCACATAATGTAAATTCAAACTCAGCTCCTAAATGTTTGCATCTTTGTAGTAAGGGTCGAAGAATGACGGCTTTGGAACAGCTGGAGATCAATAGACACCAATTATCACAAAGGATTCTTAACGATCAAACTAACATAATAATATCGCCACTTGTCAAGCCGTTGCACAAAGGGGTGGTCTAATTTGCTTCCTGAAGGACCACTTCCATCCCACACATAATCTTATTGTCATAGACACCTATTGTTTCATTTAGAATTTTGAAAATTTAGTGTCATTGTGTTTAAATAACAAGCTAGGCCGTTGGAAAAGGAGAGAGGAGATGTTGTGTGACTTTTCTGCACAGCTATATATAGATAAGCAAATGTTAGTTTAAGCATAGTTCTGACGATGGCGTGAGCCGAAATAGCTATCAACTATATTTGTTAAAAATAATTTTGTAGAACTAAAATACATTGCTATTTTTTCACCGTGTTATAATGGAGTTCTACCAAGTGAATGCCAATTCAATCAATAAATTTAAATAATCAATCAAATAAATCATTTGGCTTGCTTTTGTATTTATTTATTTATTATTTTATTATATATTTATTATGTATTAAATTCTTTTTGTAAACTAATGAATTAATAAGATATTGTGTTCAGTTTGGCAGTGGCAGTGTGGCAAGTACAGCATCAGAAAGCTTGACAAGCAGCGCTGGAGTATACTCGACCTCGCGGAGAACTAAAATGGGACTAGCCATCATCATAACTCTCACGGAAAGTGTTGAATCGTAAGTGATAGGATACTTTTTCCTCCATAGAGTTATGCATATGTTCTTTATGTTATGTCCACTCCCAATGTGGAGTATTTATATTTTATTATAACAGAATTTGTTTTACAAAAGTGGTTATTCAGTAGTCGATTACTGTTTTCAGATTTATTTGTATGATGACATTTAAATTTTTAGGCAGATGTTACGATTCTTGATGGAGCATGCCATGTTAGTAGAAGGCGCTCTGAGTAGGTTACGCTTAGCAGTTCGGTCGGCTTGCAAGGATCCGCACTCATTCATCAGCAATATGACGGCGGCAACATACGATGCTGCTCAATGGTAAACTACATTTAATTCACAATTACTTTGATAAACAATGAACGTGGTTGGTAAAAAAATTGTCTTGAAATTAAATATAATGCATTCAATTTGTAGATATATGTATGCATTTTTTGGTTATATTTTGTCAGGTCAAATTTACAAATGAACAAAGATATCAACATTTGATATTGACCTTTTCAGAAATTGCAAAGTTGCTACTGTGTGGTTATTGTGGCTGAGATTATGTGATGCCAGCAGTTGTCAAGTTTTTTTTTTTTTTTATATAAAATTATTTCTGTCAGACTGGCGCTATATGGTAACACTAAAAAAAGTATCAAATATTTTCACACATATTCAGTTTAATTAATACTTAGACATATAGCTTCTATAATCATATTTTTGTACGCTTGGAATGTCTTAAGTCTTCTTCTTGCTGATCGCCTTAAATGATTTTTCAATACTGAATGATTTAAAAAATAATTCAGTAGTGCTGGTGTTAAACAAACTTTATTGACTCTTACTCATCTCAACAGTTAGCAGTGTGGGTTAAGAAGCATATCAATATATTATTATATTTTATATTAAAAGTCAGTAGATTAAAAATAAATATAACCTGTTCATAAAAATCTACAATCTTACCTTTACAAAACTTATTTTTTTATGAAATATGGACAATAAAATTGAGCATTTTTCTCTGCAGGCAAAAGTTTTGACAGAAACTGCACGAAAATTCATTTGTAATATAATATTGATAATCCTAATATTCAACCAATTTATCAAGAGTTCTTTCATTCTATCCATGTATACATATATCTATAATTATTTGTTTGAAAGTAATTTCTTATAATAGAATTTTTAATCTCAGAATTAATTCATTGACGTTTATTTGGTGAGTATTATTTTTTTATGTTGAGATAAATATTGATGTATTGCTATTTTGCAGTCATTAACATTTATCTGTATCTAGAAATGTGTTTCACAAAGTCATTCACTTTCAGTGTACTAGAAATAATTAAATTTTTTTCTTCATTTTTTTATTTTCTTTATTCTGTTTATTAGGTTGGTAGATATTTTAACTGGTCCCCGTCTAGCAGCACCCCTGTGGTTAACATTGGGAGGTTCACAAAAATACAACGCAACTGATAAAATGGCAGACATATTTCTTCAAGATTTTTGTTCACTTTTAAAAACCATGGATACCAAAGATACATATTTGTAAGTTATATCATCTAAAATACATATTTAATTACAATTATTAGCATTCTGTGAACTTTTGGCAAGAATATCCAATGAGTGATTCCTGTAGACTTGGTTACATTTATTTACAAACATTAAAAAGTATATTGATGTTAATGATGAACATTAAACTGGCTCTCCATAGGATGCCACTTTGAACTCCCTTTAATTTGTCCTACATGCAATTAAGTTGTCAAAACGGCAAATGATTGATATATTGATACATTGTGTTAAGCTGCAGGTGGCCAACCTGCACACAAACTACACATGGCCTAGTGCAGGGGTCAGCAGGAGTGGCTTGTGGACATAAACTCTACTATGAGCTAATGAGATAGGGCTGCCAAACAAACTTCGACTTGTACGGTATACTCTGTACCACTCTCCAAGTCAAGTCCAAGTCCATCCTGCTGCTGAAGCTGCTGACCCATGATCTATTGACTTAATTAATGGTCCGTGAAGTTGAACACATTTTTAAACTCTTAGTGTATATTTTTATACACATCAGAAGATTTCTATAATGATTACTTAGTTTTTATGAAAGCATCTCGGCTTCCATGTAAATTTCTACCGTATTAGTGTTAAGGAACGATTACAAAATCTTTTGCCACTAATCAAATGATGTATTTTTGTTTGCTTTGCGTAATCATACAAACAATTGTGAAGATCGTGCCCCAAAAATTTTGCCCGGCTGCTGAAAAAGTTGGTCGTAAGCATTTTATCCCATTCCGTGCATATGGACACGTCGAATTGCTGTAATTAGTATCCTAAACCATATTGCTGCATTTACATATTAGAATATCTTTGAATCATAGACCGAACGAATCTGACAGTGAAATGACCATAGGCATTTAGTAATTGACTTTTTCAAAAATATTTTGCGTTTCCCACAAAACATTCACTTAATACAATTGGTAGCATTACCAGATTGTTAAAATTATTTATTCAATAAATACTGCAAAAAAAATCAATATTCCTGGATCGAGAACAGATGCTCGGATAGTTTTTATGTTTCACATTATGCACATGTTTCTGTGTATTTATCAGAAAACATCGCTCGTCTGTCATCTGCATATGAAAAAATACTGGCAATGAGTTCATTGTTGTTGAATGGCCGCTAAAAATCACAACAAGTCATAAATCTTAACATTTTTTTCATAGCAAAACAGCTGGGAAATACAATAAAGAAATGTTGCAATTTTTTAAAATAAATTAATGTGCTACAGTGAAGTTCAGTTGTAATTTATTGAATAACTTTTTAATATGTATCACTCAATTAAGAACTAATGGTTACATAAGGGTAAGCCTGTGCAATGGTAATGGTAAAAGGTTAGCACTATTGATGAAATGAGTCTTGAGTACAAATCCTGGTAAGGTCGAAATCGGATTTAGATTATAGTGTTCAATAAATTAAATTATAGGTATTAGTGTTTGTAGTATCTTATCTCCTCGAATTAATTTGATTTCCAATTGAAAAAAATTATGTGTAAATATTTTATTTTTATCTTCTTAATCACTTTTTTATTTTCAATTGTTTGTTCTGAATATTTTTTTATGGCTTAACAATTTTTTCCAGTTTTATGAGCACTCTCATCACCAGTGTTTTGACTCACCACCTGGGCTGGGTGAACTGTGTCAGCCCATACGCAACGCTGTCGACATTGCAGCAAAAAGATCTGGACTCTTTGAATCGCACTCACCCTTACAATCCTCTGTGGGCGCAGCTCGGCGAGTTGTACGGAGCGGTTGGAACGCCGGCGAAAATTTCAAGAACGGTCGTTTTCGGCCGGCAAAATTCAGCACTCATCAAAAGGATTTTGACTGTTCTGTCGTACTTCATAAGATGCGGGGAGGTGAAGAGGTTTTCTGTCGACCCCAGCCCTGTCAACTTTGAATCGATCGGAACGTGGATGGAAAACTATAAGACTGAATGTAGCATGTCGACGGTGGTCACCGATCGAGCGAAATGTTCCTCTCCTGATTGCGGCGATTACATAGAGATGAGTACGTTCTCAATCAATCAGAAGGGCGATGGGATATCTCCCGATTTTCCTAAAAGTGATTTAAAATATGAGTTTCCGTTAAATTATAACAATAACATTTTTGAAAGCATACCTGAAGCGACGTTCGGAATAAATGTCGATAGCATTAAATCTAATTCTTTTCTCAAACGGACTACAAGTTGCGCATTTAAATTGCACGACACTGCAAATAAACAGTTTGATTTTATGTTAAACTCGAGTGAATCTAGTCTCAATTCCGCGTCCACTTTGAAACCTGCAGAATCAGATAATGATGACTCTACCAACACTTTAATAATAAACAATATGTTTAATACTAGTAATGGCAACATTTCATGTGATTCTACCGACAGCAGTGAGATCCCGACCAAAGTTAACAGATTATGCAGAGTGCCAACGAACAGTGTTCTTCATCACATGGGAAGCGATGCTTCCGTAAATGATGACCGTCTTATTACAAGTTATGATGATAGCATCATTTTAAAATTCGAAATAGACGCCGTGCCAAATTCTAAAGTCGAATGTGAAAAACAACAAAATTCTTCAGATACACTTGCAACTACTTTTAACAAAAGTACGCCTCAATCAAAAAATGTGATCTTCGTTCTTGGGGAAGATGAAGCTTTGGTCGGCCTCAAAACTAAATATTCTAATAAACATTTACCAAAACTGTTGGTCGACCATCAAGAACCTATCGGCACAATACAAGAAGAAAGTTTGCCGTCGACTTTGCCGCCTTTAGCTATGAGATCGATTGATTCTAGATTTTCAGTAGATTTGAAGAACACTCCACTGGGATCGGTGGAGTCTGCCGTGCGGGAGGGCCTCTGTGACAATTTACTCCAACCCTCCTTGTGCTGCATAGAAAAACCTCAGTGTAAACATTCCAAATTAAAAAAACATTCCGGGGTGAAATTCGAGTTCGATAAATATCCCCAGATCGTTACCAATTACATGAAGAGCAAAAACCTGGAAATTTTGGATAGACACGTCATCGGCAAGCCGGGGAATCTTAAAATAGACGGATTCGAATTCGAGCCCGGCACTAGCATAGTCGCCGTCAAAGACGACTGCGACACTTGTCTCAGTTGCACCTTCAACGCTCAGAGCCTCCAGACTCCGTCCAACGCTTCCGAGCTCGAGTACACCAGCGACATGCCTGAGCAAGGAGAAATTCAATATGCCAAAGAAAAATTGGTGCCGCCGTCCATAGTTGAACCGCTTCAATCCAGAATTGAACCGTCCCCGAAGATTTATGTTCGAAGAAAACTTTCGAAAACACTGATCATTAATAACAATGCAGAAAAGCCGCCAAAATTATTAGAACCCAAAAACGGCTTCAGACGAAACTCTGTGGAAGCGTCGAACCCCGAGCTCAGTAAAATTTGCACTGACAATGAAGTGATAGAACTACCTATGGCTATGTGAGTTTATTGGAATTTTTTTGATAATTAAAGCATTGAGTACTTATAAAATTTTTTTGTTTTACCGGAATAAAACTACATTATAAATACTAGATTTTATTGGTATGAATCTCACGGATACAGATACATTTTTATAAAGTTTTGTTTGATTGTCAAAAACTCTACTCCTTTTCTAACCTCAAATATTTTGTGTGAAAATGAAATATGAAAATACAATTCACAATAAATAGCGAATATAGGGTGTATATTTTAAAGAACATCTTAACATCACTTAATGCATACTTTCACTTAATAATCTATTTGTGAAAAATTCCTGCATACATATTGAATAATTATATTAATTGCTTTTGTTGTTGCACAATATAATCATAAAAATATGCCTTCTAGCTACTCATTATCAAAAAATCATTTAATACAGTTTTTATTGGTTTTTACTGAAGTTAACTCTTTTGAGGCGTTACAAAAAAATAAAAAATATATATGATTTGTATTTGAAAAAAACTGATATTATTCAAAATTTATTCTTACAAAAAATATATAAATCAATAAAGTAATATTGGTGCAGCACTGACTGTTGTTCCACTCAAAGTTGAAAATTTGAATATTTCTGAAATTAGATAACATTCTATGGATGATTTTGATACAAATACAATGGTTAAATATGTAATGTATGATTAAACCTTTCACTTTTTTATATGATATATTTATATTTTTAGTACCACTTTATCAACAGAAGATGAAAACAGTCCACCTCCAGGTTACCCTAGTAGCTTACTGGGAGACGTCACAGATCATTATATACCAGATATGGTGCTCCAAGGTAAGTTTTATTATTGTTTAATATTAGTTATGAAGCTTTTGTCTTCCTATAATAAATTCCTGCATGCAAGCAGGGCATTTAACATGGTAATGTGCAGTTCAAATTTCAACAATTAAAATTTGATATTGAAATTCCACCGAACACCCTTAGACATCCTATATTAAATGATATATATTGTTTTTTGTTGATTTTAGGTACAGTCAGTTCAAGTCGAGATTGGGAATGGAAAGTGAAGAGAGACATAGCACTGCAAGGAAGAAATGCTCCGGGTGGTGCCGCATGTTTGCTTGCAGATATTGACGATTGGTAAATTATAAAAACTAAAGTACAATAACCTTACGAGGCACACAGAATTTATGAAAAAGAGCTGAATATGGCTAGTCATTGTTTTAGTATAAAATAGCCAAAGCTATTGAAAACAAACATCACTATTTATTATAACAGTACACAGATACCCAGGTTAAGGTTCCTGGCATCGCATTGAAACCCATTTGATAATATGGTTGTAGAATAATTTTAATCATATTTCACTAAAAAATTTAATTCAACATTTAACTGTTCCTTGTGGAGCTGCATAAAACAAAAAAAGAGTGATACGGGCGTTAAATAAAGTCGTCAAGGTTCTCACAACAAATCAGGCTCTGTTTATTAACACAAATAGCTTGTACATAATATTTTCTTCAAATTTTGTCAATGAACACAGCGATCAGACATCTCAACAGTCAAGACGTTAGTAGTCAGTAGGCTTATATTGAAGTATTTTACATTTTTTTAAAGAATTAGTGTGATTTAAACAAAAATAACAGCTTTAATGAAAATTTTTATATTTTTTAATTCAGGAGTGTCGGCGTTTGGAGTTCTGGTGGTGGAAGTACGTGTGGAATGTCAGTTTTAGTTGCATCGATGTTAGAGTCTCTTCCCCATATGTGCAACGCCAAGCTTCCTGCAGCTGAGGTAATATTCATCAATACTTTATTCATTATTACATTATATTTGACACATTCACTATAAAAATATGTCTTAAGTTTTATTTTCCTTTTTTTACTCTGATAATTTTAATGAAATATTGTTTCATTATATTTTTTTCAGTGCTTGGCATTCATAGAATCTAAGTTGAGAGAGCTGTGCATTAGATCAAAAACACTTTCTGAACTTCTTATGGAAACAGATTTTTGTGACATGGATTATCTTACTAAAACTCTTCATTTAGATCCTAACGACGTTCCTCTTTTACTTGCGATAGCCTCAACGCACTCTCCTCAAGTCGCATTAAAGTATGGTGTAAGTTTCAGGTAACATTTACAAGTATGTAATGAATCGTTTATCTCCTTATTATAATGCACTAAGTATCACGAAATCCAGTCACAAACTAAATCAAGAATATGACAATAAGTATTGTAAATTATCTGCAATTTTTTTCCTTTATGTCTTGAACAACTTCTTCATCAGCCCAGATGTATGAATGATTCTTATGTATCATTTGACAATGTAATATTTTTTATTCTGTTCTGCCACATTATGCTTACACTGTAAAGGTTTTAGCTGAATGTATGTTTTAAAATGAATTTATCTTGGTTCAAATGTTATTGATATTTGAAGTAAGTTTGACATAAAATGTAATATTCTCAGGTTATTATGATAATGTTTGTTTATGACCAATGCTTTGTAAGAAATTTTCAAAATCTATTGAGATATCTCGTAGAAGGATCTGATTTAATTTCATCATAGTCTGGTTTTTTTTTACATTGTTGAACAAAATTAAGTAACTAGTGAATAATTACTCTTGCCTTATTAATCTCTGTGAATTGTGGTGCGTTCCTATTTCTGATATTTGTATCAATAAATCTGTAATTCTTTTCACTCTTGTGTATAATGATCGATTATTTAAAGCATTTTCTTTAAATCGGTGAGAATATTTGGATCTTTATACTTGATAATGAATCCACCAACGTTTTTCATGTTAGCCTAAGAGTAATATTTTAATAAGATTATAATAGATATATTTTAGTAGTCGATGAAATCGGGTGATGGTGCTTCATAGAAAATTGTATTTACTGACAACTGTGATTAAATAAAACGGATACCTATTGTAAATCCATTTCTCTCACACATCTCACACTCGCGAGCGTGTAAAGAATTGTATTTTTTTTTATCTTAATGTCAAAAATTGATTTAAAGCTAAGCAATTTTTATTGAAGTGATATTATTGTTTATTATTTAAACATTACTAGTCAACGGAAGCAGCTCATTTTTCCTATAATCAAATGTATTTTATGTGCATACGACATGACATAATTTTAATCAGAATTTGCTATAATTATAAATCGAAATCATGAAATAATAGCCGCCAATACACCCACAGCCTTTTTTGCGTTGACTGATATAATAGATGATTTATTTTATAAGCTTACCATTATTGTGGTCAATGACATAATGTGGACATGCCGAAAGAAAAATCATCATCTTAATTCAGTTCTAAAAAAAAATAAAAAACTTGTATTTTTTTGGTCAAAATTTAAAGTTAATTTACACATCAGCTTAATTTAATGTCTCATAATAAAATTATTCATTCTTCTTGTACATGTTAAGTAAGCCTTTGGATAGCTTACGGAATTCATGACAAAATGATTGTAAATCACAAATTCGTGTAAAAAGCACCCAAATTTGAATACCAACTTACTTTAATGTATTTTATTTTTAATTGCTTTTTGTGGCACCCAATCTCACTTAACACAATATTTTATCAGAATGTATCTTGAGTATGGGACCTATATAGCTTATCTGTAACTTTCATAATGGTAAAATGTAAAATTCTATTTTGAGACAGTTAGCCACAGTCAGATTTTTATGTGTGTTGACGCGAAAAAAATTTGTGTAAGTGACTTATTTGACAATCATACTAAAGTGCGAATCAATTACTGTCATACTAATGTTTAACACATCTGAAAGTACTTAGATACTTCTTCTGTTCATTTGTGTGTATTGTCAATGATTCTACAATATCTACCATGTACCAAAAAATCTTACTATGCTTACATGTCCAGATTGTATTTTTTTTTCAGTATATTTGTGTTCATTAACCACACAGATGAAATCATAATGCAGAAAAAACATATTTTGAACAAAATGTCACTTGCCAGGTGCCGCTTCTTAACCCTAGATATATTTTTGAATCCCAACCGCTCTTGAAAGCATTATAATGTATAAATTCCTGAATGTAGCAGCACCTTTTGGTAACTTATCTAATAATGGACAATGTATTGAGTGATTGTTTATTTTATACCTTAAATAATGCATCGATTCAGGCTAATTAGTTGATTTATTTGCAAATTTCAAAGAATCGCTTAGTAATATGACGACCTAAACATGATAGTTTTTATTCAATGTACAATATTTGATATTCTGCGAGACTTCTGAAGCTATACTTAGTGATAAGACTTACATTTTTGTACTTTTTTATTTTTTAATTAAAATTTAATAAAGTTCTAAGTAATATGTATCATTCCTTCCCTGTGTAAGAAATATTTTAAGTTTGGATATGCTATCGCCAATATTGTAAATATAATAATAGTTATTTTTATTTGAAATGTCCATGAATTGTTGATTCAAATAAAGGTTATAATCTACGAATCCGTTGATTTTTTTTATAAAATCTATAACTGAATATATCTATACTTGAACTGCAGTTTTAACCAGCTTTGCACACTATAAATTTATTCATACCTAAATTTTTCTGGAAAATATGTTCATAAGTAATCATTACAATTTACACTATCCATTTGTGAATTTTATTTAAGTATTATTATTTTTTACTTGACACTGAAAAATTCTTTAAGTTTAATATTATCCTCATTCAAGAGAATGAATGTAACAGTAAATTGTTCAAAAGATGATTTATTCATTTTTACTAAGCAAAAAATCTGTCATATTGCATTGTATCGAACATGGTTATTTTATATTCTTAATAATCATAATTATCAGTTTTTATATATTGCAAGTTTTGTCGATTTATTGCTAAAAAAATTGGTTGTCTGTAAAGTCGGTTTACGGACGATAGTTTAACGTGACAACGTCATAAGAAAACATTGATGAAATGATTGCATACTTTTATGCATAAAATGGAATCATTTTTATTGAATTATCATTATTTTGTATGGATACGAAGAAGGACTGAAATGAAATCTACAATTTTTTTTCTGAAAGAAATCGTTGATAATTTATTGTTTAAAGTATATTTGTTATACGTTAATCAGATTTTTAATATGCAAGAATTAATTACCTTTATTGTCGCAATTGTTGTTGTAATATAAACAATGAAAACCACATTAACATTTCACTTCACTTTATAAACAGTTGTAAACAGATCACGTGTAGGTACTGTAGGTGTATAAGTTGTGTGCTGCCGCTGTCTCTTTTCTACTCAGACGCATCGACCAATCGAGTGGAAGAGAGATAGATGCGGCACAATCCGAACAGTAGGCCGATCGTGCCTCTCTATCGCTTATCCGCGCTCTCGCTCGCACGCTTGCCTTCGGCGTAACGGGACAATGAGTCATGTTTTTTCGTGCGTGCAGCGGGCGTTCATCGATTTATAAGACGTTGTCACGTCAAAAATATTGTCATATTTTTTGTTGGCAAACTTTCTCTTGGTTGGTAAACTATGTGTCTCAATGCAAACAGATAATATGACTTGAATGTCAGTAGGTGCCTTTTTCAGACACCTGTTCTGTTAAATGAAGATGATATTTAAAAATAAACTCAACATCATTTAGATGAACTTGGCCACTTGAACTATCATTATTATTACATCAAATTATTAAGTGAACATCACAGCTTTGGTTTTAACTGATTTTTGGAAAAAAATGGGTTTTGTTTAAATAAACCATGTATGTAATATTTTCTTAAAACCAGTGCTCCTTTCAATTTAAAAATAGCTAAACACCAAATCTATATATTGATTGAATTGACATTCACTTGGTAGAACTCCATTATAACACGGTAAAAAAATAGCAATGTATTTGAGTTCTACAAAATTATTTTTAACAAATATAGTTGATAGCTATTTCGGCTCACGCCTATACTACACTATAGTTCTGACGATGGCGTGAGCCGAAATAGCTATCAACTATATTTGTTTAAAATAATTTTGTAGAACTAAAATACAATGCTATTTTTTCACCGTGACCAAATCTATACCTTGATTATTAATTATTATCATGCAGTTCTACATGCCTAATATTATTCTTCATATTATGCTCTTGGTTTTATCTATAATATGTTAAAATGTTGATTATTTAGATAAAATGAAAACTCAGTATTAAAAGTGAGATTCAAAATTTTGTCTGTATTTTTTTTTGTTTTTTGTTTGACAATAAATGCTTTTGGAGAAAAATGTTATAGATAACACCCCCAGTAAATTCAGATGGCTATCTTACTTCTACAGTCTACGAAAATTTGCTGTAAATATAAATATCTAAGGATGCATAAAATATTGTCCTTTTATTGGCTTTAGCTGTATTTTAAGTTTTACTTAACCCTTTGCACTCGAATGCCGCCATAGAGGCGGCATTGTAAGTTTATCGTATTACTCGGATGCCGCCACAGTGGCGGCATGTTTATAAAGTAATTTTTTGTATACTTGTAACATTTTTTATTGGTCGATTTCAACTAGATCACAATAATAGATCATTGGGGAGTCATTTTCTAATAAAAAATCATAGCCAAAGATAGTCGGCTCTCGTAATATCAATAAGTGTTGTCATCGAAATGCATGGTGGATTCTGAGTGAGAAGATCGTCTTGCAAATAAATTACATATATTACGTTCAAGGCCTAAGAAGGATTGTGCAGTATGTTGAAATAGAAAAATTTCTGGCGGGAGATCGGAAACACGGCTGTTTTACGAGACCTGCGTAAATAAGCCAGGATTACATGTTGGCGATTGCGTTGTGAAATACCATAAAATGAAGAATTACAAATAAAATAAAAATATGTACATTATATTCACTATATGTCTATTTTACAGAAAAAATTAAAAAAAATATTTTTTTTAAATTATACACATATTTTTTTTATTAGTTTGATTCATGTAGCGAATGAGATTTTCGCAAAAAAAAAACGCGTCGAGTTGCTGGTAGGCACATACGAAAAAGTGATTGAGTGCAAAAGGTTAAAACATCATGCTTACTGACGGTTTCACCATTTTTTGAAATGACAGTATTGTTTCAAAAGTTATGAAAATAGGACAAAAATTAAAAAAATGACAACTTGCAACACTATTCTGCTGAGTTGCCCAGTTTTAATTGAAATGTAACATTACTTCCAAGATGGTTATTTCAATTGCATTAAGTGGGAACAATGGTGTTACAGTAGATATTATACAAATTGGTCATTTATGAAAATACAAAATGTTATCTAATTACCTACATATAACTGATAGAATAGAAATAACTATATAGAATGAATCTGTCCCAACAATCATTTAAACTTACACCATAACTCCTAATGACAGAGTAACCGACTAGCCATGTCTGTATAATAATCATCAAGTGAAGGATATACATCTTAGTGTATGTGGCAGTAGATAACAGTTTATTGACAAGCAGACATACTATGACAATTCAATGATGCTATCGTGTTGGTTGACCTCTTCTGTATCTTATTCCATGCTTTAACCAGATTAGGTATTTGTGTCAGTCAGTGGAAAGGGAGATTTGAAATTGAAAAATAAACATGTAAATATTATTTTTGTCCATTGAGGATGAATATTTACTATCAAAAAAAGGTTTATTTGTAAAATAAAGTAATAAATCATGGATTGAAGGTTCTCATTTAAAATAAAAGACCCATTACATGAACAACGCTTTATTCGTTCAAATTTGTGAATAACATGGAAACATTATTTCAATAATGTGACAATGGTTAGAACATTGATACAATCATGACACCAATTACATTTATATAGTAATGAGTAACACGAACATATTTCCAACATAACAAATAGAAGCTTGCAAACTTATAAAGTTTAGCTAAATAGTTGAAAAATATACTAAACATTTAGATGAAACGAAGAAAGATATAATAATCAATAGGTCCATATTAATTTAACGCTTACATTACGAATCGGGTGAGATGCCATCGATCCAGATTAAAAAAAAAATTCAATGAAAATTGACCGGCCGCAACCTTTAAAATATGTTTTGGACAGCGTACAAATCAATAAATACTTTTAAAATGCAATATAGTCCCTACTGACTTTTACGTTTCATTTTTTTTCTTATATATTCTTAAGAATAGACCCTGTAAAGTAATAATACATTTGAGACAGAAAACACTGCCGATTACAAGTAAAATCACTGCCAGTAAAAATGAATACCTCAATCGATTATAGTGGGGATTAGAATTCGAAACATTCATTCAATCAGACATTCAAATATATCACTTTCCTCATTCTAATAATATTTTAAATATTCAAGCTTTAACATAACAAAAGTGCAAAAAAGATATTCTTTCATACGAAGAAAAAGCAAGTAGAAAACAGATGTGTGCACTGAAGACTTACGGAAATGAATGGTGTGTATCAAAATTAAAAAGTTAATGAAAGAAGAATGTACTATTAACAAAAAAAAAGCACTTAGACAATTACGCATTAATTTTTAGTCTGATTTGACTAGATAAAAAAAATATCAAATGAGTTTTGGTAACAGCACACTTCTACTGGCAGTGCGAGATATTTTTTCAACTTAGCATTAATATTTTCTTATTTTTAGCACAAAATAAATTTTATCAATGCAACCTGCTCTGTCAAAAAGGGAGTTGACCTATCCGATATTAAAAATATTCACTTTGCATTTTATAGGTATAATTGTGAAAATGTGTGTCCAAATTATGTCAGAATAACATTCCTAGTCAATAAAACTATGATAAATGTCTTCATGATCAAAGGTTGATGAAATAATAGATAAATTATTTCTTTTATATTATAAGATTATCATAGAAAAATTCTGCTGAAAAATGATCTGGGACTTTAAACTTACTGATGGCTAATGCCTGGATCGCTGAGACTACTAATTACAATGTATCTATAGTTGATGCTAAAAAAATATGAGCGTTAACAACATTAGAAGTTAATTTGTGAGCTAAAATATATACCGATTTGTTCAGAAGATTTCGATGTTGAAATATCCTAGATATACGGTTCAGCAGAGAAAAGGTTAACACGTTAACGCCGGGACCAAATCGCTGCAAAATACCTCCTGGGGTGGGGCCGATTTACTAAAAAATGGATTAAAACAATAGATCTTGTAAATTGAACATAACTTTTAAACTTATCTATCAATTTTGATAAAAATTTAAATATAGGTTCCCAACAAGGTCGTGACTTCTTCGATACTTTCATGATTTCGAGGGAAAATTTTAACTCCGGGATCTCCTTCAAAATCTTCATTATTTCAGACAGGATTCAATCGGGACCAATCCAGGGCAACTTCGTCTTCTTTACTCGCGAGATTTCTAGAACATCTTAGAAGATCCCAGAGTGATAGAATATAATGATGATAGACAGAGGGGAGGGGTAGGTCCATGACAATCGAAAGAGGTTCATCGACCGGAGTAGTGGAGACAAAAAGGATTATATCAACAGGAATGTTTTATAACCATATGTTTGTTAAACTCGATATACAATTATGATATCATATAACAATAACAATATATGTATTTATTTATGTTGAATTTTTTCGAAAAAAACATGCAGTTTGTTTTATTATTTTTTTAATTATTTTCCAAATGTTTGAATAGCATTTGACTATTGATAGTTGGAATGGTATCCATATGCAGCCGCATGGGTGTCCATTTCAAAACAAAATATTATTATTTGTCTCAATTCACCGAAGACCCCGGTATTAGAGTCCACAGTTATCCCTCACAAAAAAAATGGTTCTATATATCAATAGGTAGCTACCGAAAAAAAAAAATATTCAAAATGTCCACAGTCGTTAACATATTAAGGTCACAATAATAAAAAAACATGAGCCATGTGATCTTTGATGACTAGTTAAGAAAACTAATTTACTCAGGTGCCGTTTTGCTGAGAAAAAAATACTTCCATCTTAATTAAAAATCCTAAACCTCTCAACGTTTAACAATAGTTTCTAAACTTCTTAGAAAAAAACTTAACCAGTAATAAGCAACCTATAAACTAGCCCTTTTTTCAATCAAAAGTACTCAAAACATTTACACAAGAAGAGTGACTTTATAAACATGAAATATTATACTACACATAGAAATATTTTAGTTGTATTCATTTGGCACAATAAGTTTTTCATGTATAGGAGATCTACTGAAATTTTATTAGGTTTTAATGTATACGGACTATGATTATTGAGCAGGAAAAATGTGTATTCAGCATCGTTCAGCAAAGTACTTATTCATTACAATAATGTTGAGAAAGTACAAAATTGCCTGTTACCAATGAATTTTTCTACAATCAAATGGACTGCTCCAGGACTTTTAGCCTGTATATTCAATTCCATTGACTATTATAGTCTTACAGTATAGTTATCAGTATTTTATGGAGTAGTTGGGAAAAGAATTGAAAAACAAACTTGACTGTTAAAAGCAATCTATCAAGGAATTGCTAAGGTACATAATAAATAAGCAAATATCTGAATGAATGTTGTGATAAACATGGAGATACTGCGACAAAGCAAACGGATTCCCATTTCATCAACTGACTATTGCTGAATGCAAAATGGGATGATCCTGAGGTCAATCATACACACATCAGATTGCTTTGTTACTTTTAACCTTGTTAGATAAAAGAATTATTGGAAATTGGTCTGAATATAGAAATCCCTGTGAGGTTTTTTTTTTGCATTGTACTACTATATTAAATGAATGTGTGCTCACATTGTTTGATAAAGTAATATATTTTGGAATACACAATTTTTAAATTATAAATGAGATGCAAGGTTTTTCAGTTAAAGCCTGGTCCGATTTGGTGTGTAAAAATTAGTTTTGCTTTAATAATATAAGTAAAGGTTGGTTAAGTTTTTTTTGAACTTGACAGAGGGAAATATCGAAAATTTTCCGAGAAACAACATTAAATAACAATGGTAACACTTTACATGTAGTGAGTAAAACAACATCAATTATATTGGAACATATCAATTTTGCAATGATAAAACCGTAAGTTTCAGTGTTAACTGAAACTGAAAAAACCACATTTTGATTTAATAACAGGTTTAATCGCTGTAACATTAATATGTGCGAATGACACATTTAAGATAAGTCAATGAAGAAAGTGTTCATTTTTATCAGATAATATATTCTTAATTATCAACAACAGTAATTATAATTAATTTTCATTCACAACTGAAGACTCATTAGACTTACCACCAGTGCAGATAATAAAAATACAAAAAATTACAAAAGTTATTCAATATTTCATACAAAGAGCTTTTTGTATAAGGAAATCTGGCAAAGTATGCTGATTGGTTCCATATCATTTAAAGTGAAACTATAAATCTGAGCTGAAAATTTTCATTCAAAACTTAAGCTTAACTGTAAATATAATATCACACATTGTGCATTTAATGAATAAAGCCATATTTTTTTGCAAAATAAAATGAAAACATCACTTGCAGTCAACCCATGGTAAGTCTATATTGAAGGGAGGCTGTAGTTGTGAATTACACAAAAACACATCCAAGCAATAACATTGATACACTTATTATCACCAAAATTCGATTCTTTGCTGCTCACATTTTCAACAGGTTTGACACTAAATAATTTTCGATGACGATTTGAGCTGAAACACAAGTAAACAATAATTATTGCAGAAATATTTTAATGATGTATTGAAATAAAACGTTTTATGCTTCTAAATTACAAATCAAAACATGTTTATTTCTATGGACTCTTAACCAGGTCCATGCGGCTCATACAAATAAAATTTGTCCTTCCATATAGTCGTAAATAGAGCAATAAAAAATAATTGGGTTGGCTTTTATGGAAGCCAGATGTATTAAGAATGTTTCACAACATTAAAGAACACAAAGAAATGTATTATGTTGTCACAATCCCTTTAACAATTATATCCCTAACAATTCACTCGTTAAACGTGACGTAATTTACCGTGACGTAACGAAGCCAATCAAACTCAAATGAACAAGAGCCATTACTGTCACGTGTCATGGAGTGTCACATTGCAATGCCGCGTGATTGACGCCAAGTTCAGTACGAAGTTAGGCGCGAAATTTGAAAAACTGATTTGTTAGCTGACAGAGTCGCAGTAAATTTAAAGGATTCGAAAAATCGATATTTCAAACATTGAAACCTAATATTTTTGACAATTGTATGGAGATGTATGGAGATGGCCGTAGCAGGAAAAATTAGGCGATAATATGCAAAAGATTGCCTGTATTATTGATGTTTGAAAGCTATATTATGTATAGTTATACTATATTATACATTGAGACATTTGCGTGGACAGGATTAAAGAATATTAAAATCAAATTCTTTGAAGAAGCCTGGTTGGTGGTACGTCACTTTCATTAAGAGAAATTAACCCTACTATACTCAGATCAAAATGTTACAAGATGTCAAAAATCTACAATGCATCGTTTTTTAAATGATAAATAGTTTGCATCATAACATCGCCTCTGCAAGTCTTTATAGCAGTTTCGGTGAACTGAAGGATTGTTCCTGTGATGGCCAAAAGATTGAAAATAAAAAGAGACCGACAAGATGGAAAATAGTATTTAATTTATATGTATAAAAAAATTAAAAACACTCATATTTACCCATTTTGCTCCCATTTGATATAGCAATTCCATATGCATCTTGATCACATTCATTACTCAAGGTAAGATCCGCACCCTTGACTAACAATTCATAGCATGAATATGGATAGTCACCACCAGAAGCATACATAAGGGCTGTGTTTCCAACCTGAAATCACATGGTAATCATGCCAAAATAACATACACAGTAAAAATTTAAAATCAAGAACCGCCTTCGGTAGCAAAGAATCTACCAATGCTATAGCTTATATATAAATTTTTAGTTAGAAATTCTTATTTGAACTATTTTGAGACATAATCAAAAAGCGATGTATAATTTTCCCATCTGAACCTAGAAATAATAAACATTGTTAATTTTGTTAAAAAATAAATTATTGGCAGTCTTGTGTAATAATATGAATAGGGGGAAAATAAAAATGTTTCAATTAATATTAAGCTTTAGATATGAGCTTTTAATACAATTATAATAAAAATTTACTCTTTATATTAAATCACAAAGAATGATTAATGATGCATGAAACAAATTAGATGACTTAGTAAATCATGCACACAATGATTGTTTTCAGTTAAAATTGAAACAAATTTACAACTTATTACAAACGTTGCTGCCACCAAACGAATAAATTTATGTTTCATATAAATGAATGGCATCTATTACGTTATCTTGATGGTTAACATCGGCTCCCTCCTTCAGAAGAATTCTAAGAACATCGTGATGACCTCCGGCTGCAGCGAGTAAAAGTGGTGTTTCACCTTCCAGCCCTATACAATTCACAGATGCACCACACCTATAAGGAAATCCGTTAAAATATAACGAATATTGACAATATATGCATCAAATTTTATTTGTAAAATTCTTAATTAAAATTTGATTACTCTTGATACAGTGTGCAAAAGACGCAAATGCTGTGATTATGTAAGCTTTTAACATTAAAATTAGCATGATTCTTTCTAATGAAATGTTATATTGAATAATTGGCATGTTAATAACGTAGACAGTAACAATATGTTTTTAGAATTCCATACATTCTGTTACAAATGATAACGTTTTTGTCATTTGACATCTTCAGGTATTATTGGACATGGACGCACTCAAATCGACAAATCAGTAACATAATTTGTGTGATTGATATATTAGATAAATTAAAAATACGAGCATGCATCTAAGATTCATCATAAATCATGTGATATTTTAATCTACCAAAGCACAACATTAAAAATCAGTAAGTACTCATTTTGGTGTTAATGTTTTATATTATTACTTATTATTGGTTTGAGTGCATCCATTTTCTGAAATGCCTAAAGATGTTAAAGGTGAAACCCAAGTCATTGAAGGCAAAACATTTAGTAGTATGCAATCTTTAAATAATTCAAGTTTGATATTGAAATTCCATGAAACAACTTCATGAACGCTATGAAGTGAAAGTGAAAGCTACATAAAACACATGCTCAGGTGAAGACATAGTTATCAACCTGACAAGATTATTAGTAGCAGCAACTTGTCCATAAGACGCTGCCCAGTGTAATCCAGTCAACCCATTCTCATCCAAACTATCGACGTCATTCTCTAACATTATTTCGTCTTTGGTTATTTCGCCTCGGCCAGCTCTGTTATGAAAACTTGTGTCTGGTAACTGCAGATCGGGGGTTTTCGCATGAGTATTACCTTAAGAAAAAGAACATGATATTTATATTGGTTATATAGCGTAATGGTTAGCACTAAACAATGAAACTGCCAAGATATATTCCCGCTTCAATGAGAGGTTATCTTCACTGAAGATAAGGGCTGAGCAGGCTTAGTCAAACAATAATTTCAATATTTTTAATGCAAATTACATTTTGCTTTACAAATTTTAATTAGTCGCAATTTATTAATTTATACTATTATGTATACAAAATAAAAGTATATGTATATTAAAAAAGATTCACTAGCTTATTAAAATGAGTTTTTTTTTTATGTGGTATTAACTTTTTTATGAAATTAGTGATCTGCTATAGTCAACTTGGGCTTTACGAAAAACTTCAATTACAACTCCGACCTTGATAGAAAAAGGTACTACATGATAGGAAAAAGACTTCTTCATAAAAGATTAATCAATCAGCCATCCTTGATAATATCAAATTGTATGTACTAGATAATTTTTTGAGAAGTCATCAACATGAATTGTTCTTCTACAGTGTAGAACCAGACGAATTCTATTTTTTTTTGTATTAAAGTAAATTTTGCACGAGTTTGATTGGTTGATTTCTTTGTTATTTTTTGTTTTAATTTCTAATGTTACTTTTTATAAATCTTTTATAAATTTTTTTCATTTTTCTAGTAATTTTTGAAGTAATCTTTATCAAAAAATTTAGCTCAGACATCGGAGTGTTTTATTAATACACTTGTTAGAGGAAGATGCATTTCAAAATAATTAAATGTCACAAACAAGCAAAAGTTCTTTGTTCTTTTTTTTATTTCGATACAGATGCTTTGTGTGTTAACGTTACAATATTGCGTATATATATTTTCGTCTTCAATAACGAACACAAAATGAACAATGGAATCCTCCCCGGTAACAGGCATCTCAAGGGTTTGACAGATATGAAGTAAATTAAGAATAGATTTTACTAACCTCGTTGAAGATTAGTCAAAACCGTGCATTGAATCGGTTTGTATGGAGTGAAAGCACTTTTTCTCATGCCATCATCTAAATTCGGTGCCCATTTAGGATAGTTGTTTCCACTGTTTCTGCTCGCAATACTATCTTGGCTGCTCGAATCCACTTCATTTTTTATTTGATCGACGATTTCTTGCTTTATTTCAGAATCTTTATGCTGGGAAGAATTGCTTATGAAATCATCCATCCTTCCGTATTTTCATTCCATATGTAGAACTTTAGCTTTCCTTTTGTGAACACCTTGATAATAGTTCTTACATGTCTTTTCCCTGGCACGTCTCTAGCGTATCAAATTCAATACTCAAAACAAAAGATGTCAAAGACAGCTGGTAATAATGTTGTCAGTCACGAAAAGTTTTTGCTATTTTTTTTTAAGAGGTTTTATTGATTTTTCTTACACATTTGAATTACTCTAAAAATCGAAAATAGGCTGTAATCAAAAAAGTATTGATATTAACGACTAGCTATGATACATGTTCAAAAACTGTGATCTTTTTTGCAACTATAAAATTGTTAAAATAGTGTTCAGAAGTTGCATTAATATTTACGTATAGCTATGTTTTCAGATTTTACGAAAATATACAAATATCCTAAAAAATATTTTCAGTGTTTTCTTATCAAGCATATATTATTAGGCCTGTATTTTAATTTGTTATCCTCAACTTTATATAGCTTTGACCATCTTTTATAGACTTCTTTAATAGACGCCGTGCCACTTTTTTGAGTTTTTCATTAATTGTTTAGCTAAATTTTCTTTTGTGTTTTATGAAGTCTGAATACTCTTTAGTTTTATCTATACACTTGGTTATTACAAAATTATTTTATCTATAATATATCATGGCACAATCAATTGGATACGTAGCATTGTATTCATTCACACATAAATATTCATAAAATAGACATTTATGAACTTGCATACAGACAAATAATTGAAAAAATATTATAATTTTGGGTGTGCACATAGGGTAAATTATTTTAAAATAAGTTGGCTTGGATCCAATTGTGTGAAACTGTATTAGTAAAAATTAATTCATTTCATAACTGTAATGAAAATAATTGTACTGAATCAGTAAAATTAAATAATTTAGTTTTAAACATCTGTTTCTGATTTTTCAAATGTGTAAAAAAATTAAAAATATACTACAAAGTTGTAAAGGGTGAGGGGTAAAATAATATATAGTCAATAATACAACGAATAATTAGAAAATTATATATTTCAATGTAAACAATACATCAAAGTTATTTTCATTGCAAATTTATATTCATAAGTTAAAACTAAGTTGTTGACCATATTATCAACCTCCCATTTTCATAAACTCTAATCTAATTCAATTGATTTCTAGTTGAATAAGTTTGAAAATAATTTTAAAAAAATACAATGAAAAAAAATACTTAGAATAAGGGTGCTGAATCAATATCAAATGGTGAAAGAATCTTATATTGAAAATAATAAATATTAAACATAAATATGTAATTGAAAGCAAATACAAAAAAATAAGAAATAGGTTGGAGAAAAAAAGATATTTTTATGCAAACTATCGTTTTCTTCATTAGGTTAATAATTTTCTAATATAAGTAATTATTTGAAATCATTTTCTTGTATACGATTGTAAATAAAACTTCAAATAAAAATAAACTTTGGTGGTATAATAAAAATAATTGTGTGCACCTTAAACGGTAGCTATAAATATTCTACTAATAAGCTTAAAAGCTGAAAATCAGGAAGAGGTTCATCTCTCTGATATTCCAAAAATACCTTGAATATGTAGGTTGTACATTTATAAACTTCACTTTCACCTTTTTTAATTCACATAACTCTTTCTTCACAGTTATTGTATACCTGTGAAATTGTCATGCTAGACTTGTATTCATAACATCTGGCATCATAAAAAATATATTTTGGGTCGAGAATTTCAATATGAAATTGATTTTTTTGCCACTGAACATAACCATGACATATCCTGTATTATTTGCCAAAGATGTAAATACAATCTTGAATGCACTTATAATTATGAGTTTTAAATGGCAACTATGTATGTCATAATAACAAATAAAAACATATCAATATACTATAGAGTATTAAATAAAATATTTATTAAATTTCCAACATCTTTATTAATAAAAATTGTGTTTTTTACAAAAATAAACTTTGCTAATAAAAACTATGGACTAACACATTATTGGTGCTGTTATATGTATAATTCAAAATATTTTTCTATTTAGTTCATATAAATAAATATTTGATTAATAATTCTACAGCACATAGAGTAAAACTAAACATTTTTTAATGAAATAACTATAGAAATTCCGAAATTGGTAATCAAAATGAAATAATTTTATGTCAGAATTTAAAAAGTTAACAGATTTCTAAATAATAAAGGATTATTGAATTGGTTCATACAGGGATAATAATACTGCTGTGACAAAGAAAAATACTGTAACTATAAGTCATATTCTGCATGAAATATTTTTTAAGGACAATTTTTAATATGAATCAAATAAATGAGCTCAATTTAAAAAAGAGGAAATGTTACTGTCATGCTTCTAGTTGAGTGGTTCCTGAAACCCTTAACGAAGAGTTTCATGAATTGATTTTGTGACATTTTATTTCAAATTGTCCAACTTCAATATGAAAAGACAGGGATAAAGGTAAAACTATGAGCCAGCAGCAAATTTTGTTTGGCCACATTATTCTAATCTTATTTATTTCGAAAGAGATTATTATTGAATAACAAGTATTTTTTACAAAAAAAAAAAAATCTTCGAGGATGCAGAAAAATATATTGAAGTTAGAGTTCGTTTACTGCTTTGAATATGATGTGAAATTTTTCCATATAGTGCCCGAATTATAAAAAGTAACATAGTACTTAAATAATTATATACATACAAAACAAAAGTGGACTGTAATGTATTAAGCATCACTAGGATTCTATAATGATAGATAGTGAACTACTGTTATTGAATTGGTAATAATTTAATGATTTAAGATGAAATATAATGATAAGCTTCTTCCTCGTCTTCACAAAATTATATCAAAAGTTGCAGCAATGTACACAGTATTGCGCATGAAGGCTCATTTGTTAGATTTGTATACTTACACACTTATCATAGTTATAATATAATATAGGTACATATTGACACTTATTAACCAAAACAACTATTGTGAAAGATGAATATAAAAAGGACATCAAAACAACATTTACCTATATGAGAATTATTAGCAGAAAACTAATAGCAAGTGAGAAGGAAAGTCTAGAAATTCCCAATAAAATATTATGGCTTATATCCAGCTAAAACACTTAAAATATTTGTTAATTTTTTGGTACTAGTGAATTGGTATAATCTTGTTTGTTTAACACAAAACAATTATTTCTGCTTATTTGTTTCATGATGAAAAAAAATAGTATATAATAATAAAAAAAAAACTAATATGAATCTGTATACATTTTTTTCCTTTTAATGTCTATTGTGTTTAGATCCTGTGTATCAAATCTGCATCATGACTTTTTTGTTGTAATGGAATGTTTGATTTCTTGCTATTTCATAATTATAATGGTTATAATTACAAGGGATTGAATTATTAATAGCAAAATAGTAAATATACTTGATATGAAACCATAAAATAAGAAATCAAACAAACATATTGCTTGTATCACTATATGTTGTTGTTTTTTGCAATTTTGACAGTTTTAGTGCTTATAGGTTGATAAATGCAACATTTATAAAAATTTCAAACAGTACTGTATCAAACAGATTTGATTATAGGGAGAAAATGAAAATAATAAAATACTAATTAAGTTCTAATATTCTTGTAAATGTTTTTTTTATTAAATAAAATATAATAAAATGATTGGGTTATTCACACAAAAATGCATCCTGAAAGAACTAAGGGAAGTATAAAAAAATTAAATTTATCTCAAGGTCAAAATGGTTAATTGCCAATATAAATTCAAATTGATGGCTTTGTTATTCCACTTGGTGTGTTACTAAATGTAAGACGAGTATCGCTCGCAATGCATCAACTCTGAAGCATCTTCGGACTAACTGTATCATAAGATTATTGATTGCTGAGGTAAGCAGTGAATCTAATTCTTACCATTAGAATAAAGTGTGGGGGGGGGGGAATTTTTCTAATTACCATGACAGTACTAATTACACATCAGGTGCGTAGAGGTGAACATCCCAAGGGAAATAAATTGAAGAGGTGAGTCACTTGTTTTATATAAAATGTTATTTACTAATAATTGATTTTTGTCTATTAAAGTTTTATTAATTTCTAACACCAGTTTGTAGGTTAATTTTTGTGTTAACAACCCATTGAGTTATGGTCACTTAGAAAAGTAAATAATATTTAAACTTGTGAGTTTTCGTTTCAATTACTGGTTTCTACAGATAGATATTGGACTATATTTTTATAAATCATACAGAAAAAGCTAAAAAAAATTAGTTCTGATAGAAGAAAACAACATTTGAAATATACAATAGTTAAGATTGACAAATTTTAATGTTTCAACATCACACAGCGATAAAGATTAAATTAGATTCTGCCCTTGTATTTTTATACTAGGACTATCCAAAGAAGCAATGCATCTGAGTTTCTTTGCAGCCCAACCCTGAGAGTAATGTTTTGGTCAGTTGAGTGAACGCCGTTGGTCCACATATGAACGCAAACAACTCTTTTTCATTATTGCTGAAAACGTTTTCAACTTGATTCTTCTTCATTGGGCTCGACATTTCTAGAGTGTCACTTTCTGGTACATTGATATCTTGAAACACTTGCGATAAGTAATTGATCAGGACGGCTTGGTTGATGTGACCTCTTGTCCCGAGCCAAGTAGGAGATGGCTCTGATAAAATGTTGGTTAACTGGAATCTAAAAAATTAGGAAAAACCATGTATCTCAAGAATAAGCTTAAATAGTAATAATATGAAAATATATTTAACTTATGAAAATGAAGGCTTAAAGATAAGTAAACACTAGAAAGCCAGATGTAATTTTCCATATATTTTTGATAAATTTTTACCGTCTTATTTTTGAAACCAAAGTGCCATATTTTTAGAAATTTTTAAACTTTGATTTCTGGAACCTTTGGAATTATTGCATAAAAAAGAATTGAATGCCTGTAGCTCAATTGAGTCAAAATAAAATGTTGTATAAATGTTTAATTAAATGTAAAAAATGTTCATAAAAATCAAACCTTTCATCATTAGAGCTCAATGCAGTGAGCTGGTTATGCCACAATATGTCTTTCTCTGAACGATTAAAGAACAACAGGTCCACCTTTTTGCTGTAAGAAAACAAAAAATAGTTTGTTTTAAAATACTATATTACAAATCAGATAAAATTGAACCTGTGATATAAATAAATATGAAAAATGATAGCGAAAATTAATCATTTAAAATGTAAATAAGTTGAAATAGTATGTTCAAAAAGTGAAAGGTTTTTATAATTACCTCTAGTTTTAATATTAGTTTATAAAGATAAATAAAATACCATACCATCTAGGATTTCGCCTTTGAAGTGAAAATTGAATAATAGGCAACATTGGTGTAAGTCCTGTACCAGCAGCTATCAGGCACAATTGAGAGACATCTTGTAGCTAAAAATGAAAAAACAATCCAATTTGTATAAACTGTAAGAGCAAAATTTTTTAAAGAGTATATTAAAGAATTTTAGCCCTTCATTGAATAAGACTGGTGATTCTTTCATGAATTGGAACTGCGCCAACGCTCTGACGAATATTATCACTCAAATCAAGGTGCAGATATCAAAAAAGAGGTTTTCAGCAGTAAATTAATAAAAATATTGAAATTTCAAAAAAAGTTTAATAAACAATTAATAATACGGTGTTCTTTTGATTATCCGTGTATGGATTATCCGGTTTGCATACAATAACAGATTTTTTTTAATAACATTCATAAAACTTGTCGTTTTATATATTTTTAAGTTCGTATATATGATAAAATATTACATTTTTAATTATTTGTTTGTGTTTTCTTGATAAATAATGTATAAAAAAATTGTATTGTGTATATGATTATTATATTCGAAAATGAAATAAAAATTTGATGATTCTGATTATCCGTGTTTTTCAATTATCTGTGACTATCCTCCCCAGCATTAGCCCAGATAATTGAGAGTGCCCTGTAAATAAAAAGCGGGTAAAGTCTAATAGATAAAGAAAAGGGAATATATGATGTGATCCTACACGGTTAAAATATAATGTATTATGTTAAAATATTTGGATATGCTAAGGGTTCAGTTACATTGATGAAAAAGTTTGTGAAACCTAGAGTTAGAGAATAAAAATGAAATGAATCATTTTTTATTAATATTATGATTATTAGTGTTTACCATTCGTAAAGAGAAACTCCCAAGAGGTCTGGTGATTGTAACTTCGTTACCGCATTCTCTTGAAGTCAGCCAAGTGCTGACCGCTCCCTGGTCATACTTTTTTATGATGAAACAGAGGCAATCCGGTCCGAGCTTGGCAGGTTTATATTCCGGACTCATATACATTGGCACTGGTGTGTATGGCCGGGATAAAGAATCTGAGAATATAAAAAATATACAATTATTAAAAGAAATAAAGGTTTTCCTTGAGAAGTTTGAAGCCAAAAAAAAAATGTTGATTTGCTCAAGTACTGATATTTTCTTGTTTATTTCCTACAAAATATCCATCAATTAGGTTTGTTTTCATTCATCACAGTTTATTTGCGACATTAAAAATGTAATAAAGTAAATAGTTCCATGGTGCAGAGATCGATGTTGTTAGTTTCTGGGACAGATTTTACATATTCGAGACTCAGTACGTAAAGCATTTTTTTTTCATTTGGTTTATTGATTTTTTTCGAGGGCATGGGTGTATCAGTGATCCCTGAAACTTCCCTCTTACCCATCAGATAATCTAAGTAGCCAACTACAAGTCTTGTTCAAGCTGTATCCCTCCTACTCTCCTCGTAAACAACCAGTCCTCCTAGAAAATATTTCCAACAAGAGGCCATATGCTACATATTAAGAGAAGACTCGATTCAAAAAAAAAGTAACTTGTGTTGCATATTAAAATGAGCACATTTAATTCAATGCCTGGTTATGGTTATAAGTATTGTTTTCAATTGTTATTAACTTATTATGTCTACATATTTGTCTAGATTTTTGAAAAATTAATAACTATGCAATTTAAAAATTGACTCTATTTTGTTGAATGATATTAATCGTCTTGTTGATGTATGTAATCTATAAGCAAATTCAGAATTTTATATAAAGCTGTTTGAAAACTTGAATGTTAAATGTATTACTTAGATGTTAGATAAATAAACTAATAGTGGAACATTGTTTATGCATTTTTATTTTCAATGTTAAAATAACAACTTTTGAATGAAAGAATCTATCTATGTGATAATCTATCCACCCTAAGCTATTATCAACAAGAAACTTTAACTTTAACCTGCCAATTTTTTAAAGAAAATGCGATTGTTTTGAAATGAATTAAATATATTCAAGTGTAGATGGCAGTAACTGTATCCATAAAAAAGAAGCGATGATAATTGTTTTCATATATCAAAATTGGTCTAGAAAATAAATAAGGTGAATAAGACACTAAAAAAATACGTACCATCAAAACTGCTGAATATTCTCGAGTGAAAACCAACAGGAAATGATATCATTTCATCGGTACTACATTTCAACAACAAAACACTGGTGTTATGATTGATCTCCCATCTTTCTACAAGCGTACACGCTAAACAATTGTCTTCTATTTTTACAGACTGTTCTACTGCATCACTTTTGATAATATCACCAAAAGATTTCCACACTCCAGGAGTCTCTTTCGAAACAATCACTTCGAGTTTGCCAGTTTCGTGATTGATAACAAATGAACACGGCCACTGTATAGGCTGCTCTAGTGTTAATTTGAATTTATATGTATAAAAATCATAAGTGACAGTTACAAATAGTTCTGATTGATTATCTTTTGATAGACTTATGCTACACTGGGGATTGCAGAGAGGTTTCGTGTAAAATATAAAAGTGATTGTATCAGTTTTTTGTATCCAATCGAATTTAGGTGGAGTAGGTTTGATTTCTTCTACTTTATTTACGCCATCAAAAGCGTTGTCAGAGTTTCCGGACTTAACGGAATCAGCTTTTGTTAACGTCACAGTTGGATATTTAAAATTAGAAAATGATGTCTGATCAGAATCGTCGAAGCAGTCGTCACTGACCACTATACTGACGTTGACTGCCTTCAAAGTGCAGATATCGGCAGAAGTATTTTCAATAGTTTTAGATTCATTGACATTGAGACTGCTTTCGCTGGAACTTTTATTAACAGTTAAATCGCCTTCGGAAACCGAATTGAAATTGTTCGAGTCGCTAAGCTGAGTCATGGGAGCGTTTTTAAGATTCTCCATTGATTTCCTTAAGATTTCTGGGATTTTCGTTTTTGGGGTACTTTCTTTTTTGTCGTTAAATAGAATTTGCTGTAGCTCTTCATTTGTTATTTCATTGGCTTTTAGAGGACCTACGAGGCATTTCGAGAGCAAAGATTCATAGTTCACCCAAGCATGGACTTGGTCAAATAATTGAGTGGCGTCTTTTCCAGCTCCTCTCATCAATTCGTCAGGACCTGGAATGAAATTGTACAAGTCATATAGAAAGGGTAAATAATATTTCGTAAAGTACTAAAAAATGAGAGTGTTTAAAAATACAATTTATATCCATCTTTTCATAGGTGACAGATTGTATTCAATTAGTAAGATCAAATAATAAAAGAAGAACTGACAAAGTTTCACAAAATTTTCAATGAATTCTAAATCATGACAAAATTTTTTTCTCAAAAATTCTTTATCTTTATCAATTTTATGCCTGTCGGCAATGACATATAAATAATACAACAAATAAATTATTACATAGAGGATAAAGTAGACCTAAAGAGTAATAAGTAAGCTAATGTGTCATGGATCATAAATTGAATAAAAAAACATATATATTCTAAACCACGGTGAAAAAATAGCAATGTAATTTTGTAGAACTAAAATACATTGCTATTTTTTCACCGTGTTATAATGGAGTTCTACCAAGTGAATGCCAATTCAATCAATATTCTAAACCACTTATTTTACGGTGGACTTGGCAGTAGCTTTGAGAAAATTTATTTTCACACATTCAAAGAAAAACTAATGTCTAGCTTTAAGTTAAAAATTTTACGATAAGATATTGTTTATGTTTTATTTCCTTCTTTAACTGTTTTCTCGGTTCTTTAGCCTTTGGTTTTAAAGACATGTTAATTTGTAACTCATAATTTTGTATGAATAGAATTCTTTGTTATTTTTACTGTATTATACTGATTTTCTCGTGATGAACGAAATCGGTCCAAAAAATTTGATTTAATTATTTAAGACTGAAAATAAATAAAATATCAAAGCCTGCAGAGGATAACTGAAATTTTAAAATAATTGCAAGGAATCATTCAAAGGAATCATCAATTGACACATTTTTTTAATCCTAAATAAACATTTAAAACGTATAAAATTTTCCAGTCGTAAAAATCTCTGATAATTACCTCCAGGATGGTATTGTAAATAATCTGTGATGTTGTAAACTCTACCCCGAATGGCTATCCAAGCGTTTTCTATAAAGCAATAAGATTACAATTCAGAGACAATAATAAATCAAGTGGTAGAAAAGTTTCACAATTTCAGAGTGTAGTCTTATAATATTTCAATATATGTTACATATGTATTAGTTTAAAGGCTAATCTGTAGAAAATGGACAAACAGTTTGGGAAATCTTAAAAATAGTTTGAATAAATTGTTTTATAACCAATCTTGTTATGGGTTGCCAGTTCCTTAGGTGAAACTGGACGGAAACGGCCTCCAACTCCTGAAAGGTCTTTTCCGGAATTTCCCAAACGAATCCAGTCCATTAGACTGTGTCCAGGCTGTAGAGCGCATTTGTTTCGAGGATTTCCTGTAAATAAAAAAGGTATACATGAATTTATGATAATTTTGGAAGTAAGCAATTGAATTTATTACAAATTATAATTTTACTATTAAAATCAATGAAAACTGGCAATGACCGGCAACTGGCAACCGAGTGACTATCGAATAAATTGACGTTGGGGATTTTTCGATAATTTTTAAAATCAAATGACAAAATTTACAGAATGTTTTGAAAAACAATGACATTCTCTATAAAATTGAATTGCGGATCGAAAATTGAAAAAAAAACAAACATTACATTCAAATAATTCAATAAAAAGTGCAAAAAAACATCGAATGTAAAAAAAAATCAAAAGGAACAATTTAGAATAAAACGTAAAGCAAAATATAAAAAAAATGCCAAAATATTATAGTCTTTTGCATAAATTAGAGATTTTTTTGTGTCAATGTGAATGAATGACTTATGTCAAATAAGTTTTCTAGAGAATGACATTATTTTCAGCAGGATTTAGTTAAATTTCGTGGAGAAAAATCATAGAGTTTGGCATATTAATCAACTGAATAATTTAACCATTTTGCTCCATACTTAAGTACGTAAAAATATGGAACAAAAAATGTTGAATTACAAAATTGTTTTCAATTTAATAAATTAATAAAAGATAATATATTTTCAATGTATTCTTTTACTTTGACGGTTTTGACGGCAAGTAATATTTCTTATTAGGGCGTCAGACATGAATCAAAATTGAATTTTCAAGCAAATATGAGAAAGAGATTAGCAACCCGAAGCACGTGAACCTCTTCAAATTATGAGTGACATGCAAAATAAAAATATTTCGAAAAATTAGATTTATTCCGAAAAATATTTTCGCCTACTTATTTTCAACGTGAGAAATAAAAGGTAAAATTCCAAAGAAATGTTTTAAAATTGTGGTTCTTTTTTATACCTTGGAGAATTGACTACTTGGATTCTTGATGGAATTTGAATACTAAAATTGAACTGTTTATTTTTTACATATTTCGGTAAGCTTTGTTATTCATGAAGTGGTTTCGTCTTAAAAATTTTCTGACGCTCTAATAGAATGCATAAACATAGCGAAATGTGATATCTGGATAGTTAATGACAATACAAAATACAGCATTTTTCTACATTTAAGAGATATTTGTAATTTATTTTACCTTATGTGTATACGTTTTGTATGACGTTGTTCTTAGTTATTGAACCATTAGTTTTGTATGTCTGGTAATTATAAACGCCAAATTTTTTATAAACAGCCTTATTTTAATTTGTATTGTACCAGTTGGTAATGCTTGTGATAATATTAAATTGTGCTTAAATTGTTTAAATATAATGATTTTCCACCAAGAATTGACAATCAATTCCATAGAAGTGATTTATAATGATTGCAATCATTATCAAAGAATTTCATTATATAAAACTATATATAGTATATATACGTTATATTTTTTTATTCGTAATTTCAAAGCAGGGAATTGTATCATTTTTAGCTTTTCCATTTGCAAAAATAATAACAACAAATTTATTAACTACAACAGCGAAGCTGTAAACGGATGTCGAATTCCCTTAGGCAGTTTATTTGAAGAGGGGACAACTTGATGATTTTTTAAAATTCGAATTGGCGTAATTAAAATTAAGCGAAAACGTAATAAAAAAAAACAGGCAGGCAAAGATTGCCACTGAGAAAAATCTCTTGAATAATAATATTTACTAAATCGAATTACGAAAAAATATTAATTATCGTTCATTCGTATGTCTACAAAATGAATGTTATCACAAAAGTCATAAGTCAAATAATATACGAAAGCTTTAACTGAAAGGGACACAGCGATTGATGATGGATTCAGCGATAACTTGTAAAAAATCATTATTTTCATTCCTTTCAATGAATAAAATCTAGTTTACAGTATATTTGCATACTGTAGACTTGACGTAAGAACAAAATTGAAAAATTTGAAAAAAGAATTCATAAGAATATTATAATAAGAAATGTATTTATCAGATAAATATTTGAGCGCCTCCACACATTTCTTTGTTGTTCGATTTTTGATTTTCAAAAAAAGAATAGAGCAGTTGATAGAGAATAGGCTTATGTGGACGTCGGTTTATAGGGTTGCGAATCGTTCACCTGTAAATCCTCTTACGTATTACACAATAAGGCTTTGCAGATAAACACAAAGGCTTCGAAGGTAGAGGCACTTTGATATTTCCCTTCTAGACAGCCTTTTAGAGCGTCGGCTCGCTCTTTTACCGCCGTTATGCCACAGTCAGACAGAAACGGGTCGCTATTATTATTATCATCCAGAAAGAACCAAGTGTCATGAGTTATCATTGTTCGTCGGCATCCTTTACGTTACACTAAAAATTCTATACAACATAATTTCGAACAATGATCTTTCAATTGAGTTCAATATGGAAAATGCGATATATTTTTTTACCAGCGCCAATGGCGTAACATGATGATTGAAGAATGGAAACTAGTGCAACCTTTAAAAGATTAAACAATGTATCGTCACCATTATGGTAAAGGTCACGTAAGAGTACAAAAAATATTTATTTACTTAAAAAAAAAAAACAAAACCTAGTACGGATAAAAATCATTATCATCGTTAAAAATATATATATTTTGATTATGCGCCTTTATTTATCCACTGAACTCGACCCAATTATTTAGAACATTAAAGGGGGGTGGGGGTCGAGCTATCTAATTGAATTTTGTTTTGTGTATTTGGGTAAGTCAGTGTAAAAATAGTGTAATTGATAAAACGATTAGACTAAATTAATAAATTTACGACTGTAGATTTGAAGTCCGGTATTCTGGTAAAATTAGTTTTAAGTTAGGTCATAGATGTGTGTATTGTTATTTTAAGAGACAAGCATTTAGGTAGCGACGACAAAGTGGGGTATTCTCGCTGAAATCTACATCCGAATTTTATTAGCGAAGCAATAAATATCCCTTTTCACAAATATCGAACAGAAAAATTGTTCACAGATGCCATAAGATGATTATAAATCAATCCAAATGTGAAACGCTTTCAAATATCGAGCAACAATACCATTTCCGTAGTCCGGCGGTTCCGAAACTTTGATATCCGGCGGTTTGGCGCCTTTTTCCGGGGTCGGCGGAAGACTCTCCTTATCAGCGCTTCCCAAAGAGTAGGACCGACGAGCCCGCCACGGCCAGCAACACAGCGACATCGCAGTTTAAGGCACCGCTACACTCACACCACGCGGATTTCACTGACGTCATTAACACGTTCACTTTATTTAGAGTTTCGTTCATTACAGTTTCTTCCGGCTTACAATTTTACTCCCTAATTACGTATAATTGCATTTAAGAGAATTTTGTACATACATACGTTTACAGCTGTTAATATATTTACACCATTTAAAGCAACGGAGCGAGTAAATTTGGGAAGACTCGGTAGTCTAATTTTATTAACCTCTTTTGCACGACAACAACACTTCCACATTGTTGCTGGCATTTTTACACAAAATAAAAGTATAAACATTTTAATTTCCTAATGTATATATTTATCTTTATAACTTAGAATATATATACATAGAAGAAAGTGGATTGTTCCGTTTGATCTTACTAATGGAGAAAAAATGACTTTGCATTCAAAACGGAAAATTTACTATAAATATTATTAATCAACATAACTAGAACTATTTAGAGAAATATGCAATTAATATATGTTAAATAATTTATATTATCGAGACATTCTTTTGAATTTTGAAATAGTAAGTTTTCGACATACGTGTATTTATACTTACACGGTTTTGTAATAAAGCGACTGATATAATATGATTTTGTAAAAAAACGTATTACTTAAACCTGTTAGATATATATATGTATAACCTCAAAACAACTAGAGAGAAGAATGAAAAACAATTATATCTATATATAAGAAAATACTTCCTGAATAATAAAACATGTAAAAAATGTTCCATTTAAATGTGTCAACTTCCGAATGAGGGTTATTCAGCCCCTTCTCATTCAATAGAAATATTGTGTTCCGCGTTTTTAGGATCAGCCCATCACTAATTAGAACTACTTCCGACTTCCGTTACTCGATTAGACAAATAACTACACAAATGGCGGGAAAATTTGAAATACTTTTGCAGCAGAAGAAAATAATCGGCATTTTTGACACAAAATACTTTATTTAAAAAAGAGTATAAGACATTTGAGTCTATACTCTATATATTTCATCATTAATGTATTTGGTTAATTTATTAGATTTAATGTGCTTTTGGTGTGATTTAACATTGTCTTTATCTTCTGACATTACACTATCCAGGATACATGATCGAGATTTACTATTTAAGATATTCTATGAAAAAAATTGCTTGTGGCTTGTTTATTACGGAGAAATATTCAACAAACCGTTCAATCGGGATAATATTTGAAACGGGAGCATAATATTTTAACGATAGATCGAGAAAATCGATAAATCGGGGAACGAATAATGCAGGATTATTAAACATTGTTTTTATGGGTGTTTCGTTAAACACCGTTGGACTATAAAGAATGAACGATCCATCTGGGAAAACGTATTATGAAAAAAAAAATGTTGATCAGGTTTCCACTATATATTTTCAATGATAATTTGTATTTAGTCTATGGTGAAATTCCAAGCGTCATTTCCTCTCCTAATTACTCCGCGGGACTATTTTCTTTAAATATATTTTTTTATATGCATATTTGAAAAAAAAAAACGCAGAACCACCTTGGCTATCTCAGTTACCGCCCCCTGGGGTTATTATTATATTTTCTGTAGATAACGAGAAAGAAAATGTTGCCCGTAAGTTGAGTGACAGAAAAAAACCAACGTATTTCATATTGTTATTCAAATGAAAAATAAACATAAAAAATACACAATGGTACAGTGAATAAATATCACATTTTCAAATAGCATATAATAATTTATTCACATATTAGATATTAATGGTTTTCTCGAAGATCTGATGGATAATTCATCAATGGGAAAGTTATTTCAACGCGGGCAGATAAAAAAAAACAGATATGCTTGTCCATACCACCGAATGATTTTTTCAATCAAAAATACACGATAGAACGAATTATTATTAATACATACCCAAATATTGAAACTATTACAATAGTAGACATCTTGAGTTTAGTTTAGTATTATCGGTGTAATGCGATTTGGTAATTGAAGATCTTCACTTTAAGATCCTAACGCCCAAATTTTTTCCTGTAATTTCCTTGAATAAAATTCGAGAGTAAGCCATAGAAATATATTTTTCGTTTGACGAAGATTTCGGATGTCTTCACTTTCCATAGATAACTAAATTACAGCAGAAACCTCAAAGGATGTCGCTAGTAAATATATAATATAAATAGTATAATACATTACGCTACTCAAAGAGGGTTTTCTGGGGCGTCTGTTTTCAAAGCGAGATGTCAGGCGGAGTCGCAGAGGCACGCTCAAATTAACATCCGGGGAAACCCCAAAAGTCTTCCACTAGTAATAACCAACCGTCAAACTTTCTCTCCGAGGAAATAATGTTTTAGGTATATTATAATATCTCATACCTGCCTATAAACTAGTATTCGATTTAGCTTATTATTATCCGAAACGAGTATGGTAGGCTGACAAGTTTGGATTTCTCCCTCACTTTTCACGGGTAAGATTCAAAGTATAATCGAACACCCATTTCGGCGCCTGTCCAAATTTGACGTTTGGCTGTTGATCGAAATTGATTTATAAAGAGAAAGTGTTTTAATCGTAAATCGTAAAAAAATATATGATATAATTTGCAACATAAGGTTACCAGTAACTTTTCATTGATTAAAACCATCATTTATAACTTAACGTAGGCAAAATATTATATGTTAACATTATGTCTTATATTGATCTAGTTTCCAGGTAGGACGATTATCGTTATCGCGAAAATTGTCAGTGGATTAAGTGTTTTTAAACAAGAACCACCCGAATCGCTTCCAGAGTGAGAAAATGAACGCGTTAGATTTATTTCTTTGTTTGGTCACTCTATTTCATACGCTTTGTTTTAATAACAGTCATAAAAGAGTGAGGTTATATTTATGTCTCGGTAAAATCGTTTTCGGTTATCAAGGTAACAAAGCATATTTTTTCAGTGCGTTTTATTTAACGTATATCTATGGTTTTTAAAAACGTTCATGGTTTATGCTTTTTTTAACCAGGGCATTTATTACTAACAATATTTAATGTCTTGTAGCAATTTATAGTAAACACATTTCATGTTTGGTTATGTAATATATTTGATTAATGTCACTTTTGTGTATCTTACAACGAAAGTGTTTATCAAATGAAAAAAAATATTTTACTGGCGTTTCAGTGAAATCATATCTAATCACATAATTTTCGATTGGAATACATTTCTATGTATGAAAATATATTTTGACAAATAATTTCTACTGATATATCATTTCAAAACTTGCAATAAAATCATAGACACATTTTGATTGACATTGACAAGTTTAGCAATATGTATTGCTGTTAGTTGAATCGATAACACATAATTCCACCTTTGAAAATACGTCTTAACTCGAACATATTATATTAAGTCATGTAAAATATGAACGGTAATTGTGTCTGAATATTAAAGGCTTTTTTTTTACGATTGATAAATTTAAATTGATTAAATTAAACATTCAAATTGTCACTTTTCTGACGACCTTGTAAGGCATGTCACCTAACACAATAATAAAAACGGGTTCTACATTTAAGGTCCACTGTAATCTAGAAACAATAGTCTTCACTCAACGGATCGAGTAGTTCTTGCAAAAGCTGTTAAATTCGATTTATGAGATTTCGGTAGCCAAGAGGTTAATGTCAACAAAATCTTTGGTGTTATCTGAAAATTTTTTGATCGATTCCATGTTTTTATTATTATATACATACAATATATGTGATTTAACATTTCATCGCAGGTAACAACACTGCGCAAACGTGTTGATAGCATACGGGGCCAATCAACTAGAATTTTACATATCACTTCACGATCCCTTTATCAATTGCATACTTCAGTAAACATCCTTTCGAAAACACAGCTAAGATTTCTGGTGGGTGTACATTTATCAATGTATAGCGTGGGTTTCTAGAACGATGGATTTCAACTAAGTATTTAGCACTGAAATCCTCGAAAAATAAAGCAAAACGCTTGAAATGTCCTGGTGGCAATTGTTTGAACTACAAAGCGCGCGAAAATGGACTGAAATGTAGTAATGTTCGAAATTCAAAGTCCTTAAAAACCATTTTATCAGTGCTTGAATAAAACCATAGACAATGTAGAGTAGGTTAGAGATTATGTGGAATTACCATATATCATCACACAGTGTAGACTTTTAATATGGCTAAAATTTCTCAACATAACTGTATATTTATTTATAGAAAGTCGTTCAACACTTGAATTAATTGTTTTAAATAGCTGGTAATAAGCTAAAAAAATTATTTGTTGTAAAAAATATATTTTTTAATGTTTTTGATGGACAAAATAAACTTAAATCAAATTTTGATTTATTTATTTAAAATAAAATACTTTTCCATCAATCATTGAATTATATAGCACGATAGCTTTCTTAAACAATAAAATGTCATAAAATGCTTATTAAATTACTTAAAATGATGATGATTCTTTCATTCAACACTTGGATCACTGGAAGCGAAACAAATTTCGACTATTGATAAACATCTTTAGACTTAAAATTAATTTCGTAAATTTTCTTATAAGTTAATATCGAATCCATCAGGAAAGATAACTTTTGTGAAGTTATCATTTCGATATGTATATGTTGAATCTTATTCAAAAATGTAATTAATTGTAATGTATTCGTTTGTCTGAAGATGGTTCTCAAAGAAGCGAGACACGTGTCACGAAACGTTACGTGTTTTGGCACATTCTTTGTGGAACCGCATAAAGGATATTCCAACACGAAATATTTAAAAAAATAATTGAAATGTTGGTGTTGATTTAACTTGACAAGATTTTCGTGAAACAAACCGAGATATATTTTAAATCAAAAAATATCTTACAGATGAATGTTTGTATGCTATTGGCACTCTTATATTTTTGAGGAGTAATTGTGGTAATTTGCTGTCCAACAGCTGAGATGTTAGCAGTCAGTGGGTTAGCAAAGTGCTCCGACACCAATGTGCCACGGCACATTGATGTGTCGCCAGACGATACTAGATGTGTCGCAGCTCGTTTTTTTTAACAGAAGAAAAATAATGTATTTCGTCTTCATTATATAATATTTTGTGAAAATGTTATCACATGGAAGCAGAATTAATTATTTTTTCGTCGGAATTATTTGTCATAAGTCCATAAATATTATGCACACGATCTACAATATAAAACATAAACTTATAAAAACAAAAGTGTACATACATAAAATAAGCAATATAGAAATAATGCAGCGATAAAAGCGTTGGTGTGCCGTGGAAGACAAAAGGTTGCGGAATAATGTGTTAACAAATACGTAAATTGGAAACGCGGTTACAAGACTTCATAAAAAAAGAATTCTTCCTTTTTCGTTCGTGCCATATTATATCAAAAATAATTGCTTTCAATCAATTGGCATGTCTATCAAATGTAAAATATATGGAACATTTGTATTTGGAATAATAAATCTCATTTTTCCTCAATCATTTATTCTGCTATTGTTTTTCATCACATATAGCTTGCTTTGTTATACCCCAAAGGTGAAATATCGATGAAAAAGGAAATACGCGAATGGAAAAAAAGACGCTTACAACAAAGACCTTTCTCCACTCAAGGATGAAGGGAGTTAATGAAGACACGCAAAGATAGAAAAGAATTTAATACAAAATTCTGAGATACAAACACGTCTCTTCAGAATTATTATTTCATTAATGAAATCCGAATTGCCTTAGTGGGAATCAGAGCTCTTTGATAAAGGCGAAATAGCAATTCAAGTAGTGTTATCGGATAAATATTTTATTTGAATTCATTACTGATAGTCAATAATATGGTGATTTTTTCAATTTAGGATTAAAATTTAAATATACAGAATAGATTTCAAAAAATATAGAACTTTTTTCGGTAGAAAATGGAGATTTAAGAAATTCAGGGAGTAACTCAGAGAGCGGGTAGAAATCGAATTATATTTATAACTTGCCACCTTTAAGGAGCGAACTGTCTAACTGTAACTTTTTCGTAGAAAAGAATTATATTCAAACAATAAAAAGACAATATTAACTACTATCTATTCTACAACTTTATATGTGTAAAATCAAAACCGGTTTCGTTTATCGTTGTTTTTTTTGAAAAATAAGATTGTGAAAAAAATTCTAAGCATTGTGTTATTATAAATTAAATATATTTGTAAGCCTTTCGTGTATCTGCTGAAATAAGTACACGGTATCAAGTCTTGTTTGATTGCTCCTAAGACACTCCTACTTAATGAAATTGCTGTAGATGTGGAAAATGTTTGTTACATTTCTGCTTGATATTGCTGTATAAAGCAAGCAGTGGAGTAGAGGAGCGCATGTTTAATAAAGACGCATACATAAAAAAAAACAATTAAGTGCAAATTGCGAAGGAAGTCAGTCGAGCTACTTACTCTCTATAAAATCTATTTAAAATTTTCATTTTTTTGATTTCTTCAATGTCCACGTGGAATATAACGGCAAACTTGAAAGTTATGATATTTAACGAGACACGTTTGTTAATAAAAAAAAAAGTTTTTTGCGCATAAAAAATCTTTCTTTTTTTAACTGTCGACAGTGTGTATAAGTGTTTTTAAAAACATAACAAAGTTTAAAAAAAACTATTAAATCCCGTCAGCCAATTACTACATATTGACCAATAAACAATTATGGGTCAATATGTAGTTATTGTAAAATATGTAAATTGTTTACAATTGTTTTTTCAAGTATTTTACAATTGAAAATTAACAAACGTAGACTTAAAATAATTGAAAGTGAACACACGGAACTGGCCATATCGTCAAATTTGATACAAAAGATTGCGTAAAAGCTTAAAAAGGATTCGTATACAACTTAAACATTTAATCAAATAAAACAGGTGTAAATTCATAAATTATATGGCATTAATCTTTCCCATAATGACATTTTGTAAAGAATTCTTACTAGTGATGAAAAACGGGCTGTTTATATAATAATCACAAAAGGTATTAATTTAACACTTGTAAACCCCCGATTTCAATTTACTTCAATATCGGGATGTTGTAAAAATATAGTTTATTTTCCAAGCCTAGAAATAAAAAAAAAAATCTTGGTATGGCAAGAAAGAAGGGTTGAAAGAGATGGATACTGGATCATAAAAAAAAACAAAGACAATAGGCAGAATTTGATTTCATAAACAAATGATAATGCTCTCGCGTTAATGTTATCGTAAGTTGCACGATTCGAAGATCGGATCACTGCATGAGAATTTCTACTTCATACGTTGTTAGATTTAATTGGAAATATATAAATGTAAGTATATATCTGTGACGTTTTCATAGTTGCTCTCTTTCTATTTGGATCTGAAATATGGCTTTAGAAAGCTTGTTTTTACGATATTTACAAAATATTCGCGTTATATTATTATATTATATAATTTGCGTCATGGGCTTGTTTGTATAGTCAGTTGAACGTCAAAACATAGGCTAAAATGACAGCCAAACAGACAATTGCAATGTCGTATAAACTAAACATGAATACACGTTATCATGTATTGTTAATGTTATCTTGAACTTTAAATTAAAATAAGAAATCTAAATGATATATTGCATATAAAAAAAAATAATTGTAAATATCTACGCATACATTGGACAGTAATATATTACATGATAAAGTCATTCTTTAAATATTAAGAAAAACGTATAAATTTTCCGATGAATATGTAACTAGCACAAACGCTTACAAAACTGTGTAATGGAACCGCAGAAAATACTAATAAATCTTTTGGGTATTTTTCCGACACTTGACATTTTAAATTAAAAAATCTAAACTCGAAAAATTTATTATGAAAACATGTGTGGTAATTTTCAGGAGAGGCGAAAATTTTAGATTTGTGGAGTTCTTAAGTATGGTAAATACTTTAAAATCATATGTGTTTTGATGAATTGCATTACATCGTTTTTTTAGCTTTTTAAAAGAATATCAACAAATTTTGCCATTTTTATAGAACAGAATTTGTTTTAATTTGGAAATACCGAATTTGAGATGTTTTCTAATAATGTACGATGTTATTTACATAATATTTGAATTTACACTATCATATTTGTACTGTTATGTGCTCAATACATACTTTTGATTGCTGCGATTATAACTATTGACAAATATGACTAAGTGTTTCTAAAATAATATTATATTTAAAAAAATGGTACTGAAATTTCATCATAAAACAATTGAAGTGAAGATTGTTCACCAGACAACATCAATTATTAATTTTTCTGTACTGCAAGGTAAAGAATATTATTTCTGTTAATATTGCAATGTTTATCGGCTTATTATTATTGGTTGTGTACAGAGCTTCGTAATTTTTGATGTGATATCTATAATCCTTGGTGTATTTGTTTCATTTTACAAAAAAAATGTCATTTAAGCAAAATATTTACATATATTTCCATCTAAGTCAATTTAAATGGATATTAGTGATATTTATCAAAAGTTTTAGCAAGGTTTCGATTCTCCCACAATCTATAAAAAATGATTAATTTTTTTACGTGTTTTACATGGCTTAAAATTATTATTCCGGAGCGAACACTGTAAGGACTTGAAAAGTGATTATACGGTGGTTCAATATCCGGTGAATAAAGTGGACGTTACAAAGCTTCTAGATCAGCTGTCGGAATTTTCCTGTCTCACTCTTGAAATGTAAAGAGTTATTAGTAAAGGTCGGGCGGTACACAAATTTCTTGTCTATATTTTTTTATCATTTTTTTTTAAAATTTTTTCTTATTATCGACCGAGGACCAGCTAAGGTCTTCCGAGAATTAATTTGTGTTTTTGCGAAAATCTGACCCACCAAGTTTGAAATGGCTTCACCCAGTTTCAGATATTCATCTATTCTCGGCTTACCCCTCAAACTATAGTATTATATTAATTATGAAACCATCTACAGTTTAAACATATGTGTATTTTCAAAGTTTAAAGAATGATATTTCTTTTGGCTAAAATTTTCTACTGAATAAAAACAGCACATTTTAACAGGTGAAAAAATAGCAATGTCTTTTAGTTCTACAATTTTTATAAGATAAAGATGATAACTATTTCGGCTCACGCCTTCGTCAGAACTATGTTGAAACCTACATTTACTTATCTATATATAACTGTGTAGAAAAGCTAAACAATACATCTTCTCTTCTGTTTTAACGCCATAGCTTATATTGCGCTAGCAATAAAACGAAAAATAAAAAGGCGGCACTTGGATTTTTTTTAAATTTTTAGCCGAAATAGCTATCAATTATACCTTATAAAATTTTGTAAAATTAAAATACATTGCTATTTTTTCACCGTATTATAAAGGAGTTCTACGAAGTAAATGCCTATTCAATCAATATACAGCATAATTTTTCCCATAAATACGTCTTTTTAATCTCTGGACGTAATAATTCTACAATATATCAATTTTTCTTTCAACACTTTTAACACTAAGATTTGATCTGTTTATCCGACGGTAGTAGGTGACAAAATGTTGTAAAAGCGTCGCATTTATTTCACTATGGTATTCAATGTACATTAATGATTTTTGGCAAATTATCCAAAGATTAACATGAATATAAATGAATTTAATTTAATATGTTATACGTGAATTTTATTAAGATCTAGTTTCTAAAAAATATTAAAACCGTACTAACATAAATCTTTTGGGCCATCATTCAGGCGAGTAAATATAATATAAAGATAAGTGAGTATAAAAGAGGATTCGGTTGCTGCGAATCGTTTAATGGTCGCTTTTAGAAATGGCTGGGCATAGGATTTTTTTAAATATTCCCTAAGGTACCTTCTTACAGGGTGTATTCCGCAATTCAATAAAGTCATTCGTGTTTCATTTTTTTTACAAGAAACGTCGGAAGAAAGCTCGTATAGATTTGATTACAGATACTATAGCGCGCATCAAGCAAAATAATACAATCATCTTCAGACTAGCTGTATCGCAAGGTTATAGATTACTGCGCTAAACAATGATTCTTATTATTGATTGAATTGGTAGTTACTTGATAAAACTCCATTATAATACGGTGAAAAAATAGAAATGTATTTTAGTACTACACAATTTAAAAGGTATACAGTTGATAGCTTTTTCGGCTTACGCACTCATCAGAACTATTCTGATTTTTATTATTTACTTGAAATTAAAATAATGTTGGTAGTTACTGTTACATTTCTACAAGAAGCAGGAAAATTTTTAAGAATAAACATCGAAAGTAAACACTTCTCATTACGAATTAATTACACCCAGCCCTTCTTTTACGCGATACATTGGTTCCAAAATTGGTTGGAAAAAGGCGCATAAAGAAAATCGCGTAAAAAAAATGATTTCACGCAATTGCATTATATTTCTTTACACACCCTAAAACATAAATTCGCATAATATCTAATACACTTGTCAACATTTGGCAATTGTATGTGTATTTAAAAAAATGAAATGCTTTACCAAATCAAGTTTTAAAAATATACATTTTTTTTAATTAAAAAAATAATGAAAGATACTTGCCTAGCATCGTATATAAATGTTTTCTTTACAACAAATTTGGGGAAAAATCGCGTAAAAACGAGTGAAGCGCTGCCGTCCAAAAAAATCGCGTATAATCGAATTCGCGTAAAAAAAAAATGCGTAAAAAAGGACTGGGTGTACTAGAAGTGAGCTACCTTTTCTGTTAAATCTGTTTTTTTCTTTTACCAATAATTGATTACTGTTTATGGTTATATTATATTTATAAGCTCTTAGGAATTATTCTTAATTCCTCTATTATTTATACAATGGATATAATGTTGGAGGTAACTAATGATATCGACTTGATGGAATTTCAATATCAAATACGAATTGAAAAATTGTGCGATTCCACATGTTTTATCACTAACGACCCGGTTTTCGCCTTTCGGTAAGTTCAGGCATTCTATCACACGGAGGCAACAGAACTGACGGTCTATGTCAATGATTATCAACTAAGAACGTCAGTTCTGTTGCATCCGTGTGATAGAATGTCTGAAGGTACCGAATGGTGAAACCCGTGTCGTAAGTGACAAAAAATGTGGAATCGTACAATGTTTTAACAATCCAAATATAAAGGAGATGTTGACTATCACTTCTTAGTGGAAAAGTATTATATAAAAATAATAATAAACAGGGTTCGGTTTCGATCGTCACTAGCATTTTCTTGATCTTATTAATATTAAATTGTACTGAAAATTATGTTATTACTTAAACATTAGCGAGTTTGCTAAAAATATTGTCGTTTTCAAATAGACGATTTGAAAGCTTTGAATAATAGTTTCAAAGGTAGTAAATTTCTAACTGTTAATGCTTCCTGTCTTAGACAGTCAGGTAGAAGTTTTATATACGAGAATTAAAGACTACATAAATTGTATGAATAGATATATTTTTCAGAAGAAATGATTTAAGAAACTGACTAACTGAAACAATAATATATGTTAATATGCCTAGCTGAATATTCAACACACAAAACGGAAGGGATGAAAAACGTTATCGCATATCTACAGTGATCTACATTATGAAAGTTTATTGTCGTATCACATGGATAAAAATACAATATATAAATCATCAACTTGCATACAACAGAGAGGAATTTTTTAATATAACATATGAAAGTATATGTCAGTGTAGAGAACGTGTGAAGTATTTTTATCTGAGGGAGTAATGATATATTTCGCAGCGGGAGAAATGTCAGCATGGAATCCAACCTGCTTATGATTCTACCCAATCGCGTTCGGAAGCTTGAAAAATTGGCACTGGCATACGAACAGGAATGCTCGGAGAAAGCGTCGAGGTCGGGGATGTGTTGTACGGGGAGACAAACGCCAACCCTGTGCTTGCGAGCCCCTGACGAGCTTTTCAGTGATCTATTGTTATCAGAGTTACATACTGTCGATTTAATTTTTATATTAAAATGTAAAATTTTCGAACACTTAATTCAAATTTGAATTGTTACAACTTTGTACGATTCCACATGTTTTGTCATTAACGACCCGGGTATCGCCTTTCGGCATCTTCGGGCATTCTATCACACGGATGCAACAGAACTGACGATACGATAATGCCTGAAGATGCCGAAAGGCGAATCTCGGGTCGTTAGTGACAAAATATGTGGAATCGTACAAAGTTGTAACAATTCAAATTTTATAGTGAAATTCCATCAAGCAGACCTTCAGTCGACATCATAAATTATATTACTAAATAATTCAAAAAAATATTAAATTAAATTGATGTTAAACGATCTAATAGAGATTATCAAGCATTCATCATAAATGATTTTTTTCTATGACAACATGTCATAGAAAAAAATGATTTGTACGTAAAATTTTGTCCTAACACTGCTGTATTTTAGTTATCAATCAACACACTCCAGTTATATTTCAACAGACAAAAGCAGGTAGAATGTTAAAAAAGAAACAAAAACGACGATTTTTTCGCTTAATAATTATACCATTTGATAAATACACATCAAAATATAGCATATCACTTATTCTATTGATTTTTATTTCACGGTGAAAAAATAGCAATGTATTTTAGTCTAAAAAATTTTTAGAACTAAATTTTGTAGAACTAAAATAAAAAGCTATTTTTTCACCGTGCTATAATGGAGTTCTACCAAATAAATACCAATTCAATCAATAGATTTTTATTTCAATATTTTTCACAAGAGTGGTTTCTACTTAATATATTATATAATAGTACCAATATCGTGTTTCATTATAGAAAAGAAAATACAATACATTAAACGAAACATCTAGACTGTAATATAATACAAATGACTTTGGTGTTAGAAATAGAAAATTGAGTAAAATATAGCCGAACTAGTCGACCAAAGGTATCGTTCGAGGGACTTCTTTGAAAGTAATCATTGTTAATGCATATAACAGTCAGTTAGGTGTGAAAATAAGAGACAGAGTGTCATAATAAGTAGTCGAATGATTTTATTATATACATATTCAGCAGTAAAGTTATCCAAGCTATTTTATTATTTATGGATAAGTAAAATAAATACGAATTACGTTAAGTTGACCAATCACAACATTCAATCAAATTTAGACGGATTATTCTTTTGGTAATAGAGTTATATATTTATCTAAGCTCGCAAATAACTCGCGACGTGTGCGAAGCCTTGTATGGATTTTGACGTTGAAGACCGAATGTAAACCGAACGTTCTTATAATAAATAAAGAAGCCTTAAATATTTCAGTACATGGCAAAAGTGATTATTTCACAATCGAAGAAGAAGATCAAATAACGAAATATTGTATATGCGACTGAGAGTTGAATGTTCGGTATTTATCAGGCAAAATTTATTAAAATAAAATACTATATTTGTTAATAATTTATTATCAAATAAATATGAATGTTAGATAATTTTACAACGAGTTATTCGTTTTATACGGTAATGGTAAATAAAGATTTAATTATCATACCTATGCATTCAATTTTGCGTAAAAACAGTTGACGATCATAGCTGCTTACATCTTCTTGTACGCTAAGAATTTAATTATTTACCTGATGAATACTAAATAACAATATTCTCTAATGCTATACTAGTCGTTGGGTGCAAAGTTAGACTGCCTTTTTATTGGCCCCCCACTAAATAAGAAATAACAAGGTTCCAGAATGATACTTCTAGTAAGCGGATTCATAAAATAAGGTAAAATCATTGAACACTAACTGAGTGTAACTTCATTAACAGTTGGAATAACCAATATGCAAGTTCATTTAAATAAAACTAACTGTATCTCACCCATATCACATTTTCTCGTTATGAGACGCAGGTTTTTTCCTATTTTCTAGAGTCTCTAAATTTTTATTATAATCCATGGCGTCTTACAATTGTTTTAAAACTTTACAGTCCTTATGTACCGATAAAAAATACAGAATTGGTGTCAGCTGCCTTGAGAAAATCACGGAGAATATATTGGAATATTATTTCAAGAAATACTGCATTATTTATAATAATCTTAATTCATTCCTTGCTGAGCCGTTTAAAGAATATTCCAACATCTAGACTTCAAAATTCATTTAGTAATATTTGTTTGAAACAGTCTTTTTGAGTTTGTCAGGACAAATCAAGCAATGAATCAACTCAAAATTAAGCGAGTAGAAGAAAGTTTTAACCACTGTTAATTCAAATATTTTTGGGTATCAAATATCAACACAGAAAATTCAGTCGTCTCAACAGTTGAGACATTAGCAATCAGAGGGTTAATAGAACAAATGATACAATTTTGTGGAAAGACGCGGATACTGATCAGAACATTTTTTTTAACTCATTTTTTCGACTTCATGGATTTGTATAATAATGTTGATGAAATATTTTTTTTTATAAAAATAAAGGCGTATCTTATAATCGAGGAAATACGACAAATCTGTCTTCAATATTCTGTTTTTTCGATAAAAATGAATCAAAGTACATACTAAAAAATGAAATTAAAATAAATGATGGGAAATGAAAGAAGAAACAGTTTTCACATATAGTTTTGTATGTCCATTGAAAGCTTAGTTCTTGTTTATGTTTATGAAATATTTTTTTTTTCATAAAAATAAAGATGCGTCTTACAATCGAGGAAATACTATAAATCTGTCTTTAATACTCTGTTTTATTTTCTATAAAACACACATCAATGAATCACAGTATGTGCTAAACCATTGAAATTATAATAAATTGTGGGAAATGAAAGAAGAAACCGTTTTCATATATAGTTTCATATATATATTGAAAGCTTTTAAAAAGTAACCATTCTGCGATTTCTAAATCGATAACCGTATCGTAATTTGCCCTGCAGGACGAACGTAAAAATTGAAAAAAATATTTTTTGTTCATTCAGCTTCACACTTTTTTTTGGGAAACTGAATGAAAATATTTTAAAAGGATTTCATTGTTTCACGAGTGAGAGTAATATATTGAAACTCCGCGTTCTCGTAAAACGGCGATCTCATACGCGCTAAGGTTACCAGCCCCTATTATAAGGGATGCTTTGAACGTATATATACGTGCGCCGAAAGAATGTAGAAATAAAATAAGACGAAATTCTGAGAGAGATTGATTGCGGAGCAATAAATGACGCCTCCACACCTCTCGAACTATTGCGGCGGGATTTTTATTTTCGCGTTTTTACCCTCAATCTAGAAATATGTCATGTTTTCGAAGAACCTGGTTTTTTTTGCAATTATAAGGCGCAAACAAGATGGAGGGTAAGCTTTCTGCAATAAAGCGTGGCGGGAAAAAATCGCCTAATATTGTGAAGTTTCGTGTTTGATTTTCAAAGGTTGCTTTTCTAAATTATAGATTTGTGTTTGATATCAAAGGTGTGGTGATAGTGTGCGTGAAATATTTTTAGTCGATTTGATGACATAAGAAAGAGCAAACATGTAATTTATTTTAAAGAAAGAAAAACCTATTTTTGGAAAAAGAGTAAAGTACAATTGATGTGGATTTCACTTCAAAATCAATACCAAACAATCTACAAAGTTAACATTTAATGACGTTAAAATCGCGTGCTACTATAATTGTGATACAGGGCTATAACATATAATGTAAAATTCACACAATACAGTAACTATTCAATGATGAGTTATTGTATTGTATACGAACATTTAAACATCCATTGAAGCGTACAAACAGTGTATTTGCTTTAGTTTTTTTCTTGCAATACAATACACATACGCTTGAAATACAAATATGAGCGTTTTGCGCTATTAAGGCGCTTACTTCGGGTCTGTTAGGCCACGTTGTGTGAGCCGCAACATTACTCATAAATATACGACAAACTAGAAAATATATTTAAGATATGGCTTCCTGGAATGAATGGAATCTGTTTTTTTTTTCAAACAAAACAAAAACAGATTCACAACAGATTCACAATTCGCTAATCACGTTATTAATGAATCACATAATATAAATTCAAACTCAGCCCCTAAATGTTTGCATCTTTGTAGTAAGGGTCAGAGAATGACGGCTTTAGAACAGCTAGAAATCAATAGACACCAATTATCACAAAAGATTCTTAACGACCAAACTAACATAATAGTATCGCCACTTGTCCATCCGTTGCACAAAGGGGTGGTCTGATTTAATTCCAGAAGGATCACTTCCGTCCCACATATAATCTTATTGTCATAGACACCTATTGTTTCATTTAGGATTTTGAAAATTTTGTGTAATTGTGTTAAGTAACAAGCTAAGCCGTTGGAACAGGAGAGAGGATGTGTTGTATGCCTTTTCTGCACAGCTATGTATAGATAAGCAAATATTAGTTTAAGCATAGTTCTGACGATGGCGTGAGCCGAAATAGCAATCAACTATATTTGTTAAAAATGATTATGTAGAACTAAAATACATTGCTATTTTTTCACCGTGTTAGCTGTATTGTTGTTTTTTCGAAGAGAGCAGGAATATAAATAATAAGGCTACGATAAAACTAGTGGTAAGCTAATCGATTTCACTACGCCCCGTTATTTTAGGATTTGATAGCTGGGAGGGGTGCCCTTTGCCTTGGAATGAAACCCATGAGATCTGTCAAGGAAGTCAACCGCTTACTGAACGACTGATTGTAACCCATAGCTTTGAAAACAATACGAGATGTTTGTACAAGCATTTGGTGTTTTGGGCCACTCATAAAATCTTATTGGGCCGCAGGCTTAGGATCGCTGATTTAGACATTTTCCATTTAGGAGTCAAAAGTTGAAATATAACCGTCAGCCGAACGTTATGTGAGAACCAATGTTCAATAAATAAATTAATTGATAATAATGTAGAAAATAAAACAGCTGACATGATGGCATGCAGAGATGGTACACTGTTGACCGTTTGTAACGAGTTCTTGTGACACACAAGGCGTAAACATGGATTTTGTGTTTCGTATAGATATTATAAACAAATATGTGTTGTAAAGATTATTCAATGTGGTATATTATTTTGAAATGGTTAATAAAATGTACGCATGAAAATTAAAAAGAAAATTTTATTTAACAAATATTTGACGACTCGCATAGGAAATTTTAGCAGTAAATTTGTCATAAAACAGCCTGTTGCCGGCCATTATACGACCAATTTAAAATCATCGCAGCAGTGGGGAATTCCAAAAAATATTTCGACTGAAATGAAATATCCAAAATGTTGATATTTTTAACCCTAATAAAATTTCCTTCGCGGGAGTTGGGCGGTCATCCCGCACTGTTTTTTTGCGAACGTACGAAAATTATTGGGTCGGTGTGGCCCACTCCCCACAATACGCGAAGTATCCCAAACATTAAACCGACCCTCATCCCCCGTCGCGCAACCCTTTATCAAAGGTTACAGAAATAATTTTCGGTAATAAAATAAGCGAATCGTCATCTAATCCAATCCTGTCCAACCCAATTTAATCCGGATTTTGACGATTATCACTGAAATGTATGAAACTTTGCCACGCGCCGCCCTTTATATTACATTTTATTGAGTGACCATATTAACGACTTCCATATCCCGATAAAATATAATGTAAATGATATTTTCATGAAGAAACAATTTAAAATGTTACCATAGACAAAATTTCATGTTGAAAGGAATCGTGCAATGAGATTGATTATTTACAAACGAAATCTGACTTGAACAAAGATTTGTTTGTACAATATAGTTTTGTAATGATATCTCCATAACGAGGATCCACACTACACATTATAAGTAGATATGAATGAAAAATAAGGTTCATATATTCATTTAAAAAGAAAATCGGTTCGTTGGTCATTTATAATGTGTAATATGCCATTTCTTGGCGGAAAAGCAATATTTTCAAATAAATAAAAAACAACTTTTTATATCACGGTGAAAAAATAGCAATGTATTTTAGTTCTACAAAATTTTATAAGATATACTGTTCTGACGACGGCGTGAGCCGAAATAGCTATCAACTATATTTGATAAAATTTTGTAGAACTTAAATACATTGCTATTTTTTTACCATGTTATAATGGAGTTCTACCAAATAAATGCTAATTCCATCAAAAAAAAAAAAAATATAAACTTTTTCCTAAATTTTATAATATTTATAGGATCAGAACCGGTTACGCACATAGCGAGAATTATCAAGTGAACAATAGTTCGGGAAGTTCGTCAAATTATTAAATTGTGGAAATAATACTAAGAATTGTATTTAAGTTTATTTTTATTTAACTATTGCAAAATAAGCTAACAATGTTATCTTTGATCTCATTCAATATGATTGTTATTATTGATTGCATTGGCATTTATTTGGTAGAACTACGTCATAGCACGGTGAAAAATAGCAATATGTTTTAGTTCTACAAAAATTTTAAGGAATGCTATTCCGGCTTAATCCCTCATCAGAACTACTAGTAACTAGAATAGTTCTGATGATCAACTATATACCATATAAATTTTGTTGAGCTAAATTATATTGCTATTTTTTCACCGTGTTAAGTTTGTTTTTTCTTTAATAATATTTTGTAAAAGATTCCCAATTTCAAATCCTTATTTTTAAACATAATATATATATGATATAATTTTTTATGAAACTAATAAGTTAAACTCATATAAAAGATTTAAATTGGGAACAGTTTCAATGGAATACTCAATTCATTCATTATAAATTGAATGAAAAACTAATAAATGTTTCATTGCATTTCGAATACATCATTATGCAGTATTAATGAGTATTGAGTGGGAAGGAAAATATACGAGTTGTGAATAGCAAATTCAAGTCTTTCAGAGTTCTGCGTTACGGATGAACGAACGTCAAACGGTTCTTCGTTATGATGTGTAAAGGCGGAGAGTAAAATAAAAGTACACTGATGCTTTAAGTGATTAGATCTTTTATGAAAGCAAGTCCAAGCAAATTATTAAATTAATCAACTAATTCACTCACCCAAGAATTTATAGCATATAATGTAGAATAAGATAAGCTTCGATACTTAGTAAAGAAAGTTAGTTGAGAAAGTTTAGTTCTTGAAGTTTTATGTATGTAAGCATAGCCGACGTGAGATTTGACGTGAATGGTTCTATTTTATATTAAGCGACTCAATCAATTGTCTATTACAGAAAATGTTTTCGAGTTAAAAAGAAGAATACTAGCAAAGTTTTGCAATATTTTGATTTCAAATAAAAATATAAAAACACATCTACAGGTTTTATTTTCGTGGATTGTAAAGGAAATGGAAAGCAGTACAAACTGCAAGGTGATTAATGACGAATTTAAATGCCGGTGACATTATTCAATCTATCTCAAAATTTAACTTTTCCGTTTTTTTTGTATGTTGAACTAGTCAGTGATTTAAAAGTATGTATTTACACACATGCGCGTACAAATTATCGATTACTCTTTTGGCTTTGGTGATAAAAACGATAGAAAGATTTTAACTTTAATTATTAACAAAAAAATCATGACAGTCGTATCGATAGTGACAAAACATGTGGAATCGTACGAAATTTCAACAATTCAAATTTGATATTGAAAACACAAATCAAGTTCCTTCAGTAGATAATATTAATTGTAGTTGAAATAATTCAGTCATTTAGTGACACAATAATATAACAAACAGTTTTTCAGCCATTCAGTCATTTTCGTGTTGTTTTTGGTGGCGAATAATAACTCCTGCCATTGAAAACATTGTAAAGTGATTTATTTGTTTTTCAATTTATTGACAAGCTGAAGGCTTCTTGAATTGTACTTTAATTAGGTTGGATGATTCTAATTTTGATAAAGGCAGGGCAGTATATTTATCACAATTCATTAAATTATTTCATTCCATCCTTAAGAGTGAAAGTATACAATTTTTTTTTTTTATCTAAAATATATAAAAATGTTTTCTCAAAAAACTATGATATGAATGTCGAAAATAAATGTTTGTTAAGCAGTTGAATCATTTAATACTTTTTTGATTCTTGAGCCAGGTCACAGTGTAAAAAATAATCGGTGTTTTTTTTTATTGAGCTGTGTTATATCGAAAAAACATGCGAAACGAGAATTGAGAAATGTTTTAAGCTAAACCAACAAATAGAAATAATATAAACAAATTAAAACTCGTAAAATTGATAAATAGTTTTATAAAAATATGTTATTACGACATGAGCTTGTATGGCTTCAGAATCGTCATTTTTAATAAGACCAGTGTTCTACAACCTTTTTACACACGCGGACCGGCAAAAAAAGGAAACAAATGCAGACCACTAATAATGAAATATATATTTAATTTATTATATTGTGACATATGGACATAGCTATAAATGACAAATAACGGTCTGATTCAAAAACAATTTAAGAAAAACGGTGAGTTTTTTCAATAAATTAATGCAAAACGTTTTGTTGCATATTTGCTAATATATTTTATATTCTTGTCTGTAGTCTTTCGACAGTTTTTATTAAGTATATTGGTGTCGCACCATCACACCAATTATAATTATTTTACAATAATTAAAAATACAAGTAAACGTGCGGGTAAAAAAAATCATGTGCTCAATATTTTTGAATGGCGATCTAATGAAATATCTTGAAATTTAGCATAATATTTGTTTAGCCGTGGACTACCGGTTGGAGAACTCTGAATTAGAAGATCAAATTTATTTTATGGCGGTATAAATAAATATAAGTTTCTTCAAGTTATTGCATATTTTTGTTTCATAAAATATGATATTCATTTTTAATATATTATCACATCGAGAATTAAAGAAAAGCCCTTCATTAAAGACTAAAAACAGCTCTTTAGAATAACTCATGAATTCAACATAATTTTCTGGGTATGGATAATATTATCTTAGTAAAATTGTTCATAATATTAATTGAACGAACCAAGTGGAAAGATTTCCGCGAAGAAATCAAAGTATTAATATTCTGAATGTTTGATTTCGACGGGATGCTAAAGGTTATCTAAACATTATAAATTATTAATATATTTTAACCGAAAAGATAGCGTTTATCCTTTTTCGGAGAAGATATTGAACAACCTTATAGCATATAAAACACCTAAAGATATTTATAAATATAATAATAACATATGGAATTTTTTGTTAAGTTGCTTACGTTTTTAGAATCTTATTTTGTTTTTCTAAGATTTGTAGAAAAAAGAGCGCACAATGTTTATTATTGTGATGTGATTAAAAATAATTCGCGTCTTACAGTTGAGTGGTAAATGCTTTATTTTAATTCAGTCAAGGTGTCCACATTTTCATATCCCGATACGGATAATTACAACATATTGATTAATATACTTTTTCGAAAGATGTAACTATTTGGGTCGTAGAAAAAGCAATAAGTTAAGACATGGCTTTTAACTAAATTCAAAAATGCATCCCTTATTGTACAGTGAAAAAATAGTAATGTATTTGAGTTCTACCAAATATATAATATATATAATTGATAGCAATTTCGGCTCAGCCTTCATTAGAAAAACATTGCTATTTTTTCATCGTGTTATAATGGAGTTCTACCAAGTAAATGCCAAATCAATTAATTTATCCTTATTTTCTATGAAATTTAGGAATCGACCGAATTTATGAAAGCCAGTTAAGAAAATTTCTAATGTGTGTCGTACTATTATATAATTAAATGTCTGCAGCAAACGATTATATCTGTCGATTTGTATTTTTTCACGACGAGCTTAGACCTCATGCGGAATGTGTGATTCATAATACATTGGACAAATGGAAAAGTAAATTTTAGATCAAGCCTAAAGAATGTTCATCAAAATTCATGTTTCTCAATTAGCGAATCAACTATTAAATTAATTACATCTCTTTAAAAAATGTCCTATATTTTTGGAGTTATATAAAATACTTAAAATATATATCTCACATAAAGAGATAAAGAAATTACATTTATTTTAAACGAGGATTAAAAATACTTATTTCTGTTGTAATCTGCATTATATTTATATTAAATTCAAAGATAATATTTTTTTACGAATATGCGATTAAAGTCTCTAAAAATATACAATTTCTAAATGTCTCGAAAAAAATTACTGGAAAATCAAAGCAGATGTTTAACTGACACGTGTTACGAATAGAAATGTAATATTTATAACATTACTATTCAAATAAGCGATTTCAAAAATAATTCGCACAGACAGATAAAAATCCATCCCAAAACTTTTCAACGATCTCTGACAGTTTTCCGCCGGAGGTTTCACTCAAAGGGTTGCTATTAAAAAAAAACCATTCCCAGAGGGATCACCGAAGCGATTTTTCTATACGAGTCGGCCAAACCCAAATAGCTTCAATTTGTTCCTGTTTTCAGCAGAATTTATAGCGAAGCTGTGATGCTATCTGTACAGCCTGCCACGATAAGCTTTTACAAAACTTTACTACTGTTCGCTATGTATAATAGTTTTCGTATATTTTATATCACTTTAAAAGGCGGTGTTTTGAAAATTTCAGATAACCATAAAGCACTTTTAAGGAATCGACTGTAAATTGTTGTTGTATAAATTGCAGTAAATTTATAAAACAAATCACGATTCGTTTTTTTAAATAATTCAAAAATATTCGCAAAGAAAAAAAGCGGGATACTTTATAATAACAGTGCTCAAAATTTTGAGCTTCGCCAACCGCTTAAATTATATTTTTGAATCTTATCAATAACTAAATGTAAAAAATCGAAATTAGTATCAAATATACATTTTCAATTAAGAATTGCTAATAACGCTATTTAAATTTTACCATATGAATCAATTTAATATTTCCTACTTTATATTTGAAATTTATAGATTCTTAGTTACTATGGCGTCGTTGTAACCGTTTCGTATATCATTGAATTTTGCCAATGAGCCAATGTTTGCGAAAGCTGTTAGCAAACGACAAAAAAATATTTAATACTTAGCCCGATGTGATTTTGTTTTTATTATTGTGCATAATCTGTCTTTGTTATCTTTATCAAATGCATGATACATTAACGTTAGCTGTAATGCCATGAATTGCCATCTCATTTACAATATAATATATTCAGAATAAGAAGTGTATAATTCATTGTACATATTTAAAAATCAAAAATTTTCAGGGTTGCCCAGAGTCTTTACAAAATATGTATCAAACTGCTTCTACAGTGTTCATTGACAATTTTTGGTGAATATGCTAAATGATTTTAAAACTAATCACATTTTTTTGATTGCAAACAAATCGGCAATAGAAAAGTGAAATTGCGTTCAATTTTTTTATATGTAAACATTGATTTATTTACAGATCGTCTCTCTAGTATGTGCCGAATCGAATTTCAGATGTTGTTTGATTAATAAATAAGTTTGGCACAATGCGATTTACAACCTTTCGACTGAAAATATATCCAAATGCGTTATTTCAAGTGAAGGAAAAAACCTAAAACCCGAATTTGTTCAGTATATACTGCTATGCCAAAAGCAAAACAAATATTTTTTCATTGGAGTGAGTGAAATCGGTTAATCGAATATTTTAGCGGTATAAATATTTTTATCAATGTTTCATCAATAATTTTCTTCAAAAGTGGACATCCTAAATGAAGTTATTTTCTGAAAGTGTTTTTTATAATCTTAACATATCATATTTAACCAAAGTTAATTAAGATTAAAGTCAAAGTGGTCAGTTTTATATGCAAATGTAATGCACAAAAGTCTATATTTTTTGGCGAAATAAAGAATTCATTTCCTACATCCAATATTTCAGAACGATTAGTTAATGAAAGTCAGTGTATATTCGGATAGTTATTTTCAGTACAGATAAAAATAAAACCTTCATATATGTATTATTTTGTTTTATGCTTCCAAAATTTTTGATGAAAAATCTAAAATGATACGCATTTTTGTTGTTTATGAAGATATATTTTTTTAATGAATTCTATGTTGGTTATAATTGATATAATATATATTTTAATATATCGACTAAGGATGCGTGAATGAATTTCAATATCAAATTTGAATCGTTCGAACTAAATACAATTTAACACGTTTAATAACTCTTGATTTCAGCTTTGTCTTTCATTCTTTCACATAGATGAAATAGTTCAGTTCTATTGAATCCGTAGGAAAGAATCCATGAAGATGCCAAAAGCGTAGCCCAGCTCGTAGGTGACAAAACTTATGGAATCGTACATGGTTTGAAGGATATAATACCTACTGCACATAAAACTTTATTTTATTTATTTATCGTTAAAGTGAAAGTCATACACGTGGAGATATTGAAATTCAATTCAAAAGATTCATCGAAATGTAATACTTTTTTTTAAATTATTTTTCTTAGGTATATTTATATTCTGAGTATAGATAAATGTCTGCGTGGGCGAGACGTAAACCTCTATAACTTTCAAACGAATGCCAATACGCAATGAAAAGTATTAGCTTTCGAATGCAATGAATATTCAATCGATTTATTTATTTATATAAAATCGATTTTTAAATTTACATCTTCTCGAGCGGCATTTTTAATCAGGGTTGAAAAACACGACTCCGAATCCGATTAAAATAAATATATTTTTCTCAGATTTTTTGCCTACATTTCTTATATATGAGCATTAAATTGTTCATTAGTCAACTAATTCAGCAATTGTATATTGAGATATCTTTCAAAATCGGCTAATCGAAAAGTATTCGGAGTCGCTCGTTTTTTACGATTCCGACTCCGAAATTTACCAAGCGCACTACTCCGGCTCCGCCCAAAACACCTGACTCCACGAATCCGATTCCACAGCCCTGCTTTTAATACTAAACACTGGGTGTCAATAGCGAGACCGGATAGAGGCACATTTTTATTTCTTATATAGTGTGTGTTAAATATATTTATACAAATAAGTAATCTCATAGGTGTGTTGGATATTAAAGGCAAAAATGATTTGTAAAAATTTTAAAAATCAATGAAACGAATACATAAAAAAGCCAACTAGGTCAATTAAATATTCATAACCTGCCAAATTCAAAAAAGCGGAATTGGTTTTGGTCATTGAAAATAAATCAAACTGTAATGATTTTTTCTGCTACAATGATTGAATATACAGCTAATGGGAAAACAAATATTCATTTAAATAAAAAATACGGAGAGGCTTCTTTCATGTTTTTATTTTTAAATTCATATATTGCACCCCAGTAGGAAAAATGTTACAGTTTATAAAAGTTAGTTTTGCAATGTTAATATTTTATAAGAATACGCTTCAGTGTAGCAAGTACGAGTAATGTTTCAATATATAACGGAACGGTATCGTTATTTTAACTACTTAGAAGAGAGATTAGAAACGATAGAAATGTCATTTATTCTGAAAGATTTTGATGCTCGGAGTGAAGGAACATAATAAAATTTGCAGAAGTGCAACACAATAAAAGATCGAATTGAAACATTTTGTAACATTTAATAAAATTAAACTAAACACTGTAGAATTAGAGTTGATGTCTTATTTTCCTAAATATTTATTTCCTGTAACGTTTAAATAAACTCTATTATTTAAAACATATTCAGAACAGGTTTCAGTTATGTGTTTCAAAAGAGCTGCCATTAAACTGTTGAGAAGTAAGAAAAATAGTCATCGTGATAAACTTCATTATTTTAACGATCAAAATATTTTCGCAGGAATTTTGGTGATTCGTAAGGTCTGAAAGGTTTGCAACCGCTGTATCAGAGATCTGTTATGTAAAACTTTCGAGATGAACACGTTAAATTGATAGACGTCTTTACTTCATTGTACAAAATAAATTAGTAGAAAGCTCGTTTCAAACGAAAGTTCCGATTCTACATTTAAACATCAGACATGTTGTTTCTTACTGGGAACACTTCATACATAAAATATATGGTGAAAGAGACGATGATTGATTGTTCGCAACAATAAAATCTCACAGAAGCGGGATGTGTATGAATTTATGATTCATAAACAAAAGAAAACATTAAGGACGTAAGTACAATATCTTTGGTGTACTGTGCAGAATACGTCAAGTCAAAAGTATATCAATTCAATTAAGAATATGAATGTTGATTTAATTGGATTTTTTTTTTAAATTCTTTTCCAATTAAAATTAACCTATAAACTCTAAAATGGAAACTAAAGTAAAAGGTAAAAGAAATTTTATTGTATTTGTTTTCAATAATACTTCGTATTTTCGCAACTGCTGTTGTAGTCTAGCCATAAAAAATAAGTGAAATAGTTCTGACGATGGGTGGCCGAAAAAGCTATCAACTATATCTTATAAAAAAAAAATTGTAGAACTAAAATACATTGCTATTTTTTCACCGTGTGAAATACAATTGTTGTTCATCTAAACTGCGTGAAGTCATCATATTGTTTCTTTGCACATTTAAAATTATTAAATATGTCCTGTTAAAAAGCGATACGTTATTTATAGTTTTATGCCAGTACTAACTGTCAACAAAATTTAATGAATTCAATTTACTTCTTTGAACGAAGAAAATAATGAATAAATAATATAGTCGGTTTGTTTTTTGGGAGGATAAAGTTTGCCAACATCTTTCGATTTGCATTTTGGACTTAACGCCTTCTGGCCAGTATACGTACAGTATAGTGGGGAAAAGAATGAAAGAAAGATTACTTTAGTGTGCTCTTGTAAATATAATACATATGAAAGGCTTAACTCTCGATTCATATGAGTGTCAAAATAAGGATTTAACGGAATATGTGTATAATATATATACATCACCGAAAATGCGTACAACATGCTTAAACAAAAAATATTTGAAATTAATTGTACGCTTCGTTGTTCTTTTCGTTACAATGTTTAACAGTACACAATGAAATATTTTTAGAAAATTAAAAGCAAGTGAAAATCAATTGTATAATTCAAATATGTTTGTTATTTTCGATAAAAGGCATACATGCTAATCTAAAAAACAAAACCGGGGAGTTAATTGGAATAATAGATACTCGATTTTCCGGACAATTTGGAGATGAAAGATGTTCGGAAAATGAAAAATCTGGATATTCGACTAAACATATAACTTATAGGAAAAGAAAAATGTTCTATATTTGTCTATATATCGGGCTGATTTACAGAAATGTGACGAAAGAAAATATATGTTTTATCATTGAGCAAAAAAATGCCACTTATCTTCCTTTTGTTTTTTTAATACCTCTCGCACCAAACTTTTTATCCACCAAAAAAAGCTCTATTCTATCATACATCATGACCGTATACATTTTTTTTTTCAGAAATCATTTTTGCATGCTTGCATTTTATGAAGTAATAACGTATGACGTGATAAATATGCTAACGACCTTTATACAAGTTTTAAGGGTGAAAAATGTGTGAAGTTTATTCGTTTCTTAAACAAAAGCTTTTAGATGTTAACTCCGGAATGCCCGCAAGATAACTGAATGTATTTTTAAATTCTTAGTCGCACAATATGAATGATATACAACCATAAGACGTACGAAAATTTACTAACACACATATTGGTTTATCTACACAAAAAATATTTAAGGCGTAATCTGTAACTCTTGGTGGAATGGAAATATATAATCTTTGAATAATAAAAACCAAAATTTTAGAAACATTTATAAAATTGTATATAATTTTTAAGCCGGATTTCTTCATCGCGAACGTTACCAACTGATAAATTTCAAATTAAAAACACGGCTATTTATACATAAAAAAATGAGCTGAAAAATACTAGGTATACAAAACCAAACGTTGAAATAACTGAAAATGATTGATTGAATTGCCATTTAGTTGGTAGAACTCCATTATAACACGGCGAAAATATAGCAACTTATTTTAGTTACACAAAATTTATAAGGTATACAGCTAATAGCTATTTCGGTTTACGCCCTCGTCAGAAGTATGGTTGTGTTATATAGTAGTTTTATACAGAGTTGTAACATGTTATTTTTCACCATGTTGTAACTGGGAAAGATTCTTAAGTAATCATACAAAATATGTTATATCTTAATTGATTTAACTAGTTTACAAAAAAAAAAAAATTGAGGACCACTTCTTAATAATTTGAAATCAAACTAATATTAAATTAAAATTTCATTGAGAATTGGGAAGTTTTTACAATCAAATAACTTGCACTCAAATATTTTAGGGAAAAAAATCTAATAAATAAATATAATTTTTATAGGAAGTTAAAACGATATAAAGAGATTGTCAGCTAGGGATGTATATATATACACCCAGTCCTTTTTTTACGCGATACATTGGATCCAGAAAATGGCGCGTAAAAAAAATCGCGTAAAAAAGTCATAGCTTTCATATAATTTGATAAATTGGTTCCAAAAATTAAAATATCACGTAAAAAAGTACCAGAAACGTATGAAAAACCAAAATTTGCTTTTTGAAATTCGTGCAAAAAAAATACATTTTATGATTTTATATACATTTACATGAATTATTAAAGGTCGAGAATAGTGCTATTCAAAGAATTTTATAAATGCATTGTGTTTTAACAAGTTTACGAGCGGACATACATCCCATGATTTTACCCAATTGCATTAAATTTCTTTACACACCCTAAAACATAAATTCGCATAATATCCGATACACTTGTGAACATTTGGCAATTGTATGTGTATTTAAAAAAATGGAATGCCTTACAAAATTTTAGTTAGGTTTTAAAAATACACATATTTTTTTATTTACATTTTCATATACGTGCATGCTTAGCATCATTTATAAATTTCTTCTTTGAAACAAATTTGGGGAAAAAATCGCGTAAAATCGAGTGAAGCGCGTAAAAAAAATGTAACGGTGCCGTCCAAAAAAATCGCGTATAATCGAATTCGCGTAAAATAAAATCGCGTAAAAAGAGGACTGGGTGTAATGTATTGTAATTATACAATATATAATACACACGACACGCAACTTCAATGGATAAAATTTTATTAGGACATATTTCGTTAATTATTTCCTCATCATACACGATTTGAAGTCTAGGATTGTAAACATTGGTATTTCAATTATAAAAAACATCCTGAGTCACATAATATCAAAAAATATATGACAATATTTAAATTAACTTTTAACGAGAAGAGAAGGCAATTTTGTTTGTTTAAAATATCTGGTTAATTTGGAGATAGTTTTATGTATTTAATGTTAAAGAGGTTTTGATAATTGATAGATAAATCGGTACGACTCTTTGTATTTTGAAAAAACCCTAACTCACCCAAAGCTAAAGGTCAAACCTCCCACACACCAGTCTTTCAAATCGTAGGCGTATATAGGTTCCCAACATATTCAGTAAACCAGAATGGGTTGACGTTACGATGTTGAATTGCAAACACGTAGTGCAATATATACGGTAAGAAAATTGAGTGTGAATTAAACTTTCAATGCGCTAACCTGTATGGCATAAGACAGGTCTTAATTATTTATTATAATTTATTATAATAAATAATAAACAAAAAAAAAAAAGAAGAGAATGTATGAATATTGAAAATTATGCATCATTTATTATTTTTCTTTAATTCACGATAACGATTGAGTGTGCTTGATGGATTTCAAAATGTCACATTTGAAATGATAAACTTTAGTGTATTCCAATATTTTTGGTCACTCGTGACCCGAGTTTCGCCTTTCGAGATCTTCAGGCTTTCTATGACGAAAGTCAGTTTAATTACATCCAGTTGATGACTGAAAAGTCACGTGGAAATTCACAATTCGAATTTATTCGGTTTCGTGATAAATGTGTGTTTTGGGGGGGTGATTTAGTTCAATCCTTTTTCCGGTTTTCCGATCGTGAATATATATTCTCAGATTTCCGGGAAAAAAATAGATTGAGTATGAGAGGATTCACGATGATGTCAGAACGATATAAGGATTTTTTGTGTATGCAACACACTGTTCACACGGACATATTATATCACTCATGAATGAGTACATACATCTAAAAAGTGAATGAGTAAGTATTGGAGAACTGGAATTTTGCTGCGAGGTAAAGGTGTCAAAAGATTTACTAATGCTGGGGATCAGCTATTGACGTTGGATGATATTGAATGACGGATTGAAAGTACCCTGGACTATACTAAGCGCAAGAGAAAATGAAAATTATTGTTTGTTTATGTTCCAGCAATAGCGCAATTGATGTGATCATATATTTTTACAGCCATTTTAGTGAAGTCACATTCCATCAATCATTCGTTGAAATATACTTTTAAACGTGAAAAAAATATTTATATACAATTTCAGAACTTGAGTTGAAACAATAGAAAAGAATGCGAGACGATCGTTGATAGGTATAGTACATTTTCTTTGTAAAATACGTTTTCACTTCAAATGTACACACGCTGTAACATAAACATGTTCACAACAAAGTTGAGATAACAAGTGACGGAATTTTAAAATAATAAAAACAAATTTTTAGTATGTATTTTCATAATGTATTTTTATGATCAAGATCTGTTTCGCTCATCGCAAACATTATCAACTGATCATAAAATATATTGTGGAAACAAATACGAAAAAATGTGTTTTTATGGTTTAAAATATCATGCATTACTATCATGAAGTGACAGTTAATTAATGAACAGGGCGATAGATATTTTCATTTCAACATACTTGAAATAAATTCAAGTAGATTTTAAATCAATCGATGAGAAAGGTATTAACAAACTAGCTGTCAATGTCTCAGTTGTAAAAACAGCAGTTTGTAGTGAGTTGATATTTAGAAATATAAGATCGTTAAAAGCGTAACTTTCGTTACAAACTAATTTTCGCACTAAAATATAAGTCATTTGTTCCGATAATTTAGTTTAACGCCGACGCAACTTAACTATTTATTGAAATAAGCTGTGTAGGAAAATATATTTATTTGCCCAGCAGGGAATGAGTTAAAAAAACATTTGAAATATTTTCAACAACTCAAATATATATTTTAAATAATAAAAACACATTTTTTTAGTACTTAAATACTCTAGTACTTAAATAGTACTCAAATGTATAGTTTAAAAATAAGTAACCATTAATTAGGAAAAACCTTAAAACAAGTAATTATCAATTGATGCAAAATGTAAATTAACATTATCATTTGAATAATGATCAATTTAAAAAATAACCCTACGCCTAAATACTCTGTCCAGTGAATCGATGATTTCGCCAATATTTATGAAGCTTAAGGATCTTATGAATATGAAAATAAACAAGATAAAACCGCTTTGTATATTTACACGCCGACATCAATAGGAAATCAAACACTGTATTTTTTTATTTTCCAGGGTATCTTTTAACAGAAAAAACGGTCGAAATTATGCAGGTGACTGGCATTTGTCAAGTGAAATTTATTCCAGTGAAAGAGAGGGTCGTTTGGTAAAAAAAAAACGTTTCAACAACACAGGTGGAGCAGTAACTCAAAACATATCCTAATGACTTTAACGGACAGAAACCGCAATAAAAAGCTAGTGGGATAAACATAGCGTGGCCGGATTAGGGAAATACGAATACTGGAAATTTTCGTAGTAAAGATAATTTGATATTTAAAATAAAACGGCACACTACAGGAAATCAAATATGTAAAGCTTTTCTATTTTTCATTATTAGAATATATTATTTAAAAAAATCGCACGTGACATTTTTTCACTATGATTATATCAAGTCCATTCCGCAAAAAAATATCTTCCTTTTTCAAAACATTTTTATTCTGAATTGTTTTTGGATATCATTAAGTTTATAGCCCTGTAGAATTTTGCACAGCTACTGAGTATTGCAAGCTTAAAAAAATATTCTCATATATATTTTTCTGCGATAGAAATTTGAATCTTATTATGGACAATGGAGTAAACTTTGAATACGTTTGGCCACCCTACACAAAAAAAGAAAATTTAGCTTTGGCCGTTACTAATTAACAAAGCTTTTGATTGTAGTTAAATACTTCCTTCTCGTTTTTAGAATTGCCAAAATAGACATTGCAAATTGTTTTTTTGCCTCCCTCACTATTTCATAGATATACAATAGTTCCATTCAATTACGTCATTAAACAAGACAACTGATCATGACGAAATTTCATCTCTATAGAATTAGTTTTGCATTTATGTGTTTTGAGGGAAGTGATATTACTCAGTATGAGATTTATTTTTAGCTGAAGGATAACATAACATAATTTATTCAAAACGAAGTAAAATTTCAAATATAGAATACGCTCATAATTATTTTATAATACAGAATCCATAATTTGTAAATCCGAGAGTTGGTATATCACAAACTTAAATTTATTTCATAAATTAGGTTGAAATTAATATTAAATCAGTAGTAAGAACAACAAACTAAGATATTAATTTGTCTACGATATATATTTTAAATTTGTCATATACATGTATCTACAGCAGTGGTTCTCACGTGAAATTTCACTGTGGCCGCATTATAAACGTCAGCGGTCCTATGGAAATGTCTCGTGGCCGCACCGAATGTGATAAACATAGTTTCGATATTTATTTTTTAAATAATGTATTACACTGAATGATCTTTCACTATATACAGTTGTAGGTAAAATCGACAAAATTTAATAAAAAGATTCTTGTTAATTCTTTATATTGGCATGATTCATGGTCGGCGTATAACTTTAACCAAAATTTTTGAACAGTTTTATTATTAAGACGGTCCTTTACTTAAACTCGACTTAATGCTTGATACGTCAGATTTATTCAATCAATTTTAAAATAATAATAATTTTACAAATTCATATGTAAAAACACTTTTTTTTATACATCAATATTTCCTATAAAACTGGTGGTGGCCGCAGCGAAATCCTCTGATGGCCGCATGCGGCCACCGTGGCCACACATGAGAGCCACTGATCTAGAGTTTCACGACTACCAATTCAAGGGCGTTCGTGTATGAAAATTTTTGAACATGATGAACGCACGCGGAAGTGTGAAGGGTTTGAATGTTCAAAAATATGAATAAGTAACGATTTTTCATTTATTTATTTTAGAATATGCTCGAAGCGAATCTGAGATTTTTTCAAAAATATTACGAATTAAATAATGGTCATTGGAATCGTAGTTTACGTAATAATGTTCTCTTACAAGCAGTATCAATAATATTATAAGGAGATTAACACTACTGGATAAATAACGTTTCGAAAATGAAAGATAATTTATCTAGCAAGATTGGTAAGGGCACAAGACGAAATATCAATAAATCGGGTTTTTATTGCAAAAATTACACTTGGAAATTTAATCCGGCCATGTACACAATTTGAATGGATGAACTTGTCAATAGGCACGTCTAATATGGAAAAAAATCAACCGCCTACATAGAACGACCAAAAATCGGAAAACGGCCAGTTTGAAAGTGACGGCATGAAAAAAGAATAAAAAAATGCCGAGCACATAATTCTACAAAGCGAGAGGGTTTTGAAAATTTTAGAAATTTCTGAAAGGAAATATCTGATGCATTTCATTGGTGTATTTATAATATTATTAAGCCAGCGTAACTTCAAATAAAAATACTTCAAAAAATAGCAAAGATTTTCATGGAACCATATATAAAAATAGGGTTTGTTAACGTACAAAGAATCGATTGGGCACTCAAATACCCGTATATCTGTTTTCAAAAGGAATTTACACACTCAATTAAAATGAAATAATATTCAACGATACATAATACTTTTAAATGTAGTGTTTAATAGTTCTATCAAAAATCTTTTCGTAAATCAATTATATGACGAGTTAAATGTAATTAACAATTTTTATGACATTTATAATAATAAGCCATAGAAATTAGTACAATACAAAAAATGATATTACTTTATTGATTGACAAGGCATTTACTTGATAGAACTCCATTATAACACGGGGGCTAATGCATTTCCGTAATAAATCATCTCATAAGCTGACATATAAAAAAAAATAAGCGGAAATAAGCTAGGTTGTTAAAACAGAAGAGAAAATGTATTGGGCACATTTTCTACACAGCTATATAATATATGCATATGATAAGCAAATGTACGCTTAAACACAGTTCTGAAGATGGCGTGAGCCGAAATATCTATCAACTATATCTTCAAAATTTTGCAGAACTAAAATAAATTGCCATTTTTTCACCGTTGCCCATTGCCATTTTCATTTTGATATAACTTTCATTTTAACCGGTAAACTTTTTCTAAAACATTATATTTACATTGTGAGTACAGCCGATTATATGCTTAAAATATAACATTTTTTTGTTAGAAATGGAGGTTTATTGATCTTCGGAGTGGTTCTAAAAAAAAAAAAAAATACTAAGCATATCGTGTGCTATTTTGTATTCCAATATATTCAGAAGTCAGTTATTTTCAACGTTAATAATGGCTGTGATTTTTGTTTCTACGCTGTATACTTTATGATAATAAGCGTTCGACAGTCTGAATATCAAATACGGTATGTATCAACTAAAGCATATTGTAAAAAAATCCTCATTCAATACCAGAGTATACAACCTTCAAACACAGCAGCTAATTTGCGTGTCTCAAATCCTCCATAAGCTTTTAATTAAATGTTGGATATTTCTGACGTTATAGTAGAGCGATATATGTAGGGATTGTAATCCAGAACTCTACCAGTTTATCTTGTCATGAGATACCGGGATTTTCTATGTTGAGATGAGAATTGGTCTTTACTTGGTAGAACTCCATTATAACACGGTGAAAAAATAGCAATGTATTTTAGTTCTACATTTTTTTTTATAAGATACAGTTGATAGCTTTTTTGGCTCACGCCATCGTCAGAACTATGCTTAAACGAACATTTGCTTATCTATATATAGCTGTGTAGAAAAGGTACACAATGCATCTTCTCTCCTGCTTAAACGACCTAGTTTATTTCCTGCTAGCAATAAAACTACAGTTTTTAAAAAATTAATCATTTATCACACGGTGAAATATATGAAATAGCAATGAACTAGTTCTGGTGAAGGAGTAAGCCGAAATAGCTATCAATTATATATTTCATAAATTTTGTGGAACTAAAATACATTGCTATTTTTTCATCTTGTTATAATGGAGGATGAATAATTATTTTGAGGAGAAAACGAGGAAATACGAGAAAAAATGATCCATTGTCCGAAACGACTATTTTTTGAAACGACGCTTTTGCACAATACCAACGATATGGTTTTGATTAAAATTGAAATAAAAAGTTATTGAGCTTTTGGAAGCTTTTTACAGTAATCAAGGATTTCAATAAAAAAAAAAGTACATAAAACGTCTATCTCAGAACGGTTGATTTCCCTTTTAAATCTTTAAGGCAATGGTTATTCAATAAAAAAATAGTTTTTATGCTTCTTTTGGGAATTAAACCAGATAAATAGCTGTAAAAAATCTACAAAAAAGCGAACTTTGAATTCAAACAATTCGGAATGAGTTGATCGCTCATATTCGGAACCAAACGAACTTTAAATAGCCTTTTATGTTTTAATTGAGATTGCAAAATGTATTATTGTATATGTTTTCAAATTCCGTGATTGAATTGTTACAATGCCGAAGTCCTAGAATCGAAAAACAGACGGAGAATGTAATCTCTACATATCTTAACTATGGCAAAGCTGATAATCATACAGAATTAACAATGGTTAATTACCATTATAGATATTGAGAATTGATTGCTTTTATAGGTTGTGACGCATGCCAATAAAGTAATTGAATAGTAGTCGCAAATGGAAAGATTGCAACATAGCATGACAAAAGCAATTACTATATACGAGCAGTATTGTTACTGTACACAATTCAAACGACATCACAATTATAACAATTTTCATGCAAAATACATTGAGCCTTTTTTGGATAACAAATTGACGGAGAGTTAAGATCTGTGACGCGTTTGCACCAGAGTTCTTTAGGTCTCTTTCATCTCTTATGAATTGATTTATTTGTATAATTGTTCTATCATTGGTAACATACGTAAATCGTTGCAGAGCTGCGCAATCCATAGTCAATTCGGTTTGCGTTAACACCACACGCAGTATAATTATTGTTATATTCCCTCGCATATTATACTCACAACGATGTTAGTTGCCGTACAAAAACCGAAACAGAATTTAAAACTATGTAAACAGCTTTATTGTAAGTACATGTTTCAAAAAATCATCGGAAAATGGTTATTTACTGATATTGATTAAAGTTAAGTAATGACAGTTGAATTTTGTTACTGTCTACATATAATTTTGTTTAATACAATACTGGCAATTTTATAAGATTTAACGTCTAGTTGGGGTCGTAGTGCAGAGAATTTGTGATATTTCTTATCCTAAAAACAGGGCAAATTGAGAGCTGTTATCTAAACAATAGTTCTTTCCAACATATTTTCTTTCTTCTCGTACGCTTTTTAAAAAAGAATAGTTGAGCAGCTGAGTAACAAACACTTCTAGTAAAAAGACTAAAGTTGAAACATCAATCGCTCCTCGCTGGGCAGATATGGATAAAAAAGCTAAAACCTGAAAAACACTATGTATACAGTTTCACATACGTCAGAGATAATGTTGATCATCGAGCCACCAAAAAGATTATAACTTGATAATGGAGTTTATCAATTAAATGCCAATAAAATTAACAACTTATTTCTTTATGTCAATTCATCTAAAACGTAAAGATTCACTAAGTTTAAAACAATTTAAATTAAATCATTGTCAATTTATAAACTCTTTGGCAAATACTGAAACATTTGTTAAACTTTAAGCCTATCTATTTTACAAATATAATTGAAATAAACACAAACAATATAATTAGGGATCGTACACAAAAGAAACAAAAAAGAAATATCGATTTTTTTCTATTGTGTTTTGTATTTCAATAAATAAAAAAAATAACAACTGAAGTCGTTTTGGAAGCAAATTGACAATAATGTACGAGCTTACAACATGTCTTCCAAGAAACGTTATCAACAAAGCTGGCTTAAAATTTGTATAATGGCTATATAAAAACCAATAACAATTCCCTAGTATTCTGTATTCCTGTTGTCTACGAGAGATATTTCTTGAATATATGTATGCAATCAATTACGCGATTCTTCGGGATAATATTGAAAGGCGGTTCAAAGTAGGTCACTTTCACATTTTTTTCCAGGATATCCGAAAAAGTTTATCGGAAAAGCTTTTTTGCAAGAAGCCTGAAAAGGTTAAGAGCTTTTATCTTGTCGCAGATAAAAATGTTATGTAAGGTTTCGCACATGCTGTCGAAGATGTGTTTATGTATACTGAGAAGTAACAAGAACCTGTCCCATTATTTTGTCAATAAATTTGAAACAAAAAAAGTACACAAAAAGCAGTCCATTTGTTTTTGCATTATATTACAACACTTTGTTTGAAGTTTACTAGTATATGAATTCATTTAAAGAATATAAAAAATAATTAACGATGTTTTTATGCTTTCATTTTATATTGGGTTCTAACTAAATTAAGATGGAAATATTATTGAGCAAATCAAGAATTTTTTTGAAGGATTAATCGGGTATTTACGATTTATTGTAAAATTCATTGTTTTGCTATTTTCACAACCTGCTCTGAATCTTACATACTCCCAAGATTCTATTTTCAGCCTGTTTCTTTGACTCCTCTCTTGTTTACAGCTCCTCTAACACATCTAATCGATATTCATGAAAAGCTTTCTAGAACGACGGAATATAGGTTCCCTAGGGTCTCTCAAGAAATCTTCTAAATCAAAAAATCAATTTAATAGACGAAAAGAAGCAGAATGTATTTATAAAAATAGCAATGATTGTAATCATTGAACTGTGTACAGGTTTTGGTTGAATGCTAATAAATACTCTAGTAGATTTGTTAACCACTTGCACGCCAGCGGCTTCGTTAGTGCGTCGCATGCTTATTCACTTTATAAGCCAGTGACTCGCATATTTGTCAGACGCCGAAGACGAATTCGAAAAATTACATAGAATGGATAAAATATTGATTGCAATGCAATATACCGATTCTCTTAGTAAAATTGAATGGATCAACCCTTTTAAATTCAAAATCGGTATGAATCTATCAGTCGAATATTTCGATATGACAGCTATTTGATTGGGTATCGTTTTTAAGTCCTGATAATGGATTATTGAATGCGCATTATTAATTATACATAATCAATAATGCGCAACAATTTTGTTTTCATTATTTTGATAAAGTAACAAAAGAATAGAATAGAAAAATATTCGGGTTTGCAAAAGGAAATATTTCATGCATAATTCGCATTATTTATCGATAACTATATTTATTATATGAAGTTTAATATTCTTAACGGACGGAAATTCACAAAAAGATTTTCACGGGAGGATGGGCGGTAGTAAATTAAATTTTCGATGGATTCGGCGGTTCATAATTTTCATTTTTAATACAAGTTTAATCTTAAATAATAAAAACATACCTTAATTTACTTTTTACACTTCTTTATTATTAATTAATTATTTTTTATTATTATAATGTGGAAATAGAACTAAAAATGTGTGTTTTATTATTTCAAATATAATGCTTTTTCACGAAGTATTTAACCACCTGACAGTTATCATCTTAAAAATTACATAAATTAAAGTTGATAGCTTTGTTATTTCACTAGATCTGACATGTTATTCGCTTTGGTGGTGTACAGAGACAATCGGAATAAGTTATGGCCGGCATGTTCTAAAACCAGGAAGCGGAAATGATCAAAAAATATAATAAAACTATATTATAATCTAAAGCGAATTATTTGACGAATAATAATAACGCGGAGAATTTTGAGATTATTTTTCATTAAATTTATGTCTAGAAACCAATTACTGAAAATTCGATTTAAAGACATTGTATCAAAGGGATATCACGGCCTTAATTAAAGTAATAATTATTTATTAGCCTTTTTAGAGGATTGATGTTCTTTGAACGAAAATATTGCATCATTGATATTTTCACTATGGAATCGTAGACATTAAAAGCCTGATTATTATTATTTTATATCAAATTGACCCAGTATTGATTTTGGCATACATATTTGGACTATTTCCGTCAGAAATTTCCTGCAAAATGCTGCCAAATTCGCTACGTTACATATTCACGTAATCGCAGATTCCATCACACGATAAGAAAATGCTTCTGTTGGTTACGAAAATATTTAAGTTATTATAGAAAAAAGCGCATATCCACAAGAGAAAATTATTGATGGAATTTTAATAAACGGTAATAAAAAGCGAATTCATTTTTAACGTCACGTTTATTCGCAGTTGTTTCTAACAGCGTATTGAATTTATAACCACAGTAACTACGTTAGCTATGAAATAAGCTCGATTAAGTCACATTATGGTTTGTTTCTCTGAATGTATTAGTCAAAGGAATATAAGTATTCTGATTTTTTTTATCTCGCGCATTTTTACAAAACAGAAGACGATTGCCCAACACATTTAATTGAACATGAATATATGTAGAAATGATTTGCTTATATATAATTGATGTCAAAGCATTGAATTTCATCTCTATACTTTGTTTTAGTTGGCTTAAATGAAGAACGTATAGGTGCTTTATTTTTAGTCAATCAATATATATAAAAATTAATAATTTATGTTGTCAACATTATCGATGGAATTTCAATATCAAACTTGAATTGCGGAATCATTGTAAGATTTCACATGTTTTGTCACTAACGACCCGAGCTTCGCCCTTCGATATCTTCAAGCATTCTATCACACGTATATAACAGAACTGACCTGTGTTCTGTTTTAAAAATGAATGGTTGTATGTATGAATGTATGTCCTTTATGTATTGCCATATTAAGGATAGGATATTTTTGAAATTTTCAAAATATCTTCTTTCCACCCTTGCGAAGGTTTTTGAATTACTACAACCACGTGAAAACATACCTGAAAAGTTTTTTAATATTAACAAAAAATCTCGCGAAAATGTCAACCATGTCAAACTTTATGAAAGACATTTTGCATATTGTCAATTGTTTGATCAACTAATTTTGATTTTGGATTAAACTTTTCCCTGAACGAAAACTTAATTTTTTTAAATACTCACCGAATTCAATTACTTTGAATCTAATCAAAAACTATTGTTATTTTAAATTGGTATCCAGGTATTACTTTTATGAGACCGACACACTTTGAGGTTATGAATTTCTTTTGCAAACCATCGATTGTGCTTAAACTAAACTCAATTTTCGAAGAAAATCTTTAACTGAATGATTTTTAGCGTGGCGTGTTGTACAGTTTTAGGAGTTCACTTTGTTTGAGTTGCATTGCAAGGCATACGCTAGTAAGTTTTATATGTTTACATGACAATAAAGGAAATACGAGAAATGTTTTAAATGTCTTCAGCGCTATTAATACTAAATATTTGTGATATATATAAAAAGTCTTCTAAGTTAATATTTACAGATATTAAAAAGTACCTTTAAAAAAAAATCAGGTTAATTTCATATGATCTCAGAAACAATACAGTATTAAATTAAAATGTAGCGTCAGATGTGAATACATAAATAAATATATAGAAACAATGCATATAATTTAGAGAGATTGTATAACATAAAGTCGGAAGGTTTAACTCATAGCCTTAGATATTAATCTTAATGTAATTAACTACGGTATTAAATTTCAGGTCATCAAGAAAATCTTTAAGGTCGGTGGGAAAAACCTTTCCAGGGAAACTAAGGGAAAATTGTTATCTTTAAGCGCCTTGAAAACGCTATAGAAACGTGTAATAAAATACACACTGAGTTTGTGCTGCATCGGTCAACGTCGTTGGCTTACGTTTGGGATTTTAAAAGTTCTGGTTCCAATAGATATAGTTTATTTCAAATTGCTTTGTTTTTGTTTGAAGGTATGAGTGTCTGAATTCTCTCATAATTCATTCTCGCCTACTCGATCCTAAAAACCAGGTGTAACAATAAGTTAACCACTCAACCATTCAACAGTTAAAAAAAATAGATTCACAATTCGCTAATCACGTTATTAATGGATCACATAATATAAATCCAAACTCAACGCCTAAATGTTTGCATCTTTGTAGTAAGGGTCGGAGAATGACAGCTTTGGAACAGCTGGAAATCAATAGACACCAATTATTACAAAGGATCCTTAACGAACAAACTAACATAATAGTATCGCCACTTGTCCAGCCGTTGTACAAAGGGGTGGTCTGATTTGCTTCCATAAGGACCACTTCCGCCCCAAATATAATCTTATTGTCATAGACACCTATTGTTTCATTTAGAATTTTGAAAATTTAGTGTCATTGTGTTAAAGTAACAAGCTAGGCCGTTGGAACAGGAGAGAGAATGTGTTGTGTGCCTTTTCTGCACAGCTATATATAGATAAGCGAATGTTAGTTTAAACATAGTTCTGACGATGACGTGAGCCGAAATAGCTATCAAATTTTTTTTAAAACTAATTTTGTAGAACTAAAATACATTGCTATTTTTTCACCGTGTTGAAATCTTATAAATATTAATACATTCTTTTTATTTTATCATACGGATGCAATATAACTGTCACAAAGTAAACAGTTTGCAGCGGAATTACATCGATGAAAAATAAAAAGCTTAAGGCTAGGACACAAGGAAGAAATACCAATGTATTTTAGTTCTATAAAAATTATAAAATATAAAGATTATAGCAATTTTGGCTTACGCACTCATCAGAACTCTATAGAAATAGTTAAATATATCTTATAAATTATGTAGAAATAAAATACATTGCTATTTTTTCACCGTGTTATAGTGGAGTTTTACCAAGATAATGCCCGAAAATTTGAAATTACTTTTTAGTAACTATTGATTTTAGTGCAATGATATTCAATTTTGTATATGATAATTTAATATACAAATAGATACAGTTAATAAATTATTGGTGAAGGGTTTTTACAATAAACTGTAATCAACTACCATTAAAAAATGTAAAAAACTTTCATCAAATACTCATTATCTTCGAGTACCTTCAGTCAATATTCTAAATTATTAAAACCTCGTATTATATGGTGTTTTTGAAAAACCAAATAACCGTGTTGTACGAAATGGGTGTTAATTTTTTCTGCTGAGTTATAAAACATCTTTTATTTATTTGCTGAACACGTAACATACAGATGTCGTTACGACGGATAAACTAGAGTAAATAAAACCCCTTTTCCGATAGATTGTATTGAATTTAGCATATCCGATGATAAAGTTACAATGTATGTTGTAAGAATCAAACAAACTTTAATCGGAACATTTACATAGCACAGAAACCTATGTAGAAAGCTTGGCGGTATAGTGAATGTTTATATTTATTTACGTCAAGAACCCGAAGGGTTGTAACTCTGGAGATCGACCTTTTATTTGGATTACTAGAGAGCCCTTATCCTGATGGGTCTATGTACAACACCAATGCATATATTCCGGCGTTTTATAAAATGACTGTTTGTATAGTAAATATTTTTTCCCATGACATTTCCTGTGAAATTCCATGCATTGTAAGATTTTGTATCATAATACTACCTCCACCTCGTGTATGCAGCTGTTTTTCTTTACGGACTCCTTTTCATAAGAAACACCGATAGACATAATTAAATTTTAATAAAATTTTTGGCCCATTAAAGATCCGTATGGTATCGGCCTTTTCTACTGTACTTGAGACTGTACTGAAAAACTGAGCCATTTAGCTTAAGTGATAATCAGTGAGAATCATAACTTTCCGAGATAGATTTCACGTGGAATTGATAATATGTCTACATTTATATGATGTTTTAAATAATTATATGCATAGTCTGGATTTATTAAGAAGTAAGTTGGTTTTCCATCACTGTATCTACAGTTTAGATTATATGGTAACCTACCTTACAAAAAAAAAATAGTTTTCACTTCATTCGAATGAAATTAGCTGAGCTGCACTGTAGTAGTTTGTATCGTACATTTGTGTTTGAATTTGAGTGTTTAAAAAGTATATTTTTAATGTGACTAGGTCGTCCATTAGTAATAACATAGTAAGTAACAGTAAAATAGATAAATCAAATAAAATTCAAAGTTAAAATAAGCCATGTCAGATAGCTTAGTTAAATATTAATTTGATAATTATTTTTTTAACCGCTTCGTGCATGTTCAGGAAAAAGATACCCCTAGATAAATGTGAAACAGGATATCACATAGGTTGACGGCATCGAGTATTTTGAGGTAAAAATCAGGATTGATGGAGATTCACATACAATTCAATGTAAAAAATCTGAGACTTACGGTTTTAAGCCGTCACAGCTAAGTGCTACCTGTATAACCATGCGTTGGTTTACGTTTGCGAGTCATAGCACCGAAAGTACAATGTAAGCGTAAACTTTGCCTTGAAAACAGACTCCTGCGATGAATACTAAGGGTATGGTGGTTTGACTTTACTTTGTACTCTCATTTCGTCAAAATAAAAAAAATTACGGAAAACTCGTAAAATGATTTAAAATAAATTGATATTTTTTTGTTTTGATAATTTGTAAATTGGTTATAAAATTTTCTGAGAAAAAAAGAGGTAGACTCTTTGCCCACCGCTGCTTTCACATTTGTTAATTTTATACGACAGAATTCAGTGGCGTAACAAACGTTACGCGTATCTACAGTTTTTTTTTATATAATCTTTTATGTAACTGCCTCTTGATGGCGTGCGCTTGGTAGGTCCCACAATCAAACTCTCTGGCTAGTCAAAAAGATTCTAATAGTACAGATTTACTGGCTCTCTATACGAAGTCAAAAGAATTTGAAAGACCTAGAAATTTTAGTTTTTGACTACAAACTCACTGTGGCTGATCGGTCTAATGGAAGGTTGAACCGACTTGAACAGATCTTCATTTTCTGCATGTATTTAAGGATATAGGATGTGAAATGAAAGATTACAAAACCCACACGAAAAATGGCGAAGGAAAGTAGATTCTGGGTTTTAATTTTGCAGTATTTTTTCGTCTAATAAAGAAGAAGTAAAAAGAAATATTTCACGATTATACAACAAAAGAAGATATTTTTTTTATTATGCTTTCCATTTTCTGAAGTAAAACGTAATTTAAATAATGACCAACTTTAATTAATCATCACTGCTCCATCTTTAATGAGTGTTATTAAGAATTGCAGACCATTAATTTCTAAGAGGAAACGGAAACAGAGTTAATTGGTATTCTAAAAATTCAGGTTACAAAAAGAACAAAAGAAAATACAACAATTATCATATTTTAAATTGTCTACAGAATTCATATTTTTTTAAATGACTATTTTATACAATCTGCCGGTAACATATCGGTAAATCCACGATAAAAGGGTTGTTTTCATGAATAGAATTTACAAAGGATTATTTTTAATGTGGTTTACGTGCCCACGTTTCCATTTCTTCCAGGCAAATAAAAGCGATAAAAAGTCTCTTTTAGTATAAAATCTAGCATATCGATCGAACAAAATATACCTTCAAAAGTAATTTAAAATATTTCACGAAGAACGACAGTCTAAAAATAGCCACGAATTTTATCACCTGGGAAAGTCATTATTTAAAAACGGAAAATTCATCGAATATATTTAAAAATATTGCATACGCCCGAATTACTTTTAAAATCGATTTTATTAAAAATATTTTTGTGAATAACACAAACGAATCGAAAAAAGTATGTATTATAGAAATTTATACCCGATAAAATTGGTTATAGCAAAACCTGTCAGGCGCGTTTGGGTAAATTGACGGCTTATAATTAATTTCAAGTAAATAATAGGATTTATATTTTTTGAGTATCGATTGATATAACAAAGACTAGCACATCAAAAACCAATGTTGATAGGCCTAGTAGTAATATGTAACATTTTATGTATAGATGAAGAATGATAGAATATGATAATAATTGAATGTTATATGTGATGCTGGAAATGTATTAAACCGTAAATAAATGTTTTTCCCTAGAATGGCGTGGAAGAAAATGAGACTCTCGATTTGTGTCGCCTAGAAGGTTACATTTACGACGAATCGAACGCGATTAAGAAAGTGATCATCACAAAGTCTGACGGCAGAAACCCATTATCCATTAAGCCTTATACATAAAACACCATATTGCAATTAGTGCACTAGCTCAGATTACGTAACGTTTCGCTTGTTATATCGATGGTATAATTGACTATTACCCATACATACGATCTAGAACTTGGAAACTATAGTGTAACGATAAACGAGGACCTGAACGTTGCATCAATTCATTAACCCTTAAAGAACTATGGTCGAGGGTTTTGTATGATAGGGGGATTCGCCAAACCCCAAGAAAAGTGGCTTTTTTCTCACATTATAAAGAAATGATTGCTAAAGATTTTTTTATATCTCTATGCATATATTTCAAATCTTAATTGTTACAACTTTGTACGATTCCATATGTTTTGTCAATAACGACCCGGGTTTCGCATTTCAGCATCTTCAGGCATTCTATCACACGGATGCAACAGAACTGACGTAAAAAAAACAGTTAGCATCGTATATATACTAAAGTTATTAATTATAGGAAAACACTTACCCCAAGCAAGCAGTAAATTATAGCTAAAACAAATTTAACAATATTAATCTAATAATAATTAACACAATTGCCTGTGATAATCTTCATTAACGAACTTGATAATAAGTCATTCTTGAAAGGGTTTTTCAACAAATATCAATCAACTAACATTAAAAGAGATTTTTTTTTCGTATACAGAATACCTACAATCAAACAATTTTTTTACATAATTTATGAAATCAACTAATGATGTGTGATGGAACTTCATTTCACATATTTAATGAAAATATCTTGTACATTTTGTTAACAGCGTGTGCGGTTGTTGTATATATTGGTTTAAATTTTATTTAAATCATTTAAAATATTACACATTTTGTCACCGACATGACTGTTTATTTCGGTATCAATTGTAAATTTGATACAAATTAATTTAATTTACATAATACTATTTGAAGTGTTAAATACTCACTAAAATCTCGTGTGTGTTCAAACAGGACATTACCTGATAACGTTGGAATAAACTAAGGGTGATTTTCTCGTAGATATAACCAGATAAATGGGTTTTATAGTGTGCTAAAAACCGGTTTAATAATACTTATTCCATATATAACTTAGAATTTAGAAAGTGGGAATATGTGACAGGGTTAGTTAATTGAATTACCAAGCATAAAACGGAGAAATAGTTTCAACTCCATTCACTCGGACAGTTATAGCGCATAAGCTGCTGATTGGTAAAGAGCGAACCCGAAATATTTAAATAATAAAGAGCAAACCTGTCGTCTGTGGTCAGAGAGCTTTTAAGGCCGTACTGAGAACCTACATTTGGCTAATATAAAGGAACCCATTGCATATTTTAATACAGTTGCACTTAAACTATATCTACGATGTTGCCTTGAGATATATTATTTAATGATTTCAAGCTCATATGTAACGACCAAAATCTAGTGATCGAAATACTGTCATCATGGATTGGAAAAAATGATTAATTCTGACGAGGTGTAAGCCGAAATAGCTATCAATCAATAACACGGTGAAAAATAGCAATGTATTTTAGTTCTACAAAAGTTTTATAAGATATAGTTGATAGCTATTTCGGCTCACGCCATCGTCAGAACAATGTTCAAACGTATATTTGCTTATCAATATATAGATGTATAGAAAAGGTACACAATAGATCTTCTCTTCTGTTCTAATAACCTAGCTTATTAGCATGCTAGTAATAAATCTAAAAAAAAAAAAATGAAACTAAACTAACAAAAGCTTAAATATTGGACGGAGATGATTTATTGCGGAAATGCATTGCCCCCTCGCAATAGTCTGAGGAGCGGCGAAAGACTTATACTCTTTAAGAGTACGTTTAAACAAAGTTCTGACGATGGGTGAGCCGAAATAGCCATCAACTATATCTTTAAAATTTTAAATACATTGCTATATTTTCAATGTGTTATAATGGATTTCCACCAAGCAAATGCCAATTTAATCAATCATTTATATACCTTATAAATTTTGTAGAACTAAAATATATTGCAATTTTTTCACCGTGTTAAAAATTTTCGTTATATTGTACATTTACGTATATTATGTCACTCACGCCCGGCGTTTCACCTTTCGGCTTCTTTAGACATTCTATCGCATGGCTGCAATATAACTGACACAAATTAAACGGTTTGTATCGGTTATATATCAATGATTCAAAATTGATACCGAATTTCATCAAGCACCCACCTTCATTCGATATCGTAAATCAGAAATGTGTTTTAAATGGGTATTAAAAGAAACTTTTTCTTACTGTAAGAACAATAAATGAAAATAAAAATACGACATGAAAAAGATTATCGAATTTATTGAATTTGCGTTTATTTTTATAAGCTCAATTCAAAAAACTTTATGACTAATGTAAATTTAAATTTAAAAAAAGAAAGAAATAAGTATTTACTTCGGAACATACAATAAATGACACAGTTTTCATCTTAAGTTATTTTGTTACCAGTGATTAATTTCACAAGAGAATTTAAGCGGTTAAAAATTGGGAACATTTTAATGTTATAATTATTTTTAAGCTAAGCGAAAGTTTGGTAAATTTTTATTCCAATACATGAAAAAACTATTTTTCCGATTTTCTTGATATAAACGGTATATTTGATCTGAACGGACTCAATTACTGGTGACATCTTAAGTCAATCAAAGACCCAATATTCCCAAATTCGTACCGTAACCAATTTTCGCTAAGGGTTACAGTAAACGTTAAAATGTACGATTGAAGTATTATATATGCCAGACGTCAAGTATCTATTCTCAGAGGCTATAATCCTGTGATCAAAATTTTAATAAATATTATCGTAGCAATAGTAAAGTGAAATTGTCCATAAAAATGGGGACGAAATGCAAAATTTATTGTTAGTACTTATAAGTTTTGAGATCTTCATTAGCTAAATATTTTATGTGGGTAGCCCAATAGTTTGTTTTAACGATAAATACGGAACACGGTGAAAAAATAGCAATGTATTTTTTTCACTGTGTTATAATGGAGTTCTACCAAGTGAATGCCAATTCAATCAATAAAATGTATTTTAGTTCTACAAAATTTATAAGATATATAGTTGATAGCTATTTCGGCTTACGCTTCACGCCTTCAATAGTTCTGATGAGTGAATAGTGAATGGAGTCCTACCAAGTCTATGCAAATTCAATCAACAAATACAGAACATTTATTTTACACAAAAATATTTCAGTTTTTTGCTCTCAAGAATATTTGAACTTGTAGTTGCTTATGAAAGGATTTTACTACTAGACCACAGAGGTTTAAAATATTTAAGCCGTCTTGATAATTAGTATAAAAATTAAATTTTATCAAAGCTGTGGAATCGTTAAAAAATACGACTACGGCTCCGACATTGACCAACAACACGTCTCCGATTAAAAAAGATTATTTTTGTCAGGTATTTTCTACCTTTTCTATTTATGTGCATTAAATTAAAGATTAATCAACCAATCCCTTTTCGCTTCTTTTCCACAACTTAGATTCCATAGCTTTGAATTTTATATTCGATAAAGTGCCTTAGCGGATATGAATCCGCACAAGTTATAAAAAAAAAATCAATACACGACTGAAAAAATCAAATAAATATTATTAAAAATTAATTAATTAATGTATAGTATTTATTCCTTAATAATTTTTATGATAAGAATCAGCTGTGTCCAGCGAACAAGCAATTAAAGCTTATTATTTCATTTGAAAGCACACCAAATTCTTTTGTCAATAATCATTGGCTGAGTGAAATCGATTTTATCAGTGTTCAAAATGAAGTCGTTTTTTACTAGATTTTGACCGCTTAATACCTGTAGATGGAAAAAATATCATTTTTTTATCTAAAAATCCGTCCTTTCCTGATCTTATTAACATAAAATTGTAGATACAGGGCAACATGTTTGGTTTTATTGTTTAAATATAATGTCTTTCCTCCAAGAAGTGGCAGCTAATATGCTAAAATGGAAAATACGCATTTGAAAAGATTTTAAATGAATAGCAGAATGTATTAATGGAAAGTGTCCATTGGTGGAAAAAATGAGACATGTTATATTTGTGATAATTCAAAAGAATGTTTTCGGACTTACAGTTAAAAAAAAGTGTAAGAAAAAAATGGTAATGTAGTATGTTTGAGAAGCTACGATTTTAAGTCTTAGAAACCCTTTTACCCGGCCAAACTAACCAGAAGGCAACTTTCCAAATTGTTTTACATTATTTCAAAATGCTGTAGGGTCAAATACTTCAAAGAAAATTAACAGAACAAAAGAACTTACCTCCAGATAACGAGTTAAAAAGTTTATTACACAATACGACGACAAGCTATTGCATTACGTTTTGAGGAATATTGTCATGCGCAGCGTATAAAGGCACGACATTAAGGCGCCGATATTAAAGGTGAGATGAATATCAAATGACGTGATATGAATGAGTTTACACGTGGCAGTAAAGTTGGTCTGAGAAATGTTTTATAAAAGCTGGAGATTGACACTTTTAGAGATACTGCGGAGATGCGTATCTTTGCGATATGTCTCGAGTGACATGTTTAGATTTAGCTGCCAGACTGAGTGATTTCGTGATTCTAGGAGACACAGCGATATAAAAGACAAAACCATTGTTTAAAAGTAAGCTTTGTAGATAAACCTATTGTCAGTGTTTCGAAGATAAAGATTGATTAATGAATACACAACAATAAATCATTTATTTTCGTTTTATAGGAAACGAAAATTACAAACGTATATTGAGAGGTTCGTTAATGGTATTTTTTCACTGAAATCTATTTATAGACTTAGAGATTACAAACAAATAAAAATTAGCAACTGGTATTTTAAAAAAATCAATTATTGAAATTTTGTGTATTAACTCCATAATAAACGAAAGCTTGTTCTGAAAAAAAAAATCTGAGAAATTTTATTCGTGAATGATGGAGTAAAATTGATAGAACAATGGCTTAAGTTTATTTATAACTTTAATATTAATATAGGGAACATGCTGGCATGCGTAGAGATTCATATTTGCGAGTTTCTATACACCCAATCTGCAAAATCAGAGATTGTGAAAAACATACAATCAACACTTTTCAAATACATATTGTCGATAAAGAAAAGTATATACTATACAATAGAAATGAACACTGTACAATATATTGTTTATTGTTTAATGTTTAACATTTAACGTTTGTAAATAAAAATCAGCTAAATAGACATCCTTAAGATTAAAATTTCAATTACAAGCGTATTTTCAACTCGATTCATTTTTTGTACTATATTATATTTACGGTGTTTTTATATTATGATATTAAAAAATAGTGAGCTCTAAAGCGTGGCGGCTAAATGAAAATTTTACAACAATTTTTGATATTTTTAACAATGAAAGTTGACTATAGATAATAGATTACGCTAAAATTACGTAAATTTCATTACGATATTAATCTAATAATAAAACCTTTATCAGCCAACTCAATTGTTCCGCTTAATAAGTTGTATAATTAAATTTGGCATCATACTTTGAGTAGGTATGAGGCAGCTATTTTTAGAGCACCCTTTAATTATTTCCTTTCTCGTCAGTCGTCAAACACTTTCATCTCCACACACAGTGTAGACTAACTTCACCACAAAATAGAGTTGTGCAAGAGGTCAACCAGTATGAATAGTAACACATTTTTTTTCGAACTATTTTGCTACTGCGGAGTGTATTTGCACTGCTACAAAAATAGAGTGGTTCGGATGCAACACCGCGGATGCAACGAAGAATAAAGTTAGTGGAGTAAAGTTTGCTTTTTTTTTTTTAAATATCGTATAAATAAAGAATACTCGGTATTTTATAAACACACATTCGCAGAAAAAACATGTATTAACAAGTAACGAAAGTGTCTTTTACGCGGTATTGCACATCAAATGCCGATATGAAAGTAATATAATATGACTTCAATGAAAGGTTATGAATTATGGAAGGGATATATGCAAAAACAACGCAAAGGAAAAAAATCTATAGCGTTATAAAATTATATGTTGATTGAGCTATGCCTTGTATTACAATTATACAACCGATCGTTGTATAAGGCTTACAGTAGACCAATTTGAGAGTTTCGTATGAAAGAAATTCCTGATGAAAAGATAAATATATTTTTAAAAAGCTGATACAATACCAGTAGTGTCTTTGACAGTAACCTATTCACCAAAGAAATAATTATCTTGAAAGTAACATTATAGGTTGGTAATTCACATTATGTGTGAGAGAGATTGTGTTTTATTCTTAATGAAATTTAACAAATTCATCTTAGAAGGTTAAAGGGCAGGATTGTTAAAAGCCTAAGAAGATTGATAGAATATTTTCAAAATTATTATGAAAGAAAAATTATTTTGCCTCACACAATATAAAATTCGAAGAGACTCTTAAAACAAACCGAAAGTGCTGAATTATTCCAATATGAAGGATTTCTGGATTTACCACCAGTAGGTTATTGAGAGATTGATTTACAAATATATATCTAAAAATTATTGCTCGATCTGTATCTAATAAGAATTATTTTTTATAGATAATAACGATAGAAAATTGATTTAAAGACAAAGGAACTGTTGGAAGATAATGTTTGGTTAAAAAAAAAATATTTGATGTTGGAGATAAAAAAATATACTCTCCAAATAGCTTTGAAAGCAAGGGATCTATTATTTAGATCTATAATTAACATTAATATAACTCTGAAATACAGCAATCAAGTTCAAATAACACTAAGAGCATATAATAGTGTTTCGTGTGAAAAATACGTTTATACGAATTATATTTGGTACGTGTATAATATAGTGTTTCAGATCGAGCACGGTGGTGGTAAAGGAAATTCAGGAATTTTTGGAGTTCGATAGCAAATTAATGTTGCTACTTTAAGTCTGGCAGACTTAGTAAACGATATAAAGCGATTCTCAATCAACCCTGCTGTGAAAATACGGAGGGGGTTGAACCGATGGTGGCTAACTGCTACACGAACATCGGACAGGATGCGGAGATTGATTTTGTAGACGGTCTAGACAAAGTATATAGCGATGTCAAAGCTTTGAAAGCTTTGCATGTGTTACTTTAAAAGCTCACTGTTTTAATAGCGTATGTCTTTTATTAAGATAAATTCTCAAGTATTACTTTAGATCGAATTGTTAAGAACATATCTAAAATTTTATTAAGAAAGATAATAAGTTTCCAAGAACATTCTTGAAAGCTTTTTTAGCATTATTACGACGTCACTATGACTACGGTCAAACATTTTATTTCTCTTTGAAATATCTCATTATATCCATTACTTTGATGTTTGGCGAGATTTTTAGTTAAACACGAAAAAAGATTTTCATAGACAAAAACAAAGTTAAATAGTACTTAAAGGAACATAGAGTTATTTTAGTAATAAATTAGTCCAATAGACGAGTAAATTAATCATGCTTTTTATAGAGCACCTGTGACGTACAGTGTAAGTCTTTAAAAAGCATGCTTATATCACATTTAAAATGTTTTTTGTACTAAATGTGAAATGATTAAAATGTAGATATACTCATAAGTCCGCCTAATATAAATTTGATAATGAATAACACTATGCGGCGTAATATTGATAGTAAATAAAAAGCGGTTTTACTTTTAAGGTTAAGATTATTATAGGACATGGATGATTAAAATTGGTTTTGAAAAATTAAAAAAACGTATTGTTAAACTGCATTATAACTTCTTTTAACCAAGAAAAATATTTTCTTACTACATTGACTACGCTTGCAAGAGCACGGGCTCGACATCTTGATAAAATTAAGAACTTCTGCGGAACTTCATTTACGTGATAACGCAGATGACAGAACCATGCAAGTTGGAGAGAGAAAAGTTTACTCTATCAGCTGATAATGACAGCAACGTGACTAGAACGTCGCGCTTACTTTGGTAATTAAATTATAAATTAAAACTAAACTTGAGATAAGAAGATATTTTCGATGGAAAATTATTTTTTTTACATAACACTGATTTCCTTTTGATTTTTGAATATCGAATTGATAGTGTTTAGATCTATGAGACGTTAGCATCAGACCTCATTAAGTCTAATTCATCTCTTATGTGTTGATTGTGCGCAATTCGCTGCTACATGGAGACTTGAAAATAGCCACAATTCGAGAATTCGTTTGTGAGATTGCCCAAAAATTTCACGGTGGTGTAGGGAAACATATTTGCTATTTACACTAGATTTGATAATTTCGCTATTCCAGTGATCGTCAAACTAATTATGTAGCATTTTCATATTGAATAAACTTGCTGACGAAACGAACACATCCAGTGGAAATTGAAAATTATAAATATTAAATTCATATTAACAATTGAATAATGTCAATTAAAATCGTAGATCATTGCTTAATTCTCATGGATTTAAAAATAAATATTTTTTCTTAAGAAGATTATTTTAATACGGTGAAAAAATGGCAATGTATTTTTTCACCGTGTTATAATGGAGTTCTACCAAGTGAATATGCCAATTCAATCAATAGATTATTTTGAAAATGTAATATAGATATATTTATAGTCGTATTGCGAATATCTCAAAAAGTCTTCATTAAAAAAATAGTTGGGAACCAATTTTCTTGTTGTTTCTTACAAGTAAAGTTCATCTAATCCCTCTCCTGTTACATAATCATGACTTACAGCTCTTGGATCTATTTTCAGTTCATTTCAGTTAACATGGTACATGAACGGTAAGCCTACGGTTTTATCGTTTGTATATCAATAGAATTATTTTGTTTTCCAAAAGACCTTTGTAGAACGTAATTCAATCACTGACTTGTATTAAATAAAAGAAGACGTGGTTCATGGAATATATTATTCAAATATCCCTAAATGCTATATTCTAATTTTGAATTTGAAGTCTAGACAAAAAAGGAACAATTTGAAATTTTGTGTTCCAAATACAAAACCAACCGAGTCTTAGTGTGTTTGCCATTATTTCAACTGATGCGAATTCAAATTTAATTGCCACGGTTTTAAGGTTAAAGAGATAAAGTAAATTAAAAGTACGAATCGTAAGTTATTTGTTACCAACCAACGGAAGTTCATTCTGTTAGTTTTATCAAGCAAACCCCTGAACTTCAAAAACGGGAAAATAATTTATCTGCTCAAAACTAGCTCACAACAAAATTCTACAGGCAGGATTGCTAGGCGGGTTCTACGTATAAAACTTTAGAACAGTGTTACCAAACCTCTTTAAAAGTGTGTAAGAGTAGAAAAACGCTCCTTTTATGGTGTTAACTGTCACTTCTTGGTGTAAATGCCAGGACTGAGGGGTCATAAAAGACATGACTCGAAAAATGACATTGACTGACAGCAGGACTTCGAAAAAAAAAGTTTATTTTTATCAGATTTTTTCGTATTTTTCCTACTTATGTGCATTAAATTAAAGATCGAACAACAAATCCCGCGTATTGTTTATTGAAATATTATTCTAAATCGTCTAATCGAAAAAATAGTTTGACTCCCTTATTTTTCACTACTCCGACTACAACTCTACAGCCTTGGGAAATGCATTGTCTTTGGAAAACAAAACGCATTTTTTACTTTTTCACAATTTTAAATTACAAACTTCAGGGTCGGTTTCGCTAATCGCGAGTATGATGCAGTTTAACTGATAAAGTTCCTAATTCTTGCGATACCGAAACCAGTCCTGATACTAATAATATAAAATTTTGGACATAGTACTACAAACTGTGTTTTTTTATTAAAATAAAAAAAAGGTTATTTATAACGGAAATAATAAAAATATTAAATATTACTGTAAAATTGCATTTTTATCATTTTCTCTTTCAACATAAAGCATATGTCCATATATCCAACGGATGTATTCCTGCAAAAGTTTTGCCGTAATAACTAAGTTTTGCTGATAATCTTAAATTAAAATTGGTGAATAAGTTGTTAATTTACTTACAGTACCACAATTTATCGACCACATATAATCCAAGCAGATACGGGCATACTGTGGCGACCCTAAATTTTTTAACAGAAATTACAGTTTATATATTATATGACATATTCGTAAAAATTGTTTGTAATCGATAATTAATACATCGCGATTTTATTTGGGCTCTCAAAAACATATGGTATCTAGGACAGATGAATAATTTATTTGCGTTGTGTTCAAACTGTTAAGTACATAACTTAATTGATATCATCAATTGGCAAATCTTTTGAGTGGGTGCCGACCGAAAATATTAGCTATCAACGAACCAATAGTTTGGAAACACTGCTCTAGAGTGTTCTGTCGCATTACGGCGTTTTAACGTTTTCGGAACGCGAAGTTTTACTACGGTCGTAAGAACAGAAGCAAGTGTTCCTATCTAGAATCTAGTGTCCCGAGGGACACCCGAGATATTACGCCTCCTCACCTACTGTGTGTTGATGCTGATATAACTGAGTTTTTATCCACTTATTATTACAGAAAGCAAGAAATTTTCAAAGGCCCAGTTAAAAACTTTCGGGTATTTTCACCGCGGATGGGATATAAAGGCTGGCGTTTCGGGATACATTATTTAGAATTTTTCCTTCTTTATGTGTACTCTCATCTTAGTCTTGAAAGTGGAACCTGACAGGAATCTAAAAGAACAAACTTGATGTGTGAATTTGAAGAAAGATATGGCGCTTGGAATATCTTTATTATCAAAAAAGAAGCAGCAAAAATCATTTATTTAAAATATAAAAAAAAAAAACTAAAAATATAAAGTAGGCGATTGGACTAGCATTGAATTAATAAAACTACATTATAATAAGTCCCAAGGATGGAGTGATGCCGCAAATGCTATAAACAATATATTATACAGTTGTCTGGCTAAATATTTCGCCATAAAAATATTTATCTAAATACCGTTAAATATATTCAAAATATAATAATTTTAGTTAAGTTTAGTTAATTTTGTTTAGTAAAGTAGTAAATAATATGAAAATTACAAAAATATAAAATTTTCAAGCGTTATTGTGATCGACTAAATTTTGCTACGCGATCGACCGTTTGCGCACTTACACCAATGCTCCTCAGCCAGCCTATCGCACGACAATGCTAGGTGTACCGTGGTACTTTTTTAGCTACGTTAAAAATATTTTTTATCGATTCACTTACATAGGACTTCCTTTAATATTGTTTTATTACGCAATACGATTGAGAATTCTTACTGATATATCAAAAAACTCTATGTTTGGGGTTACATCAGATCGAAACGATTACTTAAAAAGCATTCACACAGTTATTTTTTTATTATTTTAGATGCACGACAGGTTGCTGCATTTTTTTGTTCAATAAATATGTATATATAACACTATTTGATTTTTTTTACGTCATGAAAAAGTCAATAAAAAATATTTTATTGTATATTTGGTAATTAAATTAAAATGAAGTGGTTAATTAATTTACAAAGGTAAATTAAAAAAAGTTATTAATTCAAACAGTTTTTCCTGTGGTTTGCCGCGAAATTTTAAAGACTTCTTAACACATTAACTCCGGGGGACGCGGATTCCATGTCATTCGATATTGTTGTAATTAATCACCCAGGCCAATCAATATTTCTAAAAAGATTTAGTTGGAGGCATTTTTTTTTTGCGCGACATGCAATTATGACGCACTTATTTATTTATGGTTGGCAAACCTCGCAATTACGAAGCCTGTTCAAAACACTGCATAATTGATTACAAAACAACAACACACAGAAGTATGATAAACAATCGAATACTCAAGCTGTAGTGGCTGCCGATAAGTAAATACCTTGGTTTTACAACAGAAATTATAAAACATTTGGTGATAAAACTCAATATTATGAAATATTTTTATCACGATAGATATATAATTATATCGATTTTCAATAAATATTTTCCAATAGAGAAAAATTTATGTCAATTTTTATAAGACAGTTTTAGTTTCATCAATTAACAATTTATCCGTACTTTGGCCACATCCCCCTCATCACGAATGTGTTAAGTGTGTCGTGTATGACAAAATGTTACAGAACACTGTATTACGCTATATGGGGCAACTGTGTTTATGAAATGATGTAAAATTGTGACACAACAAAAACTGCGTATTATTGATTCAAATGATTAAAATGCAGTGGGCGTGGTTGGAAAAGCTCTAAAGCCCAACGCACACATGTTATTGGTTGAATTAAATGTGAAAAAATAATCATCCATGAAGTAAGTCGAGTACAAAAATGCAATAACAGATTGTATGTAGCCTTTGACGTCATACATATTGAAGTTTTGTTTTTATCCTTATAATATGACATACCTACGTATTGAGCGGCACCGAAGTCTGATAACGATTTTCTTCTTTGGTTTTGTTTGTTTCATATGATTTTAGTATGGCTGCCAGCCAGCCAGCCGCCTTCAAATTTTATTGGAATCGCTTTAAGTATTCTTGTCTTCACTAAATATTGATTCAGTCGGCGCAAAGCCCGAATCAAACTAATTATTAATAATGAAGGAACGGAAAACATTACTTTTATTTAGGCGCCATTAATGAAGATGTCGTAAAAATACGAAATTATTAATTACGCTGTAAGTTTCAATTTCGAATGAAAAATTAAGGAAGAAAATAAATTTTATTATTAATTTTCAACGGAAGCTTTTTAATTTACTGTCGTGAATAAATCGCCGAAGAAATTAACGATCATAATGTAAAAATGTTAGTAATACATGAATGTATATATTTTCAGATATATATATATATATTGTACACATATTTTGTAACTCACGACCCGGAATTCACGTTTTGATATCACCAGGTATAGAATAGGCCTGCAAAATAACTGGCACTATCTAAATAGTTAAAATAGTTTATCTTTTGTATATAACCGATGTAAACAATTTGTTGTGTTAGTTATGCCTGAAGATGCCGAAAGGCGAAACCCATTACGTGATTGGAACATTTGGAGATTTCCAAATCGTTAAATAAGCCGACAGATGTATTATTTCTTAGTCTGTGAATGGTATCCAATGGCACACCGAGAGCTTTTATCAGTTTATTAGTGCGAAACCGGTCCTGATCATGTAATATAATGTGGAAATAGTTTCTAAAAAATGTGTTTTTATTATATGAAATATCATGCCTATCAAGTTACAGTAGTTCCAGAAGTGACAGTTAATTTCTTAAAAGTGATTGATATTTTGGAAAGGAAGGCATAATATTTAAATAATGAAACACAATTTTAAATAAAATTGCCATTAATTCAAATTACAAGAATTAGCACCGGTTTCGCGTATCACCAGAATTATTGATTGAATCAACATCCGTATGCTAATTTTAACAATAAGTAGTTTTAGAAATAGTAAGAAGCATTCTGTTATTGAATTGTTGGATATATAATATATTGATTTTAATGTATGGATGCTGAAGACCTATCCTACAAAAAGACCAAGTAAACAAATCAATAAAGTAGAAAAAATATTTTTCCTTGTCATAGCTTGTAAGATGACGTAATATACATATTTTATTATGCTTAGCAAAATCGGGAGAATTGACTTTTTCGGTTCGGCACGTCGTTCACTTTCCATTATATGAGTTAATGAATAAAACGTTAGGATTTATATTCCGAGAGAAACCGGGATATTTACATAAATGTTTTATGAATCATTCGTCGATTCACAAAACTATCGGACTATTGTAAATAATTTCCGCATATTATAATAAAAAGATTTTTACGATTTTATATTTAATTCATTCCATGCTGAGCCACGTTATGAGGCAAGGATATTCCAAAACTGAACTATTCAAAAAAAAATTGAATATTTTTGATGTTTAGTTAGTTTATGGAGATTATCGGAAAAAATCAGGAAATAATTTAGTTTTTTTGAATTATTAATACTTCGTAAAACATAGGCATCTTCAGAAATTTTACACCGATGCAACAAAACTGACGATACTAATCGTACGAAGTTTCAACAATTTAAATTTGATATTGAAATTCCATCAAGCACCTTCAGTCGATATCATAAATAACATATTTTAGACGAAAAAAGAGCTAATAATATACGAAATTTTCAACAAGGTAGACTTACATTTTTTAGTATCAGAGTTTATTTAATTAAAAATGAATCTTCAGTATTTAAAAAAAAGATTTTTTTTACTTCTAAGTTTTTATAATGATATCAAAAGCAGAATTAACTATCCATTATTTTTATTTTGAATGTATGGTTGAACACGAAGAAAAATAACACTTGAAGAAGTGAAACAATATATCAAATAATTGATTAATTGTTACGAAAACCTATTTTTGCAAAAATAATACACCAAAGGTATTTTATTAACGTTGATATTGAATCAATTTATCAAAAACAACGTAGTACAACAACTGTTATATACAACGATATTTTTTGCTATTATATGAAACAACAAATTATTTCAATAAAAATACAATGTAAGATTTTTTTACTTTCATTACTATTTATTAAATTTCAAAAAAAAAGCGTAAACGTTTTTGAATGATAATGCCAAGTAGAGTAGACAATGTATCATCAAAATAACAATAGTGATAAAAAACGAACTCACAATATAATCAGATTGAATATTAAATATTTTTGATGTATGAATGAATAAAAAAAATGTATTTTTTTTTAAATATATTTTATGAGCTTAAAAAAACAACATTTTGATAAAGGATAGATAGGACAAATTATTTGATTTCACGGTAAAATGGGGACAAACTACATTATTTTATAGATAAAGGCAGACACTTAGAAGCTTCATAAAGTTTTTCAATCTACGTATGGTTGTTGTTATATTAAATCAAAATTAAACCAGTTAAGAACACCTGGCGTTTTATTTGCTTACTAATTCGGTCAAAATGAAAACGTTGCCGTAATCTCTTTTGAAATATATTAATTATAAACAATGGTTATTCAGAAATATTGTATTTCCAAAAAAAACCATTTGTATAGTCTGCAATTTCGAATAAGACTTTAGCAATGGGTTTTAGATAAGTGATGATAATAACGTTACCCAATAGCGAAACTTTCAATATGGTATAATTTTCGATTGAAGATAAATAAATATTCAATTTCCTTTTTGAGATCATTAATATTTTGTTTGCAATATTTCAATTTCATATTCGTGATTTTTTTACGATTTACAGTGAATTTTTGTTTTAGTTATTGAATATTTCTTCTTGAATTCCTAATAACTATTTACATTTGATTTATGTAAATAACATAGCATTATTTATTGTAAATAATAACAGAAACTTTTTAGTACTATATTCACAAATATACACTGAATATATTGCAGAAATAGTAGTTTACTGAATCATCTGTTGATAATACTCGCGATTCACGAAACCGGTTATGTTCATTAATTATATTGTGAGAAGTGATAGTTAACAACTGAAAAGTAATAAATTGCTTTGAAAGCAATATAATTGTGTTTTATCAGTTGATAATGTTCGCGATAAGCAAAGCCTTTCCCGGTCACTATGTTATAAAATTATAGAAAATGTAGGAAGTATTGTGTTTATTTATTGAAATGAAAAATTAATTTATTGTATAATGTGCTTAAAATATATTATTTTCTATTGATTTATTAATAAGTCAATTGAGAAAAAGTTATAGTTTCTATGTTAACTATTATATAATTTTCAATATGAATTTATAGTAATAAAATAATATAAAATACGAGTATGAAAGCCTTTATATGAATAATAGATTATCAGGTAACAATCGGACGAGTCTTTGAGGATTTTCTTGAAGGACAATGTAAAGTTGGTAAAATACAGCACCAGATATAGTGTAACAAAACATAAGGCCAGTCGCAAGAGATACATCAGTACATCGCTGTTCATTTGTTACGGGAAACCTTTGTTAAGTCCATGAATGACAGATCACGAGAGCAGATGCTATTGTGCTGCAGCAGTCATAGACAAACATTGATATGCCTAAATCATCTGATGTGCTTCAATTGTATTGGTTGCGAAAACTGAATTTTTTAAATATCTATGCTCGAATTTCTTACAGAATTTAAATTTCGAATTCTATGAAAATGTTCCATCGATTACATTTGACATAATTGACAGATTGAACATACTTTAAAATTACAACAATCATAGTAAATGCACAAAAATAATAACCGTTTATTTGTAAAAAATAATATGACATCACTATAACCAACCGTCTAACGCTTTTGTGAAATTATTCTTATCGAATAAAATTTAACAGCATTAAAAGTGTGAGACGATATGAAAAGATTTTTCAAGTAAATTGATGTTTCGTATTATACAAATATGCAGCGATTGTATTTAGTTACATTGTTGGCATGACAAACCTATAAGATATATTTTTTGAATTGAGAATTACTTGGTTGAAATCTATTATAAAACACTAATAAAAAAAATCAACGAATTTAGCTCTACATTTATTTATATGCTTGTTGTTTGTAATCACATTCTAAAACTCTTAGTTCAGTTGATAATGCTCGCGATGAGCGAAATCTGTCCTGATAATAAAATATATTGTGCAAATAAATACTGAAAAATATATTTTTATTATGTGAAATAGCATGCCTTTCCATCAAGTAGTGGCAATTGACACATTAAAAGTCATATTAGAAGTGACTTACTTAATTACGTAAAATCATAAAATATCAATACATTTGTTTTAACGAGATATTATTATATAATCTTTGGATTTATTATTTTTTACATATAAACTATTAACACTATAAATAGAAATAAGTACTAAAAAAATGTGTTTTTATTATTTAAAATATCATGCCTTTCCATCAAGAAGTGACAGTTACGCCTTAAAAGTGAACACCTTAAAAGTGATAAACGTTAATGATTCTACATTGATAAAGAAGTGAGACTACGTAGTGTTAATCGCTTGTGAATTAAAAAAAAAAAACTTTATTTAAGTTAATTCATAGCTCAAACGATGGCGGAAGCCGAAAATGTTGATCAAAATATAGAATTTAATATATTACTATTCTTAACTTGCAACCTAAGCGATCTCTTCATTGCATATATTTAAAAATAAACAGAAATGTTCAACATAGCTGGATTGACAACGGTGAAAATGTAGGACAGCTAAGAGCATAGACAGTTTATAATATATAAAGAAAACTGCATATGTGTCTAGTGTCTTACTATCGAGAAGCATTTGTATATCTAGATCAGGGATTCTCAACCCCGTGTCCGCGCTAGATTCTAGATGAGAAAAAAAAGTACGCGCATGCCAGCAATTCTGCGATGACTAATATTTTCGTATGGAATTAGGACAGAATATTATTTCACGCATGTACTGCAGTACTTATTTTACATTTTACAAATTACATAAATAATTTTTTGTTTTGTCTTTTTTCGATAATTGTGTTTGATTTGCGTATTACAATGCTAACTTCACAAAGTAAAAACAAATAGTCCGTATTGAAGATGTTATGGTTGATGACAATTTTCTGTTTTTTATTTAAGCGAAGTTACGACGACAGGATTAACAATTACATTTAAAGACGATATATAAAATAATCATATGCTTATAAGGAAACAATGGTAAAGTATTTAGCTCTGCAAACTTTTATGTGTGGTTTTTGAAAGCTATATTGCATTCCACTATCGTTATGGCTATAATTAAACAATTGAACAATGCCTGATGTGGTTTTTAAAAATAGGAAACATGTCATCTCATATTTATTTAGTTCTTATTATTTTTATGCTTTATTATAATGGAGTTTTACTAAATAAATGTCAATTTGCTAAAAAAATAATCGATGATATTTTCTACGAGTAAAAATTGTAAAGAATTGTTTCAGCGATAAATAAAACAAAATTGGATGGGAATTATTTTTAGCTCATTAAATTAAATACCAATCATCAAAAAGTACTGAAAAGTAATAAAGTCTGAAGGAGTGGTGTTCAGCTAGTGCTTAGAGAAAAAATTTAATTGAATTTTTCGCAATTTATATTAAAACAAGAAACAATAATAAATTCTTTCTACGAACACATTTTTATAATCTTTTATTTTCAATTAGTTTTCCCAAGAACACGATTTAATTGAGTACGCGTTTTAATGAGACCATTATCGTTTATTGGTGATTGGATGAAACATCCCTTCGCCAGACAAATCTTTCAGGTTATAGGTATAAAGCGATAATCAATTTGTTATCGGATATAAACCGAATTTCTCTTGTGTATAGCGAACAAAAGCTTTCATGTTTCTGATATTTGCTCGACAAAAAATATATTATTGACATAAACATTTAACAAATAAAAAATATAAATTAAATAATTTTAAGCGATGTGTGAAAATGTTTGAATTATTAAAAAAAGCGCATGTCGACTGTTAGGTGTTGTAAATTGTTATATTTTGTAAACTTTCATATTTTTTTGTCAGTTATGACTTTTTCGACATCTTATAATTGGCTAGTACTCGGATACACTTGAAATGCAAAAATGGTGTAAAGATAAAAACAAAAGTCATATTTCAGTCAGGAAAAAGTTAAAAGAAATTATAAAATATAATGCAATATATTTCTTAACTAATTGGTGACATTGTTAGTGACAGCTCTTTAAAGGTACGCTAGTCCAATTAATTTTAATCAGAATATAAAAATATTTATCTAGGTGTTTAATATTCGTATGTAAGGCAGGTCCCTTTGCGATGTATATTTCAAATTCTACGCAAACTAAATTCAATTAAAATAGGTATGCCAGTCACGAATGATATTCCACACATCACATATTCATGTTTTCCGCATTAGGTATACCACATTATAAACCATGTAAGCCTGACATACGAAAACATAAATGTGTGAATGTGATCAGAATGTGATTGAAATTTTCAAAAAAATACGTCATATAATTAATAGGGTTTTAATATTTGGTGTACGCAATTCGCAAATGCAGCAGATCTTTTACAACTCTCTTACAGATTTCTATTATCAGATAAGTTTTCCTTCGAGGACTGTATTGTTTTTTTTTTTTTTACTAATTTCAATCTTTATATTATAGATAGATATGACAAAAAATCAGCTAATCATTTTCACTGTGCCACGGACCGGATGAGTGGGGGATATATGATATAATTAATATTATCATAATAATATCTGTGAATAATGTCTATGTATAAATTGATTAAGCTATCCGTATTGGGATTGAGATACGTAAGAGGAGTTGAAGATTTTGATTGTTTAATTGCATCATTATTCCGTTCAGGTATTTTTTAATTTTGAAAAATTTACATAGAAGAATTTAAAAAATTCATTCACAAGAATCCAGTTCAGATGTTATATTAGTTCAGGTTTTAGTAACTCAGAAACCATTGCAGAATGAAGATATCATGACAGATTCAAACATTTTTTATCCTTAATATAGCAATACATAAAAGACATACATACAAACATTAATTTTTATCAAATTTGAATTGTTGAAACTATGACAAATTAAACATGACTGGCAGTTCTGTTGCAAAGCCGTGGATAGAATGCCCGAAGATTTCGATAGGCAAATCTCGGGTCGTTAGTAACAAACAATGTAGAAAAGTAAAAAAAAAAATCAACAATTCAACTTTGAAATTGAAATTCCATCAACACCTTCAGTCGAATATAACGATAACATAATTATGTAAAAAAAATTGTTTAAATCTTTTTATCTTCACATTTATATATTATTGTATTTATCTCAGTACATATTTCTACCTTTTCCGCAGATTGTGTGTATCGAGAATAGATCTCAATAAAATAGATCAACTTCATAAAACATTAAAAGTACACATCAAAACATTACATCATACGTTAAATACATAAAAAAAAAATTTCATTTATTTAAATAAAATAAAATAGTTGCTTCAAAAAACAAAATCAATAATATATACAACATTTTAATCAAGTACATATAATATATGTCTCACTTACGCACTAAGAATTTTCAGGTAGTAGTTATACTTTTTGAACGAAAAATTCTTTTTTTAAATTTGTATTTTATGACAGTTATCAGTTATAGTGTTCCCTAGTTACTTTAAAAGATTATCCCATAAAATCGTTTAATTCTCCAAGGAGAATCCAATTAAGATTAGTTATAACATATTTATTTAATCGTACATGAGATAACTCGAATATATGGCACTGTTTTGTGACACGAACCCTCACTGAATGGGATAGCAACGTTAGCACTCAGCCATTATTATATTATACTTAGTATCCCGTGGCGACTGTTTCTTTGAATAATTGATACAGCACAATTTGGATATGTGCTTATAAATTTCAGAGGTTTTAACGTAGTGCAAGCAAAAAAGCTTCTCTAAAAACATTTATGCATTTTCAGCTAAGTGAGTTTTAATCGAAAACAGTTGGCTTAAGCAACAGATGTTTGTGGATATTAATTTTTGTTACATTAACGCGAAAACAATGACGCTAAACTGAGTTTTTATCACTGAAATTTTTATATAGAATAATAAAAAAATATTTTGTGACGGACTGTAAAAAATATATCTGAAAGATGTAAAATAAAAAAATATATTCTGTCGAATCTCCGAGTAATCAAGTGGTCAGCAATGTATTGAATTTTATATATTTTGTTAAAATATAACTCTTTTTTGGTTTGAGAATTTATATAAGTGATATCTTGATGTTTAATGATGGAATACTATGACTAGTAAGCCGCGATCATTATTTTTTTATCTACTGTAGAGAGAGTAACAGACTTAGTAACATATAATAAAATCAGATTATGTAGAAACAGATTTTGATAGAATACTCGTAGTCACTTTATTATTAACTGTTCAGTATTTTGAAAGACAAAACATTTTGAATGAAAACTTAAATATGGCGAGCATAATTTTCTTTGATAGTAGTAAAAATATTCTTGATTTATTGAATTATACGCCTTTTTTGACAAGTACAATAAAGACTGAATAATTAATAATATTTTTTTGATGTATTTGTATGTATATTTATGATACCCTATCATGTTCAATTTAAATTTTATATTCGTTACAAAAATCCAACATTTCGTTATCTGGTAGGTGACTTGAAAAAGTGTATTGGATGACATTTTGACATTCATTGTAGATTTTTCGTTTCTTGCCATTTGTATCTTTTAAACTAATATTTGGCGGAGCTGAATCATATTACAAAAATATTTTAACATCGCAATAAAAGAACGCCGTTATTAAATTAGACGCGGTATATTTTTATTTGAGCTGTCATGTAAGACTAAGCCAATCCAAATATTTATTTGTAACAAATATTTTTATAATTACACTGATAATAAAATGGCCAATAGTATTTATAAAAAATCAATTTGTTTATATGATTACTAGTTTTTTTTTTAAATATTTTATTAATTATTATTGTGTGCCCCGATTGGATTTGCTAAACAATTATCTCCTGAATCACATGAAAAATGTTCTAACACAAAATATTAAAAAATCATTAACTAAACTTATGGATTCATTGATTGAATTGGCATTTAATTAACTTTGATTTATTTTTGTTATAAATCATCTCAGTACTGTATTTATGTTTTTCTCAGCAAAAAAAAAAAAACTTAAAACTGATATTTTAGAGCATTTTGTCTCTCAATACTTAATCAGCCGCATCTACAGTTGAAACGTTAGCAGTCAAAGGGTTAACACTTAACGAAAACATGAAATATTTTACACATTATTATCTATAAATGGTTTTTTTGATATATTCTTAAATTAATAATTTACTTAAAGTTAAAGACACTATGAAAGGAAAGCTGTAGCGAGTGAAAATAGTAATTTTTTTCATATTTTTTTAGACACAATAAATACTGTGAGCAAGTATCAATAAACCAAACTATGTGACTCAAATTTTGTGTCATGCGTATAAGAAAATATTTTTATTCAATTTCAGCTAAGGTTTTAATTATAGAAGACTAATTGAACATAATAATTAAACCTGTATAAATCAGGAGTTAAAAAAATATTTTTATTATTTGGTTACGTGTGTGACTTGAGTGATATTCCACCGTCACTGGTTATAATATTTTTTTTATCCTCGGAGAGAAAAAATATCACCTCTGTGTGTCTGTGTGTCATATTAATGAAATGTTTTATTTATAACAACGAAACAGGAGCTAAAATGCTGCCCTTCTCTTTTATTTTTAATAAACAATGGGCGGACGTCTCCAAATAAGAGTATCACATTTAATCATTTCCAAAAAAAAGTTCTTTGCATTCATTCGCCTTCGTTATTGGACAACAAAAAATAACCCAAATTACAAGGCATTTTTTAAAAATAAGCATCGGTTTTCGTTTTCAAGAAATACAACAAAATTAAAAAATGATTTTAATGAATCTTTACTTTTGAAAATATAAAAAAATGATTAATTTAATGATGCGTGAAAATTTATTTAAGTGCAAATACGAAACTCGGTGTGTGTGACAAAACATGTCGAAGATTCATAATTTAAATTTGTAGAACTCCAAACTGCTATTTTTTCACCGTATTCAAATTTGATTTTCATTGTAAGAGTTTTTTGCATTCAGTTATTAAAATGTGATGATGCAATCAGTTATCTCTGTTAATCATCTAAAATATATTATTGCATCAGTGTATCCGGATTCTTCTGCATTGAAGACATATTGAGAGATATTGTGTATATATTTATTATTGATAAAAAAAGCGAAGCGGATTGTCGAATAACTATCATGACAGACAGTAGCCGGCTGTTTAAGCACGGTTAAGTAAGGCATTTTTTTACAATTTAATTAAAAAATACCATTAGAGTACTAAACTATTACTCATCAAAAATTATATATTATATCAACGCGGTTCTTAACGTTAATTGAGGTAAATATGTATTTAAAAACTGGTAAAATATAATTAAGTCCGCTAATGATAATATTGAAATATTAGGATAATCAGAAACCATAAACAATGTTTCACCTGTCGTACATTAACAATTTTATTTTAAAAGTGATTTTGAGGTTAAAAAAAATGATTACATGCAAAACATTCTTATGCGTTTGAGTATCATCTACTAACTGCGATCAGTTGGTTGTCTCAATAGTTAACGGGTTAAAACATTGATTATGGCTTTGGAAGAAAGCTTACATATTTTATTTATTATAACTATAACAACAATAGATATGACTGTCATAAGCCTTTTTTTAGTTTTGGATGTTACGTTCGATTCAGTTTTTCTAGGTATCAAGTGTCTCCTAACATTTTAAATAAATGTATATCTTAATTTAAATTTCATCTGGATTTGTATTTGGCGATCAATTTTCTTTTGTATTATCTAAATGAATAGTTTTTATTCGTTTGTTTATAATAAGAATTAAATATGAAGTGAAGTGCAGTTCAATTTTACAAAAATAAATCCAAGGGATTACGAAAATGAGCCTTCTGGATTTTAAATGAGAATTTTTTCCACAGCGTAATCTAAGACCAACAGATTTTTCTATATTGCCGGTATAGAAAATGTAATAAAATACTGTTTCGGAGTCTCTATTCAATGTTGTATTAAAGTGGCTTCTTTGAAAATGAGTTGAAAATTCAATAAAGTCACAGAAAAACAGTTATTTTATTTCAATTCACGAAACAAAGATGTCAAATATTGTGATTCTGAGAAGCTTTTCAAGATGTCATAACAATTTTGTTTCAATTTGACGAGCTTTAAGTTTAATTCGAATTGATTTTTTAAAACATTAACGTTGACATAATCGTTACAATACTAATTGATATCACAGTACATAAAGTTTTAAGCTGAGAAAAACGCGATTTTGCCATTTTTAGGAATATAATTAAAGTGCTATATTTTGGAATGATTGAACATAAAATGTCGGATTTTAACAACTTTAATGTATTCATTACATATGATATTAAAAATATACACTAGTATTTTGTACACTGGGAAATTACTTGTAAGGTGTTAAATGTGCATTTTTGGATGGAAAGACATAATATTTAAATATTGAAAACACATTTTTTAAGTACTTTTTTCCAAAATATATATTTCATTACAATCAGCTTATCGCGACCATTATCAGGTGATTAACAAGTCACAAGTCTATTTATACCCAATTTTCGGTTACAGTTACAAGCTTTCAATAACTAAGAAAACAGTTTACAGGAAATAAAATTATCCGAATGAGGTTAATTAATTTAAAAATGAAATGTTAACGATCTTAGAAAAAATCTTGTTGATCGCGGTTTTACATATTAACAAGAAACCTTTGTTAATTTGAAGTAAATCATTACATTAATCAGTTTCACTTAGTCTATGTAACGCTAATATATTTAAAAGTTAATTAAAATAAAAATCAACCTACCGACTAGGTCGTTGACAGGGCGTCATAAAATAGTAATGAATACCTAATTAAAAAAATACATACTTTCACCGAATTTATAGGGAAATCAGTTGAATATCTAAGATATTAATAACTTATTAACACGGGTCTATTAAACAAGATAGTTACTGACACCAGTAACTAGCTCAAGTTTCAGGCGATAGACGAGAGTGTGCTACTGAATTCTGTCATGCATACATAATACAATTGTTTGACATGGGTCAAGTTGTCAAAAGACAGAAACTATCTCTTCTCTACTTAACTCTTGCAAAGTACCATTAATTTGAATAATAAAGTGGCGTAAATAATGCTACAGAATAAACTTTTTTTGTGCTACGATACATAATCTGTAATTTCAAGCGTTTTGTTAATTTTGTTATAAAGTGAAAAAAAGGAGTGGTCAGAAAAAAACTTTGTTTAATTGTTGATATTTGTTTCAGCATTTTTTATTGACCGAATAATATTTAAATGTAAATAATTACAGGACTTGAACGTTATTATAAAATTCGAATGTATTTACTATAACAATTTATAAATACGTCTATATAAATAAGCGTTTTACTCAAATAATAGAACACAGTGCTATTTCTACATTCATGTATTATTTAGATTATAGTTTCTCAACCGGTGGTCTGCGAAGACTCAATTATATAAAATAAATACAATACATAAATAAATTTAAAAAAAAGTAAAAGTGATAAAAATCATTGTTTATTTTTCATATTCAGATATTTTCGACAAATATGATTACAAAAAAAAAATCACATTTCTTTGGTGGATAACTCAAAATGTTTTAGAGGATATTTCAATTACCTTCGGGTATTAGGTTGCCGACCACTGATTTAGAGCATGACAGGTTTTGCTCATGGCGAGCATCATCAGTTAATAAATACCAAGTATAAATGATTCAAGAAGAATAATTTACAGATTATCAAACAAAATAAAACTAAATGAATTATAATAATTGTCTGAGGATGATTGCTGATATTTATTTTAAATATAATGCTTTTTCACCAAGAATCGATAATTGAGAGGATATATTGTCCACCCCTTTTGAAACAATAAATATAACTAAACCAAATTAAGTTTGAAAATAGTTCTGCGAACGGTTAACTGACATATTGATTTGCTATTTATACCTTGTCAAAATAGATTTCTATCAAGTGAATGCTAATTTTATCAATGTAAATGAATTGTATAGTGGCGAAATCACAGTGTATGTTATTTTATTTATTTCAGTAAGCTTATATAAAGATCAGGCAGGCAGAGCATATTAAAATAATTTTAGCCCAATGAAAAAATAGCAATGTATTATATCTTAATTCTGCAAAAAATATGAAATATATAGTTGATAGCCATTTCGGCTTACACCCTCATCTGAAGTGATTCTGAAGTTCTGATGAAGACGTAAGCCAAAATAGCTATCAATTAGGCATCTTCTGAATTTTGTAGAACTAAAATACACTGCTATTTTTTAATCCTTTGGCTGCCGGAAAAAAAATATGCGTCTCAGCACGCCAGCTATAATTTGTAAAAAAAAAAGTGAATATCCGATGTTTTTTAATTCCATATACAGAAATAATAAATAAACGTAATAATTATTTATTGTGATATTATAAAAACACAGGTTTTCTTGAAGAGTTTTGAAGAAAATTGATTTGGTAACACTGTAAATTATTAACATCTGTCAAGTTACAATTCGAATATTCAAAGAAATCTTGAAAAATTGATCTAGAAATCATTTACAGTTATGGCAAAATGTTTATAAACATTTGTTATAGATATCAGTGTGTATCCTGTTAAAGAATCATTTTAATAGAAGGAATATGTTAGGAGGAAAGTACGTTTAAAGATATTGACGAGATATCTCGTCTCAGGTAGCCATCCGGTTAACCGAGTTATAGTAGAGTCCTAGAAATTAAATGCCAATTCTATCAATAAAATAGATTGATACCTTATTTTCTTTGTTTTTTTTCTAAATTGCAGGATTTAATACAATCAATGCGTGTGTTATATTGATTGTAAGAATGAATTTGAGCCAATCAGAGCCATGTAAGCAATAATTTGCTGTCTAAATGGAGTATCAGTGATTTGCAATAGCGTAGAGTGTGCAGTCGAAAAACCGTTACACTAAATATCATAGTTGAAAAGGTATCATTAAGATTAAATGCGTCCTTCGATTAATAGCGCGCAAGATGGTGATTCCGAATTCCGTTTTGGATACCACTATTACTTCGAAGTTTGGGTCGATATTAATTTTATTGCGGTAACTAAATCGATCAATTTTATTGCGGCAACCAAATTGATTGCCAGCCCCGTGCGCCTTGTGCCCGTGCAGTATAAGGGTGTAATAAAATAAAATATTAACTAGTTCTGGCAAACAGTCAGTCGCTCGTGAAAATTGGAAAACACATTGTAATCTCCAAGTCAATATTGATTTTGTGTATACCTGCTGCTAATTTATTAATGCGTCCCGCACAATATGGTCACGTTAGTGTTTTTATCAGTGTTTTAAAGTTTACACGAGAGATAAAACATGCATAAATGGAGGTTTAATAATTAGCATCGAGATAATATGTAGTACTATTACCAATATGCTCCACACTGCTTTGGCCTAATGCAATGATTATGATTATTATATACGCTAAAAGCCGGGATTTTGGTATTCTACACAGATATCGTGTAACATGATTATTTAGTTCCACAAAATGCCGTGTAATAGAAAGATATGTTATAACAGTTTCAACAAGTTTATAAAACAATTCAATTGTTGAAACATTATACGATTCCACATGTTTTGTCGCTAATGAAACGGGTTTCGTCTTTCGGAATCTTAAGGCAATCTATCGCACAGATGCAACCGATCTGTGGCACGCTTCTCATCTGTTCTGCTGCGTCTGTGTGATAGAATGCTTGCAGATGCCGAACGACGAAACTCGGGTCGTTTGCGACAAAAACATGGAATCGTACAAAGATTCAACAATTCAAATTTGAAATACATTTTCACCAAGATATCATATACAATATTATATCATATACAATTTTCAATGAACAATACATGATGATGTATGAATGATGCATTTTATCTTGTATATTTTTTTTTATATTTATTAGTCGACATTCGGGGGTTTCATAAAATTTGGCTATCGAATTTGAATCTTTCATACTCTATATATTTCCAAATGATTTGTCATTCATGATTAGGGTATTGTCTTTTGGCATCTTCAGGCAATCCAGTACCCGAATGAACTCGAAACATGAGAGATAAGTATATTTTTATCGTTTAAATGTGTTTTTCGTGTTATATTAATAAGCTTTATGTTGATTGCATCCGTGAATATGAATGACTGAAGATACTGAAAACCGAAACCCGGGTTATGAGTGGCAAAGCATATGGAAAAATACAGACTTTGGACGGTTAAAATTCAATATTATTTAAAAATACGAAACGAATAATCTACACAGTAAATATGTGAAATTGAATAAAAATATTTGAACGTTAATTTAAAATATTATCTACGATGGAGAGACGAAATTGGTCATTTAAAATGTCAATCACACGAAAAGGGTGTAATAATAGAATGAGGTAAAGCAAAATAGCATTATAAGAAAGTTATAATTTAAAATATATCCGTTAGATGTTTTGTTCTTTTTTAATATGCAACATAAAACAAATGAATTACTAAGTACAAATTTGTACACGTGAGATGTAAATATAACATAATATCATTTCGAGCTATGGTAACATCAATACAATATTTATTGAATGTAAAATATAGCAAACTATAAAAAAACACAATATAATACAAATATTTTCATGAATATGGATATCGATAAGACAATAAAAGTTTTTATTATCCGTCATATTTTTTTTAATAGGGGTTAATAAGACATTTATTTATTTGTTGTCAAGCGATGACAGTCTAATTCACTTCAGCCTCACTTTTTACACGCTATATTCATAATAAAGTTTCGGTATTTACATTGGTTCAATGTTTGTCTATATGAAATCGAATCGAAAAAAAAAACAAACACATTATGACCTGCATAAAAATATTTTCGCCAAAAAATAAGCTATTTAGAACGGGTAAGCGCAAAACGAAACAATGTTACAAAAAATATTTACTTCTTAAAACCTTCACAACAAAATAAAAAGAGATCGCGCTTTGAAGTATTTATGTACACAATCCGAAAAAATAAATTTCATTAGCGAGATTGCGGGTAAGCGACGTTCCCTAACGAGGTCCCGCAGGCTACTGGAATGCTTTTGCCAGCATCTGAGAATCATTTCAGTCCAGTCAGTTTGGTTCATTTATAACGCAGGTTCTCAAACTGTATGCCGTAAAGTATCTAAAATAAGATTCATTACTTAGCAATGGCTGCAATTACTCACATATGATTATAAAATATTTCTAAGAATTATCAAATATAATAACAGTTTTATTACAAACTTGACTTAGATGAGATTCATAATTTGGATTCAAATTGACATCATCAAGTAAAAAAACATAAAATTAAATTTAGAACTACATGCTGTTCAAAACAATTTTGGCGGTTTTCCAAACAACGGTGTTATTACAAACGTTTTTTTTAATATTCTATAAAGAAAAACACTACGCAATGATTTACGATTAAAACACACAATTTATCTGTCGTGATTCTCTTGCACAGTGGCAAATTCAGACTTACGACTGTATTTGACTGAAGGTGCGATGGATATTATTATAAAATTACTTTATACCTCAATGTTTGCATACCCAAATAGGGTTCGATAAATAGCATCACTAAGCTAAGTGTATAATAAAATAAAAGGGGAATCAGCGATATTAGGATTATGCGTTTTGTGATAACGCTGTCTTTTGACTATAGCGCCATAATTTTAAAAGTTTTACAGTATATAAAATTTAGTAAGATTTTAATCGGATAAATGGATATTTTTTCGTACATTTATGTCACAAATTCTCGAAATATTATTATCAAGATAATCTATTTAGTTTTTGTTGAAAGTAATCATGTTCAATGCATTGACGTTATTTTTGACAAAATACAAATGTAAAAAATCTAATGTTGAAATGCTCCAATATGGGTAGATAATAATTCCTAGGTAATGACAGTTCTGTTGCATCCGTGTGATAGAATGCTAGAAGATGCCAAAAGGCGAAACCCGGGTCGTTAGTGACAAAACATGTGGAATCGTAAAAAGTTTTAGCAATTCAAATTTGATATTGAAATTCCATCAAGCACCTTCAGTCGATAACATAAATTAAAAAATCAAGGGATTAAGAATATTATTGGTTTTGAAAAGGTATGATCCGAGCTCGAGCCTGCGTTTGAGAAAACTAGCATAACACAGTGAAAAATTCAAAGCGCCCTGACTTCTCTGGAAAACACCTCGACGAGAAAATCTCCGTAGTGTGAGCGAGACAGCTTTGGGTGTAGAGCGGTCGGGAAATATACGCTCGACTCTGTCTACGGCTAGGAAAATGTACGGCGATTCTATCGCCGTCCCTGTCGGTACCGGACGGGCTATGCCGGATGCATTTTAGTAAATGTACCAAATGCTAATATTTTAACAAAGCGCTGATAATGGAATTAATGAGACACGAAGCTGCGATGAATATGAATCGAAACTCCATTGTGGCTTCATTAAATCCTATTACCATACTAACAAGAACGAGTATTATCTTTTCAGTGTCCTGTCTAGGAACGGGTATTGTAGAATTCAATGTGTTATATTGCTGCAACTGAAAATATTATTCAAATGCAAAACTAACATTTCAGTCTGACATATTTGATAGTTTGGTATACATAAACCAAACATCTTCTATCAAGTCTTGTGTTTAAATAAATGTGTGATTTGCGTGAAAGCGAATATTTTCAGTTCACTACGTCTTTTTCTATACAAGTTGCGAGTCCGAAAAGATTATATCAGAATTTGAATTCAAGACGAACTTATAATGTGATCACATACTGTTTAATTTCTTCTATTAAGGAAATTTGAAAAAGGAACAAGATTACCAACCAAAAAATATACGACAAAAAATTCGTTCCATTTAAAGATCTTTTGAAAAATGAATAATAAAACTAGCAACATATAATATGCATTGTATTGGAAATTGGCATCGCATTCTTTATTTGAAACTTTTTAAAATTACCGATACGTTCGATATTCTAAAAAGTATAATAGAGATTATAACCTCGAAATTAATTGGAGTCGAAGTTTTATGATTGACAATGAAAGTAATGCTAAATCATATGAAATTGACAAATTTCAATCACATTGTTTTTTTATCAACATGTTCGTGATAAGCCTGATCACTTTGTAGAATTAGTACGATAAATGTGTTTTATTTTTATACTAAAGATTTATATAAAGATTTAAAAAAATCTTTATTCTGTAAACATTCCCAAGATTAATTTAATATATATAATTTGTATATTGACAGAAAATAGTTAATCTGCAAAGCAATTATCATTGATAGGATTAGTTCATTTGATAATTCAGTATTTATGATTCACGAATGGTTTGAAAGTAAAACAAAACAATGATAACAAGTAAGGGTTAATCTTTTTTATGCGAACGGCAATTTAAAATTGTCCATGGTTTTTTAGGGAACTTTGTGGTTTATTTTTATTATATAAAATGAAGGAAATAGTTTTTTTTAATAAGAGAATAAAAAGTTATTAGGAATGAAATCAGATTTAGTTTAAAGTATTTCAATCCAGATTTATTATACATGAAATAAACTTAAAAAGAAAAAACGTTTATTTTATACACGAGGAAAAAAATTTTTTTTTTATGTTATTATAGTTTTAAATATCAATATTTAAAAAAAAATGTGTTCATAAAAAAAAAAATAAGCCCTGGTGGAAATGTATTATATTTAAATACTAGAATTATGTTCAAGACACAAATTCAGATCAAGACAATAAAATTATAAAATTATTACTGTACGTTTTATTTTATTATTTAAATATAAATATAAATAAATCATCGTGATGAGCGAAACCGGCACTGATGTAAATATTATAAATTTGAAGAAGCAGTACGTAACGTTTTGTTTTATTAATTTTAAATAAACATGAACATTACTAAATCACGGAAGCGGTATTAAAAACCCTTCCTTCGAAAGTTGTACGGATGAATACAAAGATAAACAAGAAATGTTATTTTTAAATTAAAATACATCAACATGAAAAAATCTTATAATGAAAATATGATAACGATACTCATTTTGCGCGTATAGAAGAGTATTATAGAAACTTAATAGTAATATGAAAAACTTAAGTGTTATTCTAAATTTGAATTGATCACTTTGGTTCGTTAAAATGTATAAATGTAGTAAATGTATATGTATAGTTCTGACGATGGGGTGAGCCGAAATACCTATCAACTATATTTGTTAAAATAATTTTGTAGAACTAAAATACATTGCTATTTTTCCACCGTGTTATAATGGAGTTCTACCGAGTGAATGCCAATTCAATCAATAAAATGTATAAGGGGATTTTTCAGTAAACATCACGTGTATTATATTTTGCTTGCAATCAATTTCAAATTTGTGTCATTGATGATCGTACTAGATCTCCTTGATTGTGTTTTAGCGTTTGTTTTTCTTTATTTTTTTCTCGTATAACTGGCTACTAGTTCAAATGAAATTGGGTCATTTTATTTCTTTATTAAAACACTGCACATTCGCATGCAGAGGCTAGTTTTAAAATACTCTATATGACGCGATATGCATTCAGGCTTGAACAGAAAATATCATTCCAATATTGGAAAATGTGCATTTTAATTGCTACGTGAAAAATGGCTTTATTAAATTAGTTAGCGCTTGGCCTAGTTTTGTAAAATTGAATGGACGGGAACGGATTATCAGGTGGGTACGAAAAAATCATATTTGTTAACAGAGTATCATGCCGTCCACCTGCCTGACCAGTGGCGCTTAAAGCTGTAAGCAATCTTTGCAGTTTTCATACTCTAGAGTGTCTCAGGAGTAACCGCTTAAGGAATAGTATTTTGCACGAAGTTATTGCCAACGAAAGATATAACCAGAAAAATCTAATTTATGTAACACTCACTTAAATCCGCTGTAATTGATTTTCGGTCAAATTTTACAAAATTCATGAAACAAATTTTCGTGATTTTTTCAGTTAGTATACTTTGTTTTTTTACTCTGACTGCATATGGAGGAAAAAAACATTTATTTTCAATTAAAATTAATAATGATATCGGCTTAATTAATGATATCGACTGAAGATGTGCTTTGTGGAATTTCAATATCAAATTTGAAATGTTAAAACTTAGTACGATTCCACATGTTTCGTCACTAACGACCCGGGTTTTGCGTGTCGGCATCTTGAGGCTTTCGTCTATTCTGTTGCATAGAACCCCGAGTGATAGAATGCCTGAAGATGCCGAAAGGCAAAACCCGAGTCGTTAGTGATAAAGCATGTGGAATCGTACAAAGTTGCAACAATTTGAACGTGAAGGATTTGTTCTTACTCAAGTCCACGGTCACGGGTTAGGTTCTGTTTCTCTTTATAATTGTAAAATATATTTTTTGGCTAGAGCTACTAAAAGAACGGATCGTTACCAAAATATTCGCTGCATCGTGAATCACAACTATAGAAAATGGCCATTTAATTGAATCGAATATTTTTGTATGTCCATTCGTAAAATTGCAACTTTTGCATTAAATGATGAGTTAATTATTAACAGTTAAAATATAACGAATTATTGCCGAAACGAGTGTTTTTTCATCCCTTTACGCTCGCGTATCGTTAAAATAAACAACAATCGGAATACAAATGGTGTTGTCGCTCAACGGCAGAAAGTTTTGGTGAAACGATAATATTGGCTAGAAAATACAACATAGATTTAACCACAAAACGGAATCAATGAATGATTACGAATGGCGTATTAAAAATGTTCTTTTTAAATTACGTATTGTTTGCTGTAGGTATCGAGAAATAATCAGCCTATTAAATATAATGAATAAAACATTCGAGAGAAGTGTATCCAAATAAAGTTATTAACTATTCTTATCACATTTTAAACAATAAAAACACATTTTTTAGTACTTATTTCCACAATAAAATTTTCAATCGGGATCGGCTTCGCCCATCGCGAGCATTATCAACTGATAGAATACAATTTACGAAGATATATACTATATATACTATATATATATATATATATAGATATATACTATATAGACTATATATACAAAATATTTGAGTTAAATGTAACAGGTATACAAAATCTTGTGTTAAAAAACTAAGAAACAATTTACAGGAAACGATACAATATTAATACAAATAATTTAAATTAATTTATAACCGAGATGTTCACAATAACTTGATAATATTTTTCAAACAAAATTAAGGTAAATCAATAATCTATTAGATTAAAGAGCTCTGAACAATCATAACGAACTCATTGTGAGAAATAAGGAGTGGGAAAATTTGAATGAACAAAATAACTTCTCTTTCTTCTCGGTTCTTGAACCCATGGTTTTGTATACCAGCTAACTTTAATTCAAATATTTTATATAAATAGTAATTCCCGCGATGAGCGAAACCGGTCCTGATCAAAAAATATGTTGTGCTAAGTACTAAAAAAATGATTTATTATTTAAAATATCATGCCTTTCCATCAAGAAGTGGTTTTCTTATTAACACCTTAGTTAGTTAACACCTAAAAAATGATTTTCTTATCACGTTTATATAGAAATCCATTCAATTGTAAGCGTATAAATGCTAAATGTTTTAATATATAGCATATATATTCACGAAAAATTTCAAAGTAAACCGTTCACAATTTTGATCGGTTGGTTTTGAGTTAATCGTTAGAAATCCACAATATTCAGCGTGCTCATAAATATTTGTTAGATATAAATTCCGGTTGATCTAAATTTTTAATGAAGCCAGACGAAGTTTTGCATTCTGCGGTAAAACTTTCAAAGGATTGTATATTTAAGTTTCAGGAAATCAAACGTGTTTGTTGTACTGAGTTTTATTTATTTAAATTGTTCGACAGTCGTTGGGAGGTAGATGGTCGGTTACCATAACGAATAGCAAACTTATATCTTCCCAATAAGAATATCGTAGCAGTCTCAGAAGAGTTTCTGATGAGCTTAAAGCTTTGTGTGCTAAAATAGTGATCAATGAGCTTTGGCAGTTATACAGAAGTTTTTGTTGTTGTTGGTGAATAAATCATATTGTTTATTTATTGAATAAACAATAGATGAAACATGGTTTTGTAGTTTTCGGCAATGCATCAAGCGTTTGATTAATTAATTAAATGTATTTTTATTAAAAATTAAATTCAATTACCGTTTTAATTTATGATATCGACCGAAGGTGCTTGACGGAATTTCAATAGGTTTCAATTGTTGCATCATAACACGGGGGACCATAAACTATTTTATCGGGAGATTCTAGAGATTAATAGAGGCCAGTTATTAAATTCAAACTTAATTCTCAATGATCAACTCAATCTTCTTAACTCCCCCTTCTTTTACCCTTTACGTGATATCGGTTCAATGAATCAACAATCTCATGACGTAAATTCTTATGTTTGTTTCATCACTAGATGTGTGATAGTAGGTATTCCCTATATGAAAATAGAAAAAAATCATTTATATTATAATGGTAGTTGATTGATATTTGTTGAAAAACCCTTTCAAGAATGACTCATTAACAAGATCTTTCATGAAAATTATCACAGGCAATTGTGTTAATCATTATTAGATTAATATTATAAAATTTGTTTTAGCTGTAATTTACTGCTTGCCTTGGAGTAACCTAACTGTTTATTTTACGTCAGTTCTGTTGCATCCGTGTGATGAAATGCCTGAGGATGCTGAAAGGCGAACCCCGGGTCGTTAGTGACAAAAAAATGTGAAATCGTACAAAGTTGTAACAATTTAAATTTGATAACTAAAATTGATGTCTGAAACAAAATAATAAGCATGTTTTCAATAATAAAGGATTGTTTTTTCAAACATTTTTATTAAATCGTATATCATAATAAATGTCACGTTATTTACAGTCCAGCGATTTTTGTAACAGGAGGGTGCAAATCAAAATAATATGTCACATACAATTTTATACGAAGAATATTGCTTGGAAACTTTTTCGGCCTATCTTAGATGCGTATTTGAAATAGATATATACATGGAATTTTATTCATTGATATTTTTTGTATAGATAATAATATTTGATAAGTGATGTCCGTATTTTATGTATTAAGTTCTTCTTGGGATTAAGCTCAATTCGAGCCTTGAAGTCTTAAAGGATTAGCCTATATCCACTAAAAGACACTTAAAGAATCTTAATCTATCTATTTTATACGAACCCGAATTAAGCTATTTGATCTAGTCATCTTTTCATTAGTTTTTGTTTTATAAATATATTACATGCCGAAAATTGAAACAGGTAACAAAAACGTCAATATTGCATTATAAATTATAACGTTATAATTTTTTAAAGGAAAAAGCGATGCAAAATTGTAATTTGTAGAAAATGGTAGTAAAAAAATGTGGTTACAGCTTTTCCCTATTCAGAAATGCACAAATGAAGATACGAAAATAAACAAAGTCGCGTTAATTAAAAAAAACGGTCTAAGGCAAGCTGGTACGTTTAAATCGCCTAAGTTCAAAGGTGGAAATCTTACACTTGAAACACTTGAAAGCAATGGTAAATATTATATAAATAATGAAACGTTTAATTCAGAATACGACTAAGGAAAGAAATTTTTCACATTATAATTATATATCTTTGTGTTAAGTAAAAAACATTAAAAATGTCTTACGCCTATAAAACAATGATTTTTTCGTACATGTTAATCGGTGAGAGCCTAAAAACTTACGTAATTTTAACAAGTTTGAAACTAATTTCGTGTCGCAATTAATGGAAAGTTATGTATTGTGTTCAAAAATAATCGATATCATTTCAAAGTTTTTATATAAAAAAGAAAGCAACTTTTTTGAATGGAATAATTTTCTTATTTCCACAGAATTAAAATACAAAGATGACATAAAAAATATCTGGAGATTGCTTATCGACGTAATTTGTTTCGAAAAGAAAAGTTTTGCGATAAAAATAATTGTTTAAAAATGCTGATATTTTCAAAATTTTGGCTGCGCGAAAATAACAAAAGTTTCCTCTAGGAAATCCAATTACAAAGCAGGTGTGTTGCCAGGTGGAAAATCATAAAAGTAAGATGAAAAGTGTTCGAGTATCAATAATTATTATTCAAACATATTTGCATTTTTATGAATTCATTACGAAAAAGTTTTTGAAGCATTTTCGAAAAAAAGAGCTGCAAAAAATCATGTGATAAAAAATTAAGAAAATTAGTTTTCCCTCCGTTTTGTGGTTATAAATTGGCTTTTCGTGAAATTCGTTCGATGATGGAATACATATTTTAAGGAATTACGTGCTTTACTTCTCGATAAACATGAAATATTGGAAAGTCGGCTCATTCTTTCAACATAGGAACGTGAATTACGTTCGATTGGAATACAGGATTTTTAACGATATTTTATGTATGGAAGGTTTAGTATGTCAACAATTAACTGCTCTCACTTTTTTATCAAAGCTTTTGTACTCCATATTATTTCATAAATATTTCATGCTTTTAATAAAACTATCATATATACATAAAAAAAATTAAGCTTTCAAAATATACTATTTGTATTTTACATACATTTTTTCTACTCAATATATACGTTTTTTTTTATAAAGAACTTAATTCATTAGATCTCTTATTTACGGAAATGATGATGTGAGGGTATTGCATTATAAATAAGAAAGGAATAGGAGTATACTAAACAAGGCTTGTTGTGATTGATACAATTTAGGTTAAGAGTGTTGCCAATGTCGGATCTGTGGTACAGCGGTATACGTCGCTGGCTTCTGTGACGGATCTCTAGAGCATAGTTTTTCAACCGGTGGTCCGTGAAGATTTTTAGAAGAGCCCAAACAATTGAATTTCATGTTGTATTTTTTATTACTGTCTATTTAAATATACTACAATATTATTATATTAATCATCATATAGTGTTGCAAAATTAATTGCTTTGAATAAAAAATCAATTGAATATATATTTATTATTTTATTCCGATGTTGATAGTCCGCAAAACAGTTTTGGATTTTTTGGTCGTCCGCGGATGTAAAAAGGTTGAGAAAGATTTTTTTAATCGATTTTATTCGAAGGCATGGTTATTTGTAACAGGGCTAAGAGTTCAGAATCGAAGTCGTGGAGTCATGGTGTTATGACCGGAGTCGTAAAAAATGAACGACTACTTTTTTGATAAGACGATTTTCAAGAATATCTCAACAAACAATTTGCCGCATTGGTTGGTTGACCTTTATTTTAGTGAACATTGAAAAGAAAAGTAGGTTAACTTACTGCTAGTCTTATTCTTTCTATCCTTAGACTATTTGAAGAAAAGAGGTTGAAAATTGAAAAAATATGTTTGGAGCGGAAAATATGACCACTCATAGAATTATATCAACAGATACTTTCACAGTTATGAAAAAAACTTTGGTATCAAAACAATGGAAATATGTTCTATGTATATTAATGTAATGATTTGCCATAAATACATATATATATAATACGTTAAAAGTAGTTTTAACTTAGTGTTAATAATTACAATTTTTAATTGCAACGAGATTAAGAAATCTTCATTCGCTTGTGATTTATATATAAGTAACAAAAAAACGAGGTTATCAATTATGGATTCGTGTTATAATAAGTTACATAATCAGGACTGTGTAGTCGAAGTCGTAAAAACAAGCGACTACAACTATATTTTCTGAATGGCAATTTCGAAAAATATCTCAATGAACAATATACCGAATTGATTGGTTTATCTTTAATTTAATGCACGTAAATAGGAAAGGTAAGAAAAATCTTTGTAAAATATTTTTAGTCGAAATCGTGTTTTTCTTAAAGACTTCACAGCCCTGGTTACAATGCCAAGGCAAAATAAAACGTACATTAAAATGAATGATTATTTTCTGCAGTCATAACAGTGTCACACTACGTACAAACAATACCATGAATATTGTATTGAAACAATAGAATTAATGGCATTGCGAGTGACATTCAAGTGCCAAATATATCATACGACTACGTTTAATTGATTTTCTGTATACCAATGTTACATCACCGAACAATGTATATTATTCAAGAAAGCGACACTTGCACTGCATTTTTTACAACCACGTTCGATCAAAGTGGGGCATAAAACCACTTCGTTCAACTTCTGTTTGTTGAGAATGTAATGATAGAAGGGTAGCGTTAAGAAAGGACAAAAGCTTATCGCATTCTCCATTTCTTAAATTCATAATCAGTTGGGTGGAAAAGAAGGAAGAGGGAAATATAAAATATATTTTTTTATCAATAAAAAATAAATATTGCTTTTTTTTATTTAATTTGATGTGTTGCCAGATGTGATACAAATATTTCGCGAATCGTATAAAAAAATAACGTAGAAATAAATACTAGAGAAATTAAAACTAAAAGTGGTTCAACATTAAAAGGATATTTCAATGGAGATTATCAATTCATAGCACTAGTAATTAATTTATAATAAGAAATTTTATGGCAGTTAGAATTATTAGTCTTTATGATTAACCTTCCCTTTACAATGTCAATAAGAAAGGAAATTTTCTAAATTATTATATTTTAAACTAAATGATTTTACGAAACGGTTAGACCGAAGATGTTTATCAATGAAACTAAACACGTGTCACATCTTGTAATTTATCTAGTGGAATTATAAAGTTTTCAATTTTTTTTAAAGTATAAATGAACTTTGGCAAAGTTATTGTCGAATACATGGAAAATATTCTTATTTTCAGAGACTTACATTAATTTTTAGTTTGTATTTGATATAGAATGGGGGATACTTGATGGAATTTCAGTATTTAATAAAATTTTAAATGTTGAAAAGCTTTGTGCATATAATATTAAAAATAAATATGTAACAAAGCACACATAAAAATTTTATACTTAACAAAACTGTCTTAATAAGTATTGTTTCATAGTAGAAATCGAATCGTTGAAACATTTAACATTTTTTCATTTTTATCACTCACGACCCGGGTTTCAACCTTAGACATCTTCATGTAATTTATCAAAATTAGAATATTTAAAATATGTAAATATATAAAGCTTCAGCAATACAAATTTTACAATGAATTAGATATTCTTTATAAGATAGTTTTGTCATACATGAATATTTATTTATAAGCTATATTGTAAGGTTAAAAAATCAAAAAATAATATAAAAACAGTTCCTTAAAAAAGAAATCCAAAACAATGGACGGTGTGCTTCGGGTTGAATCTGACGATAATATTCTAACAAGAAAATAATAATTTTTACGAACTATTGAATATATAAATATATAAATTTTATGAACAAGTATAAGGAAGAAAAAGTTGCCTCTTATTTTTGTTTATGATTTTACTATAATAAACTACAATGATTATAAAATCGTAATGGGCGCTGGTAGATATTACAAAAATTATACATTTTCATTGATCTAAAAAATAAATTTTAGCATATATACGAATTTTCCGACCGACTTTGAAAGTTGCGCTTCATCCTTCTGAAAGTTACGTCGATCTTTTGCCGTCATAGCCTCAGGTATATAAATAAAATTTAATCATTTCCCACAGAGCCTAAAATATTTACAACGCTTGCAGCGATTCAAATTCTTGTGTGTACACAATAATAACAAAAAAAAAACAGTATCATCGACTTTCTTTCAGGCGTTTGAGCATCCCTTATTGATTTTTTTACCACATATCGCGTTCTTATTGTAGGGGATGAAATGAAATAGCCTCAGGGTTATTTGAGAAGCCTACCACGGAAAGGGTTTTATTGTAGGTCGTTACACGTCGCGTTGTGCCGTGTTATGTATCTGATCAGCTGATTGCCAATTCAATTCTCGGGGGAAACATACATACGAAAATAACAAAGGAACAATTTACACAAGTGCCTATCGTGAAAACGAATTGCTTATCGTACACTTCTGTAAATGACGTAATTTTAAAAACGATTTTAATTCTAGGTGTTGACAAGATAGACAGAAAATATACAAGAATGTTTTTGATGTCTGTTTCACAATGAAAACATTCTGGGACTTACATTCTAATGAGGGTCTTGTATGTCTTCTAGGCAAATTTGTTCCATAAAACGTGCTACATCAAATAATAACAATTGCATTCAAAGTAGAATGACGTGGAGTAAATTTACACAATAATTGGTTTTACTGTCTATTTAATTAGTTTAGTAAGACTATGGTTTTTACAAAAACGTTGGTATATTATTTTTAAACACATTCACGAATGAAACTGTCAATTATTGTCGGGAAGACATAAAATTTAAATAATAATACAATAATATGTATTATTTCCACAATGTAATATATTTAAGATCAAGACTGATTTCACTAAATGTGAGGTTTATCAACTGACTATAAATTAATAGTTTTATTAATTTAAATAATAGTCCAGTACTTAAAAAAATGTGGCAAAAGGACTAATCCGTGTGTATTTTTTAATTTAAAGTATCAACCGAAGGTTACTATAATTTCAATTTTAAATTAAAATTTTGTCATTGAAGACTTGGGTTTATCCGTGAAAATAATCTGTTGCATCCGTATAATATAATGCCTGAAGATACCAAAAGGCGAAACCTGGATCATTAGTGACAAAACGTGTGGAATCGTACAAATTTTCAACAATCCATTGTGTTTTTTTATTATTTAAATATTTTTGAGTAATTATAATCTTACGATGATAATCAAGCATCTCAACAGGATTTGTTCTATCAGGAGTTCATTGTAAGTCAATCGTATAAGTTCCGAGTCGTATAACGAGTCCGAGACAGTTGAATGTTTTCGAAATGTTGGAGAATGATTTATTTAACTAGTGAGAATCTTTGTATTATTCATTAAGAGGTCTAGAAAACGACGTTTAAAGAGAAGACCACTAATTCTTTCACCACCAAAAAGAAGGCCAATTTACTTGATTAAATTATACAATTGACTTCATTAAACCTGCTAAGCCAACCGATATCTCAAAAAATAATTAATTCAGTAGTGTTGGTGGTTGACAAACTTACGCTATAGAAAAAATATAAGTACCATATTTTAACACAAAAGTAAGCTTGTACACGAAAGTTTTGACACTAACACTTTTGTATTTTAAGTATGATCCACTATCTCTATACAATCAGATATCCCAACAGTTGTAACATAAGCAGCCAGTGGGTTAAAAGTAACTATTGTAAACAGCTCAAAAAGAATAAATTATTTTTTTAAATAATTGAAAAAAACTTTGTTTATTAAATTTTATTTTTTACAACTATGTACGATTCCACATGTTTTCACACTAACGACCCGGGCTTGGCGCTTCGGCATCTTTAGGCATTCTATCATACGGATGCAAAGAACTGACGTAAAATAAACAGTTAGCATCGTCTATATACCAATGTTATTAATTACAGGAAAACACGGCAAGCAGTAAATTGCAGCTAAAACCAATTTAATTATATTAATCATATAATAATTAACACGACTGCCTGTGATAATTTTCACTTACAAAATCATAATTAAGTGTTTTCCTGTAATTAATAACTTTGATATATAGACGATGCTAACTGTTTATTTTACGTCAGTCCTGTTGCATCCGTGTGATAAGAGTGCCTGAAGATGTCGAATGGCGAAACCCGGGTCGTTAGTGACAAAACATGTGGAATCGTACAAAGTTTTATCAATTCAAATTTGTTAATGAAATTCCATCAAGCACCTTCAGTCGATATCATGAATTTAAAAATCCTAGGAATTAATAAGAGCATTGGTTTTGAAAAAGCTTTTATGATCATATTTATTGATAGAATTGGCATTTACCAGGTAGAACTCCATTATAACACGGTGAGAAATAGCAATGTGTTTCAGTTCTAAAAAGAGTGCCTGAAGATGCCGAAAGGTGAAACCCGGGTCGTTAGTGACAAAACATGTGGAATAGTACAAAGTTGTAACAATTCTAATTTGATATTGAAATTCCATCAAGCACAGTCAGTTGGTATCATAAATTAATTAAATTATTAAGTTAATTTGATGACAATAAACCAGGGCTGTTAAGTCGTTAAAAAAACTCGACTCCGAAATTGGCCAACAGCATGATTTCAACTAAAAAAAATCAGTTCTTTTTTGCTACCTTTCCTATTTATATGCGTTAAAGATCAACTAACCAACCAGGCAAACTGTTCATTAAGATATTTTTCAAAATCGTTTAGTCGAAAGAGTAGTTGGATTCGCTCGTTTTTCACGACTCCGGTCATCGCGCGACTCCACGAATCTGACTCTACAGGCGTTTAAAATACGCAACTTTCGCGATACCGCAATATTATATCCACAAATATAATAAAAACTAAAAATAGCTACGACGGTATTGGCGATCTTACCACAAGACCTTGGGAGAGAGGAAAATAATAATTTTACCGAAAAGGCTAGTGTCTAGTGCGTCCAATAAATTGCTCAGGGACCAAGAGCAAAAAAGAAATAACATCATAATATATTATGGATACAGCCATCATCGTAAAGTAAATAAGTTCCACAGAATTTGGCCAATTTCGTCTTAAGCCGTGGCCATATTTAATGTCACATCAGATGTTATAGAATAATTTATTTAAGACTCTGCGTTATGCATTATTCAATATATCCTGTTTGTATTGTCTCGGAACAATACAGTTACCACCGCAAAGCCCTCTGAGATCTTTCCTTGAAATTAGCATAATTTTCGCGGTGCGGCGTAGAGCAATAATTGCTTTGTAACAAATAGTATATATTCAACAATACAAGTGATGACAACTGAAACATAAATCACAGTTATATAGTAGTATTCAATCATGAAATAATAAATAGTTAGTTCTAGAAGATTTGTATGAATTTATTGACAGTATAGTCGCTAAAGCTTAGATTTATTCCAGTTTATCTTCAAATGGATGATTCAGAATACAGTCGACTCTCTATAGCGTACAGATTGGTACTACGCAATAGAAATACTACGTTATACGGGTTATCATATTTATTTAAATATATATATTGAAAACAGTCTTTTGTAAATATACAAACCTTTTTAAAACAACTATTCTAATTCTTGATTTATGATATCAACTGAAAGTGCTTAACGAAATTTCAAATTCAAAAATCGTCAGCTATGTATGTTGCATTCGTTCGATAGAATGCCTGAAGATACCGAAAGGCGAAACTCGGGTCGTTAGTGACAAAACATGTGGAATCCTAAAAAGTTTCAACAATTCGAATTTAATTCTAGATTGTTTTAACAATATTTATCAAGACGGAACAACGTGACGCCATTTGAATACCGTTACATAAATACACACTTTTATATAAAAAAAATCAAGTAGATTTGACCCTCCATAGCATAGAGATTGGGACTACGCTATAAGAATACGAAAATCAACACTATAGGGGACTAGGCATCCATACAAAATTTCTTTTTTCAATTGTAATTTATGACACGGTGAAAAAATAGCAATGTATTTTAGTTCTACAAAATTATTTTTAACAAATAATAAATTTAAAAAAAATTTAAAAAATAGCTATCAACTATATTTGTTAAAAATAATTTTGTAGAACTAAAATACATTGCTATTTTTTCACCGTGTTATAATGGAGTTCTACCAAGTGAATGCCAATTCAATCAATGTATTGTATGATTTTCCAGAAATATTTTTCCCAATTTCTCTATATTTATTATTAAGATCATTTAATCTTGAATTTGTTCTTGACTGTGAATACATCTAGTAGAGAATATGATTCGCTGAAAAATTTGAATTATTTCAACTTTGTACGATTCCACATGTCTACGTGTAGACATGTGGAATCGTACAAAGTTGCAACAATTCAAATTTGATATATGAAGTTCCATCAAGCACCTTCAGTCGATATCATAAATTACTGAAAAATAATTCTTCAATAAAAATATTAACGAGAATTTTTAATAAAATATATTTAAGAAAATTCTTTAAAAAATTACGCTGTAGAAAGAACGGGGGAACTGTAGGGCGGACTGCCGCATACGCTGTAGAGAAAGTGTCTTAAGGGAGGAATGCTGTAGAGGTGTTTATTGTAATAATGGATCAAGTCCACATATAAAAATACTGAGATATTTTCACCAATCAAGTAAAAATCAATATGGAAATTCTTTAGATGTTTTTACTGTAAAAATTTTGCATATTTTTAAATTATAAGTAGTATGCGAATAAATTTTAATTAATTCCCAAGCACGACAAATGTTAAGCCTTTATTTATGTATAAAAGAGAAATCACAGAGAAAAAAATGGACATCGTACACTATGATCATGGAAAATTTCTCCACAAAAATAAAACATGTTTCGAAACATTCGTTGAATGGTATTCAGCATATGTCAATCTTTCTCATTGTGGTAACATTTTTCAGATTGTTAAAGGAGACATTTTTGGGGAAATTTTTATCTGAAAAATGTTAAATATGTGCGATATATAGAAGAAAATCAAGCATATTTGTCTTTTTATAAACATCGGTTACGGCACGAAGCTTGGAGTATAATGTGTTCTGGATAATATGTACAATATATTATTAGAGATATACACCATTTCATTTTACTTACATACATTTAAAATTGTATTTTTTAATATATAATTGCGGTTTTTACATTCTTAGAAATTTAGCACATACGTTATTATCAATAATTAGAAACACAAACACGTCGAAAACCTATTAATTACAGCAATAACGGAGCGTGATAAAAACTTGTAAAACAAAAAACTTTTTTTTATAATTACAAAAATAGATTTTTATCAATAAAATGCCAAATTAAATCAATCAAAAATGATTGACAGTGAACAAGGGTTTTGAAATCTACTGTTTCTTACTCGAATGACTTAACAATACATAAGAGAACGAAATACTTATAACAGGATATCGATTTGCTTCACTTTACAAGTTTGCTTACTTGCTTAAGTTTTCTCGCAGTTTGGATCTTATTGACTTCTATTTGAGCAGAATCAGAAGATAATTAACCCCCGACTACCAACTTCTCAACTGTTGAGACTGTCGATATTAGTGTATATGTGCGATCACCTTTAAGGTGTTGACTGTCACTTCTTGGTGGAAAGACCAGTTTTGTTCATCGCGAGCATTTTCAGATGACAGGATACAACTTACAAACAAGCCTATTTTTATAAGCATTGAGATGGTAAGTTTCAGGTTTAAAAACTTATTTACAGGTAATCGTAAAATTTACATCCAAAATTTAAGCTTTCGAAACATTGCACGATTCCATATGTTTTGATCCTAATGAAACAGATTTCGCCTTTCGATATTTTCACTCCTCTATCTCTGTCTCTAAAGATTACGATATGAACATATTTAAAAGTAAACCTGTATGTTTAAGTTGCGATAAAATCATATGTTTGGGTCGCTTATATTGATTTGAAATTCTTTCATTAACCCATCTGCAGGATTTGGGTGTTCGTATATTCTCCATTACAGTTCCATTCAGAATAAGACGTTAAGTGTAACGTAAACACGTTACGTTTTATATCTAAGTCGTGCGTTTTCAGCAGTTTGGTCTGTGCAAACGAATTTACCTTCAGTATATTCTAGGAACCAAGCGGTGTAAGAAAATTGTAATCTCTTTCAACGAGAAACCGTGATATTCTGTTTTCAATACCGAAAGAAGTACGTAAAAGAAATATTTATTTCAATGTATAGATATTGTAATCATGGGCACTAAAATCAGTAATCTACAAACATGAATATATACATGAAATTTTAATGAAGACATATTTTAAAGTGAGTCAATGCAAACACATTTTTTAAATATATATATTTTTTTGATACAAATATGTTACGAAAATTATCAAACATAAGTATGTTTCTTTTCGAACATAGATACGATTTATAAAAAGTAACATTGGAAATATGTAAGGAAGTCAATGAGACAAGACAAAATAAATTTAAAAACAACTATTATACATATGAAATAAGCCTTGTCAATGTGAAATAATGTCGAGTTTCGATACAACACTGTTAAAGATTATTATTGACTATTCCAGAAGCATCCTCATTGCCAGGTTGGTTCCACACTTTAGTAGAATGAACAATTCGTGTCCACGAATATACAATTTGCAATTATTAAGCATAGCAAAATTCTCATTTTAATCTTTTATAGTGGAAAAAAATTAATTCATATTACAATTTTTTTTACCTCCCATTATTATTATAGTTAAACGTTATCAGCTTAGGGCCAATATTACATGGACCACTGTACATAAAAATGATTGCGTATATTTAATTGAATTATTAGCATGTTAAAAAATTTTATCATCGAATTCAATTAAATTGATGATGGTTGATTTCAATATTGTCTATGCTTCTTTGTAAGAGAGCCTGTGAACGCTTACTATAATTTGTTTTAAATTAATTAGTGTGCAACACTGGTTAGCATAGACAATGTTTCGATACTTATTTATAGCAAAAAGAAGTAACGTTTCTTATCAAAACGGTAATAAAGATACACATAACAATTTCTTGAAAGAAATATGTTATTGAACGTCCAGATAGTTTTTGAAAATACATATGTACCACTTTTGTGAATTCATGTCATTAAGCTCTTGCTCTCGAGCGAACAAATTGCAAGCATTAGATGAAGGTCAAACTAACACTGACGATTTTTTAAAAACTGTTATCACATCAATTAGATTTAGATATTCGAAATATCTAATATGAATTTAACGATTTATGAAGATAATTGTAAGAAATTACCTGCTTATCTTAGAAATAATGGTCATAAGACGATGCGGGCTGATTTTTTATTAATAAATACCGCAAACACGCATCTTATGATATCTATAATACATGTCATTTAAAAGGCATCCGTACGGGCAAACGAGTTGTATTAATGTTTTCTTTTGGTCAAAAAGAATTGTTTTTATCCATCATAATTAATATTGTATTTAAATATATACGTATGTCCTGTAAACATAGTAATTTATATGTAAATAAATTAATATTGTCAAGAAATCATTATTTATGAACAATGACATCTACCGATATTTATTTTTCTCAATTGTATACAAAGAAGCTTTGTGAGAAGCCGAAAGATTAATAATTATGTCTTTGGCAGTTCTTTGAATTATAATATCAAAGGCTTAATTTGGTCTTATTAATTGAATCAAATAAGGGATTTTTTTAAATAAAGGAACAAAATGAATTTAAGTGCCGGCGGAAATTATAACGACGTGATTATAGAAAAAAAAAACTATTTAAAGCGTAGAAACTTACCAGTTGCAGAGCCAACATTAATTGCAGTAGGGCCGGGCTGCAGCTTTCCGGGATCGCCGCTAGGTGCACTCATTTCAGTATTATTGGTAGACGGCGATTTACTTCTTGTTTTGTAGCGCGCTGGACTTAGACTGCGCGGAAGGTGTAAATTAATTTTCGGGGTATTCTTCATTTTGCGTGTACTGAAATTAATGTATTCAGATAGTTAAATATTCATACACTTTGAATTAATAAAGCGCCCTGCTATACTCGCACTCACAACAAAGCCGTGTTGACTAACGGAAATTGTTTTTTCAAAACGAAAAGTCAATTTTATTTGTAGGATTCTTAAAAAGGTCTATAAATATTGAATAAAATGGGTAATTAACAGAACAGTGTATTTCTCGAATATATAATATTATATTTACATTCTAAGAATATAAAAAAAAATATTTTCGAGCTGTAGTAGATTTTCTAATATATGATGGCAATTTTATTGACTGCATTTACATATAATACTAACAAGTAAATTGTTGTAAATATGTTTTAGGTTTTATAGTTGCGCAAAGCAGGATGTGTAAGTATAACCAGAATTTTTTTGAGATCCATTTACGTGCTTCAATTCTTCATTTAAATACACTATTATAAAAAATAAGTACTAGTTTATTCTCTAAATGCGTTTTGTGGTTTCATGTACATTGATTATTATTACTGTACTCGTTATGTGTGACTAAAATTTAAAAAAAAAACTGTTAAAAATATTTTTACACGGTGTTGTAAAATATCTTTTAACAGCACATTTCTTTATAAATATCAATTTGATACATTTATTGTTTTGCTTTTGACATGGTCATATAAAGATTTAAAAAAATGTTTTTCCAGAAAAAAATACTGAATAGCTATATTTCATTTCATATTGATTATGCCATCTATGTGAAGTAAATGTGTAAATATAATTTTTAAATATATCTCAAATTTAGCATTGTTTAGAATGTATAGGTTTTCAAAAGAAGCAGGTTATTTTAGAGTTCAAAATATTTAAACGATGATTATTGGCACGAATATTATTTTGATCCCCTTATGCGCAAAACAGGGGACATCATTTGAAATGGAGGTTGGCATTTTTTCCCATGAGTTTAAAGACCATATGTTCTATACAGACGAAACGAAAATTTTCAAAATGGATCCTTATGCCCAAATCTGAAAAGACTGAAATGAGTAGCATAAGAAATCTTGAAATAAATATACTTTATGTGTATAAACTCATCTTATATTTATGATGCAATATGTTTCAGTTATGTTGTACCGCGCAGTAAATAAAATAATTATACCTACAGAGAAATTAAGTGGACAATATTTAAATTCAAGCGCGGCACTATTTTGAATTACCACCAATGAAATAGATTTTCATTTAATCTATGTTGGCATTACATCTGGAATTAGTATGAATATTTGGTTCGTATTCTTCCATTTATGACCTTGTGTGCGAGAAAGAGATGTCGATAGACGAAGGAAAAGCATAGCCTAGAAACCGACGGACCGCTCTGTTGCATAGTTTTCTTAAATATCTAAATAAGGTAAATTATTTCACTGGAGATCATGAAAAGTAATTCGTTCAATTATTATCGTAAATAATTGATATATTTATGATAGTGATACAAAATTCGATTTTTTTAAAAATATGGAGTGGTGTATTGTACTATGTATCATATATCGATGTGTAACGATCATATAATAAATGCGACTAAGAAGTTGAAATTGATGTCTTATCAAGCAATTTAACGACTTGAAAGCCGACTTTAAAATGAAAGATGTAAAATAACAAGTCGATACAACACAGCAATAAAACAAATATTTTATTAATCAAACTACTTCACTTTTTAATATTTCTAAGCTAAATATATTATTAAAACGATGGTATAATTTTAAGTAGCGGTATGATAAAAAATCGTATTTAATCACGAATAAATAAATTGTAAAAAAAATGATTATTGAAACAAATAAACAATTTATCGAATGGTAATTGAAAAGCCAGAATTTCAGTCATATTATATACTGAAAGTAGAAATAAACAATGATTTTGAGACGGTTGTCACACATTGCAGCAAGGTGCAGCCCTCGTTCTATACTACCGTATGTACGCTTAAATAATATAATGTTATGTAATGTGCACTTAAATGCGATATTTTAAAAATATATTTATTAACCTTACATTAATTTAAAAATAGTAAATATACATATATCTCGATCATCTAAATAAAATCTTATAGGAATGCTATGTTCGTAATTTAAAAAAAATTGCGAGGTAAATAGTTAGTGGCAGGTTTACTGAGTATGTAGAACTGGCACGATAGCCCATCATAATCATGCCTGGTTACAGTTGATAAAAAGTTTTAAAGCATCTGATGTATCCGGTATTTATTATTATGTGTATCTCGCTTTCTCGCATTCTGTCACAGTCACACAGTGTTTGACGTTTGGCGAGTTGCGAGCGTGAATGTTGTGAGTGCTCAAAGCAGTGAACTTTAGTAGGGTGAAATAATAATTCAAAAACTTGTCAAAACTTCACTAGAATATTAATCTTACAATTAAATTCTTGCTATTAATGATAAATGTATATTTCAAATAACCCCTTTCTTCAGAAGAAACTGAATTATTCTTAACCGTTAACGTAATTTCAATACATGTGTAGACATTTATCTAGAATGAATAGAGTTTACTACAAAGGAAACGAATCGCGATTTTAGAAAACGTGTGTTCATGATTTGATTAATGATAAATGGGTAAAAGTTAAAGTGTTTTTAGATGTGAAAAAGTGCATAAATTAGACTGTTTTTTTTTTAAATTTTAGATTATAAACAATCAATTTACAATGTCTGAAACACGAATTGAACGAGACAATCAGAAGCCGAAGAAGATGCGGTGTGGATTATTATTTCTACATTATTTACATAAAATAATTGTAGTCATAGCACGTGTGATATTTTCCTTTATTTATGGCGATAAAAAAATAGTTCCGCCTGTCACGAATCCACTCATATTAGAATCTGCTACGAGCCTAGCTGAGAAAATCAGGACAAAAAAGGTAAACCTCTCCGCGTCTTTTTTCTTATTTGGAATTGTGTAAAAATCTCTCAAATGTAAAGCGATACTCGAACGAATGCCACATGCGTGTAAACTGTAACATTCATTCGATTCATTATCATATAACAGTGATAATTGTTGTAATTACTATAGAATTTTTATAAACTTTCTATATACAGTAAAAAATGTATTATATTAAGAAATGATTGATATTTCGTAATATAAAATGACTCGATGAACATCAATAACTCATAAGTTTCAATGCAGGTAGTCGCGTTACTTTGAATGGCCAATTTTTCTAAATATTCAACTTATGTATTTATTCATAAGACATGAAAATAAAAGTATTCACAAAAATTATATTTACAGCTTTACAGACAAAGCCAATAAATATGTTATTAATCTTAAGGTTTGACATATAACATACATATTACCATTATTCACGTTTATTTAAAAAATGGAATATTTGAAATATGTTCGTTTTAGTGAAAACCAATACAATAATAGAAGCCATTTTTTATTCCCCGTTAGTAAAAATCGAACTATAAAACACAATACCAATTAATTGATTAATAACACATTCGTGGAAGTGGGGAGTTATAGTGATACCATCAGTTCGACCACTTGTGGGGTAGCAAATTAAACAAGGGCGAGTTGATGGGGTAGTTATGACGCCTTGCTAAGTCAGAATGGCGTCAACAGGTACATACATATGTATTTGTTGTCAGTTTTATTGCTACGTTCGTATTTACGGAATAAAGTAACAAATTTAAACTGTCTAATTCGAAATTGTTTACCTTTAGTAGGTTAGCTAAATTATGACTAAAATTGAGAAATATTTAAATTTGAATTGTTACAACTTTGTACGATTCCATATGTTTTAAGACATATGGAATCGTACAAAGTTGTAACAATTCAAATTTAATATTGAAGTTCCACCAAGCACCTTCAGTCAATATCATAAATTATGAAAAATATTTTTTGGTTGTTATAATAGGACATGGATTATTGTAGCTTATTATGGTTTTTGTGTTGTGGACAAAAATAAATATTCAATATCTTCAATACAATCGAAACATTTATTAACAAAAGCTCAAATTTTTAGTTTTAAAAAAATCTGTAGAAACTGTTCAAATACATTTTGGCAATAACTTAAACAATTACAACGGAAACATTTCCTATTATTTCGACTTCTAAAGATGCCATACAATTAAAGTATTAACTTCAAATATAGATAAATAATTAAGATGCGTCACCCTCAAATCCAAAAACAAAATGATGTACTATCATGATTCATATTGGAAAAAAAGCATAAATTCCATTTCAATGACGGCGCCTGGGTGGTAGCATTCGATCTGTAAGAGATCAATATCGCAAATGGTATCATACCGAATGTAAAATGTTACAACCTCTGCCGATACCCGAAAACAAAGATGAAAACTTTGACATTTTATCTTTATTTTATAAGAATGGCTTCATATAAAAATTAAAAATATAGCGATCGATTTCAGACATTTTCAGACGGCTTAAACCAGCGTGTTGAAAATAGTTACTCATTTTTTTTATAGAAAATATAGCATATGAAAATAAACGGTTAAAACTGTCATTTACGAAGATGTAGGTCTGATTTTTCGTGATAATCATGATAAGAATATTTAATATCAAAGGTATAGAAACTATTTTTGAAATATTCCGTTTTAGGATATCCTGTATATGGGGTCAACAGGAAACGGGGGGAAAAGGTCAAAATCTTCAGCCTAGTTTGTTGTTGATAGGAAGGATTGCAACACCGGAGAAAAATATCAATACCGGTATAATAACCGTAGATAAAAACGAAGAAACATTATATAATTGAATCATTACGCTCCATTGGGATCGGATATCGGCAGGATATACGATAAATACTACTTGTTTCATAAAAGCTAACTTTTTACATTGAAATTATTATTGTGGTCACTAATTCGATAGTATGTGCAAATTTTGCAAGGGTTAAAACGTGACCGAATTTACGAAATGACAAATTCTGTGTTGCTTTACTTTCAAGTTAAGTCATATTTAAATTTTGCTTTTTTCCATATCAAAATAGCATCTAATTATTTACCGTTACAAAATAGAGAAAATATACATACCGTAACGGTATGTCATTGATGATGACGTACGAAGTTCTGAACTTGTGAGAAATTACGAAGTAATTTATTATTCACGTTTGGATAGAAAATACGATAGCAATAACGTTAGAAGAGAATATATTCGAAAGTTAGCACTTCTTCGAATTTCGAATTGTTTGAACCATTTGAATCTTCGAAAATAACTGTTAATTTCTGGTCGAATTCAATTTTTTACGATTGTACTAAAGTTTTTGAATAATTCTTAGGGTTCATGTTTTGGAGAATGCTTAGTGTACTCACTCTAAGCATGACATTGATAAAGCCTAATTAGGCTTCGCAACACGGGCGGGAGATGCTTAACAGATATTCGTAATTCGCGCCGAGTGGTAAACTTTTTGAGTGATATGACTAAATCGTCAAGATATTTTTCCTTGATAAAATTATTGAAAAAAATATTTGTCTATAAAAAGACAATTTTATTCTGTTATGCTTGAATATAAAAGTGATTTTTTTATTTTTACGATAAAGTTTTCCTGATATTTTTTTTATTGAGAAACAAACACTGATTTACAATAAAATATACATTTTAAATTATTTGTTGTTGGTTCTAAACTAAAATCCACGCACAATTAATGAAAATATACGCTACATAATATTCTTCATAGTAACTAAAAGACAACGTTAAAAAAAATAAAATAAAAACACGGAGCCGACAAAATTCAATATAAAATTATCCACAGATCAATTTGAAGTAAATTTTAACAAAATAGATTGGATGAAAAATATGTTTTTTATATTTATTGATTGAATTGGCATTCACTTGGTAGAACTCCATTATAACACGGTGAAAAAATAGCAATGTATTTTATTCTACAAAATTATTTTTAAAAAATATAGTTGATAGCTATTTCGGCTCACGCCATCGTCAGTATAGTTCTGACGATGGCGTGAGCCGAAATAGCTATCAACTATATTTGTTAAAAATAATTTTGTAGAACTAAAATGTTTTTTATATTTAAAAAAAATATTGATCTTTAAATTTTTAAATCTTCCCGGTATTTATTTCTTATTCGAATTTTGAATCTCATTAGCGAAAGAGAGATGTATCTGACTAAAGAGATTTTTCATGCGACATTTTAGGATCTAATTTAAATTTCCAATATACCAATCAATATTGATGTTATTTTAATCATGAAATAATGAGAATATACCAAACTTGGTGTTATTTGAATGAATGTTTTGGTCATAAATCATGCAGTTAATATAAAATATGACTATATTTTTGATTATATATATATATATTGTAAATAATATGAATAATGGAAACGTCAGTAATAATCGGCTTCTAGAAACTGCCGAGAGTGTTGCTATGCTAGGTCCAAAGGCACAACATCTAAATAATAACTATCGAGAATACATGCTGCTTGCACGAAATAGTTTAAAAATAGAACTTATTGCTTCAACTATTCGTTATAATACAACAAATTCTCCAGCGTTGAAATTCGATTATTTTTTTATAAAATTATACATAATATTACCATTCAAAAATAATATATAATGAATAGTAAATCACTTTGAGTGTGTTTGTGCGTTCATTGGAATGAAATAAATAACGATTTCATGATCTTATTGTATGCTGCTAGTGCGATTTCGATAAGTATAGCGAGGATAAAATAGAATTCGTATAATGTAAACACAATATGGCGACCAAAGTAAACATTTCAACGAATGAAATAAAACGTAACACAGTGATGCTCGTATTTTTTAGATAGCAACCGGGCAAGACTATTTCACTTTAAATGAATAAAATTTTGTAGGATAATATTGTTTTTATTTCAAGGTTTCACATTGGTACTTGTGAGAATACAACAATGTCTAGTTTTCCGTCGTAAATATCTAAAACATTGATTAAATGTTTTCATCGATTACTGATTTAACGATTAAGAAAAAGTTTGAGTCTGTCGTCATTATGCTTTTAACCTATATTATATGTTCATTTGCTGGTCAAATGTTATGTTTTTACTTTGTGAACTATTTTCACTAACAAAAAAATTATGTTTATCAAGAATATCAAAATATATTTTAATAAAATCAGTGACGTAAAAAAAGAATATGTAAATATTTACATCATGCAAACTTGGTACATGTTTCATAGTTGGTATTCATTTAATAACGTCGTTAATGTTAAAATATTCTATAATTTATTTTTTTAAATATTCTTTTCAAAGTTAAAAAGGTCACTTGAATATCATTGTGGAAAAAAATAACAATATAATTTGAATACATAATAAAATAAATGCCTTGTGAATTATGTAAAGTGTAATGTATTTAAATGCTCTAGTATTTTGACTATGCTTTTCAAAGTGTTAATTTAAAATTTTGATAGCACACGAAGTATTCCGGATACCGATTATTAATAAAATATCCAAAAGCAATGCGTCTATGGCCTAGATTTGTTCGAATTTTGAAAATAGGAATGCGTTAGAATTCAATTTATTCGTACCGACACAACTAGATAGCCAATAATTGACTATCCCTTGTATGTTGTTTGCAAAACTTATCTTGAAAGTTTATCCGATAGTGGTTCAACTAAAAATAGTATAAATTTTATAACATCATGAAATATATTTCATATTTTTATTGAAAACGTAAGGGTACGCTTGTTTCTCTCTGTGAAGATTTGACTATTTTAAGAATGTTTTTCTTTACAATCGATTATTATCGGCCATCTTTGATTTGAGTAATTATAGTATGACTGGGATACTACAAAATAATGTTATTTGAATTATAAAGTATTGATATTTAGTTGCTATGGAAAAAACCGACAGCAATACGGCTTCAAAATAGTTTGCGTTACTATGGTTACATCACAGAGATAATGTAATTTAGGGAATGCGTATAGAGGATAAAATCCCGTGGTTTGCTTTCTTTGATATACAAATCAACATCAAGTCATCTTTAAATGATTTCCAAATCACAAAATATACGGATAAAAGAATATATATTATTCTTTTGAAATAGGAATCAATTCGTCTTTTGTTCATTTAAAATTATTCGTATGAAAGGTTTGTTATATCAGATGAATAATGTACATTTTGTTAAATGGCAACATCGCAGCCGAAAAATCGGAGGCTAAGCTCATTCTAATCATGATGTTATGATGTAATCATGTTTTAGCATTATAATAGTGGTATGTGCATAAAACAACAACAGTACACAGATGAACAAACTCAACTATTGTATAAATCCTAATTTAAAACGGTCTTCTTTTGTATTGGCTATTTAAATAGTATGGCAGCGTGTGGCAATAGCGATATTACTCAAATATTACTGTAGGTAGATAATTCAAAAATAGAATTCCAAAAATAAAATCAATTTCGAATGGTTTGCAATATCCCCAACGGTAAAATATCACAGGAGTTGAAAGAGCAGAAAAATAATTTCCCTTGATAGTTGAACCATCGTGGAAAAATAAAAAAAAATCCAACAAAATATATTATCAATTTGACTGATACTCCGTCTCCGAAATAATATTGAAAACAAATTTACGTTTTTGTTTTTTTGAAATTAAATGATTCAATTCAATTTATCAATTCTGTCAAAATTTCGCATGCACGTTTTTGGCCCGATATGAAAATTTTCGGAATAACTCAATCCTTTTTATTGTCCGATAATTTTATATGCACTTATCAGTTGTCATTTGGGTCTTAATAAAACACGCATATTAAAACGGTAGAAACATTTTTGGAAGCTCTCAACGAATAAGTTTTTTTTATAGGAGATATTATATATATATATAATATTTTTTTAATAAACACAATGTTTAGTGTAATTTCCACTGATTAGTTCATAATGATTGCGATGTGCGAAACTGATCCTGATCTTCAATATATGAAATTGTGAAAATTGTACTAAACATTGTGTTTTATTATTATTTAAAGATAAAAAATGTCAATAAGGCAATAAAGCTTAAAAACAAGGCGCCAGATATTTTGAGTTTTTAAATTACATGACTTCAGTTCGTATGAGAATTTTTGCTTAGTTACTCGGCGATCTCTAAGAGAAGAGAGATCAAAATCAACCAAGTCCAAAACCTTGATTTTAAATTGAAAAAAAAAAAACGAATTTTGTATTGAATCTGACCGCTAGGAAAAGCTCTGACTGTTAGGTAACTTTTGGATTAAAATTGCTGCATTAATATAACATGGGAATATGTGTTTAATGTCATGTTTTTTTTGTACTTGAAGTTTGAATAAATTATTTTTTGAAATATGGGAGAGTAAACGAAGAAATCCTTTCATTGAGAATTTTCTATTTAGAGCCATTGTAAATTATACTAATCAATTAATTTCTCTATCGCAGATCACTAGTGTGGAATTAATCAACGCCTATATAGCGAGGATTAAAGAAATCAACCCAGTTGTGAACTGTTTAGTGGAGGAAAGATTCACGGATGCGTTGGAAGAAGCGAAAAATGCAGACAAACTTGTGGTGAGCGGTCAGATGACTGTTGAACAACTCATCAAAGAAAAGCCTTTCCTCGGTGTACCATTCACTACCAAAGATTGTATTATGGTCAAAGGTTAGCAATTTTCCTTATTACCCGATACATACATTTACCAGTGACGAATAACCATATAAACCCCCCATGCGGGTGGTTACTTGTGGCCCCCGAATCTTAGGAGCTTTAAAATTAACACGATGAAAAAATAGCAATATGATTTAGTTCCACAAAATATATAGGATATATAGTTGATAGCTATATCGGCTTACCGCCTCATGAGAACGATGTTAAAATGTTCATTTACTTATCTGTATATAGCGGTGTAGAAAAGGTTCACAATACATCTTCTCTTCTATTCTACCATAACCTAGTTTTAAATTATAACCCTTTAATGTGTCAAATTGATTTTACGTACAATATTTCTCGAAGAGAGGGTTAATTTGTTTTTTTTTTTATTTTGTCGGAATAAACGTAAATAGTGAAAAGTAACTTATATATGTTATGGCAAAAAAGCGACCTGCCACTATGCCTAAAGCGAAAAGTCTTCAACCAATGTGCACTACCAGTGCTGACGTATGCATCTGAAACATGGACCCTTAACACAAAGGAAATCCAAAAATTAAGAGTAACACAACGAGGCATGGAAAGATGCATGCTGGGCATAACGAGAAGAGATCGCAAGAGAAACCAGTGGATAAGGGAGCAGACAAGGGTACGTGATGTAGTAGATGTCGCCAAACAGATAAAATGGCAATGGGCTGGACACATAGCACGACGAATAGAAAACCGTTGGACGAATGCGGTCATACAGTGGTACCCAAGAAACGTTAAACGACCACAGGGCCGCCCTACGACCCGGTGGTTAGACGAGCTAACCAAGTTCGGAGGAAATACGTGGCAGCGAAGAACTAAGGACCGAGAAGAATGGAGAAAGCAGGGGGAGGTCTTCATCCAGCAGTGGATCGACCCCGACTGATGATGATGATATGTTATGGCGCAAATATTTTTATTCTTTATTTAATATTTACTTTACATGGCATGTAAGTATTTTTTTGTTTTCAACAAAAATGGTTTTGGGAGAACAAACGATTTCTATTGTACACATTCAACAGTATAAAGACAAATTTGTGATCAAAAGGGAGTACCGATTGAGAATTTTACACAAGCATGCAATTTTTAACGGGTTTTTGTCATTCGAAAATTTGAGTCTCTAAATTGCGTATGGGGCCTTTCAAGTTTAAATCGTCATTGAACATATTGTTGAATACACTGTTAACTGTCTTTTATTTTTTTCGTCAACTATCGACACATTACAATAAGCCATCTCAACAGTTGAGATGTTAACAGTCAGAAGAGGAAAATATGATTGAATATTTAAAAATCTGGCATTGTGTAAATAAAGTAAATAATACAGAAAGAATAATGCATTTTTGACCAAGGCATCGATGGTGAATCACTCGCATTGTTATAAATTGACTTGTGGTGTGCCGTGGAAGACAAAAGGTCGTGGAGCACTGGCATAAAGAACGCTTTTAAAATATTTTTGAAATCCGTAGATGTTTCTATATTTTTAAAAGTTATTTCGACATCGAGCTATCGCTTTTCAAAGTCTTTTATTACATGACTGTATTACACGTCGAATAAAGCAACATAATTTATTGTCTGATTTGGCATCGCTCAATTGTGTCCACGAATCTTCACTGATCACAACACAATAGCCATGTCCATATCTTCATATTAGAGCAATAGGCATATTGTATAGAATATTACGGTGGGTTATTTAAACATGGCCATCGATAAGGTTAACTTAAATGCTTTGGTAGCGGGACCAAATTTATTGACTGGGTGTAGCTATTATACATTCGAGATGTGTTTTTACAAACAGAATAATTTCTATCGCACGCGCATGTAAAATAACAGTCAGAATTTTTTATTTCGCAAGAGAAGCAATAAAAGTTTTCAAACATTTGCTGTAATTACAAAAACATGTTCTTTTTACAATTTTAGTTTTAGTTTTTTATTCATTGAAAACCAATATAATTTATTGATAGAATTGTAATTTACTTGGAAGAACTCCATTATAACACGGTGAAAAAGTTCTGACGAGGGCGTAAGCCGAAAAAGCTATCAACTATATATATTATAAATTTTGTAGAACTAAAATACATTGCTATTTTTTTAATCATGTTCCAATATAATTTAACTGTTCATGTCATCTTTTTTTTTTCAATGAAATTTGACTCTCTTAGTGTCTGTTACTTTGGGATAAATTTGCAAATTATATTCCAATTCGAATATAAATAATTAACAAGTCAAGTGTGTATAACTTGAGACTGTACTCTTGAAGAAATAAAATAGAGACTGTACAAAATATATCGTTTATTTTTTACTATAGCGTCAAATGCAATACATACAGCAATTCTCTAATAAAGTTAAAACGGTAATTACCATTTTGTTAAAAGTGACAATTTAATAAATATGTCGCCTTTCACTGATGATACGGATGAGAAGATATTCATTCACTCTCAAAAGCAATGTTCAAAATGAAATTAATTTACTGACAGTGTATTTACAAAGGCTGTGAAGTCGGGAGTCGGAGTCGTGTTTTTTTCACGAATCTAAAGACCTGGTTTTATGACTACAGCTGACACTCGAAAATATAATAGCGTGAATACTGTTCAAAATTTCATATATGAGTTAATTTTTGTGTTAGAATCTAATCTTGTGTTAGTGAAAATACTGCCGGGTGGTTTTTTCAGATATTTTGTGTTGACATCCTTTAACCGGCTCGGCAGAGAAGGGATTAAAACGATGGCTTTGTTATCTGTAATAATCAGGAAAGATACGACGATATTTATTGCAATATTTGCAAAAGTTTAAGCTTTTTACTAAGCACTTGCAAACAGTTAAAGCCCTCTACGCTGCCCTATCTTTAGTGAATTTAATTAAACATACAATAAATTAATTTTAACACATTGATCGTATAAAAAACAGATGTAAAACTACAAAAAATAATTATTGGCAATACGTTAAAATTTTAATGTCACAAACAGTCAATATTTAAATTATGTACTTTCTTCTACACATCTAAAGTTGGACGTGAATTTTTTACTAATATTAATCGCAAAATGAGAAATTTCGAAAAAAAAACAACTTTTTTTTGTTAATATGTTTTATAGTTGGCCATTAAAAACATGATATATAAATTCTAATACTTGCAACATTGTAAACTCATTGTCATTTTACAATTTCATAAAATTCCACGTACAGTTTCCGGCGGACCTATTGGTTTTATTCGTCATTATTCATCGTGTATGAAATTCGTATAGTATTTGAAAATAGAATAATTGTTTGCGTATCGGCTATACTATACCAATGATAAGATAAATTCAAACCATTCATCCGTAGAATTTTTGCCAAATCCAAAGGTCGTCATTTGTATGTCATACATATCAAGTAGGGCAGTGGCAGTGAACCATTTTCAATTAAGCTTATCAAAAAACATTTTTTAAATTAATATATCAAATGATTGATAAACCAGAAAAAAATATATAAATATAATGAGACATATTTGACTACATATAAATTAAGTAATTTATGACATCGACTGAAGGTGCTTGATGTAATCTCAATATCAAATTTGAATTGTTACAAATTTGTATGATTCCACATGATTTTTCACTAGCGACCCGGGTTTCGCCTTTCGGCATCATCAGGCATTCTATGACACAGATGCAACAGAACTGACATATGGAATCGTACAAAGTTGTAACAGTTCAAATTTAAAAATAAGCATGTCTTAAAAATATATATAAATACTTCTTTTTATATAAATTATAAGCGTATTAAATGATTTTGTATGTGAATCATTCACGTGTCAGTAAAACCTCCGGGTGTGCCAGTTCTGCCCACGCGTGCCGTATGTTCGCTATACCTGCTGATATTTGAGATGCGTTATGACAAAAGACCGGTGTTTTTCACCTTTACGCCGTTTTATTTAGACAAGCGTACTCTGTTAACACTCGATAATTGAAGATAATCCTACTTACAAATAAATAAAATGACAATGAAGAAATAAGCTGCAATCTTTTGTTTATTTTTAATCTAATAAAAAAAAACAATGAATAATGTTTATTTCAACTGATATTTAAAAAAGAAATAGATAAATATACATAAATCTTTTTATCATATTGTGGCAATTTTTTGAGGTCATTAATAAGAATACAATTTAAAACAATAAATAAGACGTGATTATTGGTTCTAAAAATCTTAAATTTTGAAGACTAATTCTATACTATCTAGTAGATTATTTTTTGTCCAGTAATGTAAATCAAAATGTGTACAGATATAGATATAATTATGTTTTTCTCGTTTCTAGAACGTGGAATTTTTTATTTTGTCGAATATTTTTGTGGTTTCGAAGATATTATTGTGGTTTCTGCTGACGAAAATATTTTTTGCAATTGTTACGATATGATCAACAAGTACGTTCAAAGTTTGTTAACACGTTAACACCTGGGGACGAGAATCGCGTCATCGGTCTTTTTGTGTAGCGGTGGAGAACACGTATTCGACGTCATTCGACATGGTAGACATTAATCACTCACAATTACATGGATATCGCTTTTAACGTTTAATTTTGAAACAAGTCATGCAATAATAGTATACTCATTTATTTATGGTTTGCAATGCCGGCAATTATGAAATAAAGTCATTTGAGTGATGTGATATTTTATGGTTAATCATCAACATATCACAGTGATATGAAAAGTAATCACAATCTCTGTCGACACGTAAATATGTTTGTTTTATAAAAAATTAAGTCCCTAAAAAAATAATTCTTACAACATACGGAGATAAAAATAGTAATAATATGCAAAGATAGATAAATTATATCACTAATTTTCTATCATTATTCCTTGTACATTAAAAGTTATGGTGATTTTGTTAGGATCTCACCGCTTTATCAATTTAAGCCCCGCGTCTGTGCGTTATTATTCCGTCGCGAATGTGTTAAGTACAAATGGAGTTGCTGGGAACGTGATATTCTATTGTACATCACCGCCAGTCGATTCACGGTTGAAGAATTTATTTTTTTAGCAAGGCATGTATGTGACTCTTTGTGCTTTTTCCTGATAATCAAAATATCTTAAATACATTCTCATTAATTAATTGAAAATATTATGACTTATTATACGTAGGTAATTAAATACTTTTTTCTATAAAAAATATTTTATCTACGTAAGTTAAGTTTGATTTAAATGATACGAGCAATAAAAGTTTGCATCATATATACATTGGAGCGAAACGTCGATTTTGAGCTTTTCAGGGGGACCACGAAAAAACATAAAAAACGGAAAGGCTTCAAAATATATATTTTTTAAAAAGACTTTTTGTGTACTATGTTGTTTTGTTTCACTTTGAAGGTTTGAATTGCCATTTTATTAAAGACGTTGTATTTGCCATATTCAAATTAACTTGGTTGTTTCTTTGCAGTTTGGCACTTTATTTACCTCAACTCGTTTACTTTTCTAACATTAGCTTCAGTACAAAAAATTGTTTTATTTTTTTGATGGCTAAATGACGGAGCAGAAAATATTCAACAAAAACGATCAAAAGCGATCATTTATATGGTGGGACCAAATTATTTAGATGATAAATCGAGGAACGATAAATGCCAGACAAATGCTGATAAGCCGACCTTACGTTCCCACATTCCTTGTTTTTCAGCATATCTCGTTTATTTCTAAAATCCCCAACCATGCACCCAAAAGTCAATGTTGAATAATTAATTCCACGAATTACATAACCGGAATTAGTAAATTTCGGTTAGTACTTGTATTTTCAAATTACTTATAAATATCGCCAAGTTGTTGCTTGAAGTTTTTAATAATTGAACAAATAGAGCCATTTTGAATTAATTAATGATAACAGTGACTTTCCGTGCAGCACTTATCTTTTTAGAGTTACTGTCGTTAATGACTTAAACGACCTAGCGACAGTGGACTGTTCTGCACAATGACTGTTCACTTTTAATTGCAAGTAATTTATGAAGTTCCGACGACACACAACTCTCATAGATAACACTATGCTGCACTGTCAAGAGTATCTTCAACTGTCTGTTAATGATTTCCGAATTAATAAGTGCTATAGTTGGAATTTGTCTCAATATTAAATAGGAATAGAATACATTTAATTAGAATTGTTTTTTGCGTAAAGATTATAAAGCTGATTCATAAATCGTTTGGCGCAATATTTATCGATGCCGTCAATATCTAATCGTTTTTTTTGTGATAAAATGACAGCTGAAGATAAGGGACACAAAGGGCTATTTATTATATGAATAGATATTACTTATTGCTTATAAATAATAACAATAACATGATAAAATTGCAATTATAGTTGATGTTTATGTGTCAATTCATTAACTGTAAATTTCATAGATATCGTCGTATGCTGAGGCATACATTGTTTGATTTTAAAATTGTTTGAAATTCATTGTTATTTTAATGAGTATTGATAACACGACGTTATTACCATTTTTAATACACTTTCTTTGGTAAAACTTTGACCGTTGGGCACTAGTTATAGGGTGTTTGAGAATTTTACAATTTGAAAGAAAACACTTTTAAAGTATTTAAATTAATTGTTTTTTGTAAGGTCTATTGTATTGTAAGTTACAACACATTTGTGGTAGATTCGATCAAAGTAAGTTGAACCGCAGTTAAAAATCAAGGTTTTGACGTGCATTTTTACAGTATTTAGTAATAAAAGAGTTGACCGGTAGAACCTGATCTAATGGAAAACCAACGCTAACAACGTATACTATGCTCGTGGCAATGTAAAATCAATTAGATGGTTTCGTTGTAAAACAGTGGAGATCGAATCAAAACCGAGATATCAATAGACAACCCTCATATACAGAGAAACGATCGCGCACCCTTCAAATAGAACTTAATCCAAGCAAAGCTTGCAAGGATACAATGCACATTTAATTAATTGATTGAATTGGCATTCACTTGGTAGAACTCCATTGTAACATGGTGAAAAAAATAGCTGGTCTGATTTGCTTCCATAATGACCACTTCCGTCCCACTTATAGACGTATTGTCATAGACATCTATTGTCTCATTTAGAATTTTTGAAAATTTAGTGTCATTGTGTTAAAGTAACAACCTAAGCCGTTGGAACAGGAGAGAGGATGTGTTGTGTGCCTTTTCTGCACAGCTATATATAGATAAGCGAATGTTAGTTTAAGCATAGTTCTGACGATGGCGTGAGCCGAAATAGCTATGAACTATATTTTTTTAAAAATAATTTTGACTTATTACTTATTACTTATTTGACTTATTATTTTGAATTACTAAAATACATTGCTATCTTTTTCACCGTGTCACATTAAATTAAATGGTAACGATCAGACTATTCCTTGACCAACTGAGCCGAGAAACTAATGGATTACGGCCATTGGAAGTAAATTATCTAGCACATCACTATCACCGCTGAGTACCGGTTGATCACTCGTATGCGAATATGATTATATTTCATATACATTGTACACGTAATATGTTTATTTATAATATAACGACACCTAATGTCTTTAAAATGAACTAACAAAGAAGTTTTTATAGTTTTCCAATTTCATCATCCATGCCCACATTGAAATGGAGTACAAATCCATCTACTATGCATGAAAAGTGGCTAATAAATAGTGAACAATAATACGAATGACGTAGTGAAGAAAACTCCACGCTTATTATTTTTTTTCATTCATTCATTTTAAAATGGTTTACACCATTTTAATTATGGGATTAATTATATCATGGCAGTAGTAAACTGATTATTGGTTTTAGTCTGTAAAAATATGTATTATCATTATTGGCGGGAAAATAGACAGATGTTATATTTATTTATTGAAGCTTTCGTAAAAAATTGTCTGTGGCACACGTTGAATAACATTCTTTTCAAACCAATTAGCAAGAACGTTAACTACATTAATTAATGAATCCCGTAAATGTCTTAGTAATTACAATCAAATAATATATTTGAGAACGATATTAATTTAAAAATAAAAATATTTGTATGTATTTATTAGGCACTAAAATTTAATTTGAGTAATTTTGAATCTTATACAGTGGGCGAGCTGACGAATAGTTTGGACTGCGAACATATCGGGCAACGAATACTATTTGGGAAGATCTTTTTGTTTGGACAACGGGCACAATTCTTTGTAATCCACTTATTCTGTAAAATTAATCGACGGTTTACAGTCGATTAACGAACAATTCGGATAGCGAACAAAGTCTTGGAACAGATTATGTTAGTTAACCGATCGCCCACTGTATATAAGTCATTCTATCGAATTAGAGCAATTAAATGAGATGCGTTAATACACCGAACTCTTTTTGCACGGTGGATATGTCCCTCCAAAAACCATGTAATAGTACACAATCAAAAGAGTACTAAACAATCGAAGATTGGTTTCCTGAATTCAAACAAATTTGTTATTTAAAAAAAATACCAATATCTTATCATAGAAAATCCCGTAACTACTACTTCTTAGTAATAATGTATGTACATCGATCTTGATAGATAATTGATAATTTAAGTTCATATTTATTTATTTTATTTCATTTCAAGGGGTCTGGTCGCATTTTGGTCAAAATTATTTTGAACAGCTCTAATTGGCTCTTACACCGTATGCATTTCGATGGCGTTAATTCGAACGCCGGGAACACTATGACGCGTGAAATTCAAACTATTATATATAATGGAATTGCCTGTATTAAAAATATGCATTAGTTCTTTGTTTTGGAATATGTTATTTCAAAACCATGTAAAAAAAAGTTGACTGTATGTTTTTGTGAGATGGGATCTTTGATTCAATTTATACTTTCATGAATGGATATAAAATGAAATTCTTTTGTTCTATTATAATGAATACAAGCTGAAGCTTGAGCATGGCCTTGAATAAATAAGCGTTCTCGGTCATAATTAAATTGTGTTATTTTAAATATAGAATGAATGAATAATCTATGATAACAAAAAATTTAAGTATTACCCAGTGCGCAAGTCTATAGGTGGAGCGATTAGCGAATTTGTTGCTGGTTTAATAGAGATGGGCCTGAGATGACCTCATCGTAATAATCATAATAAAAATATTGCCAAGTCCAAGGTCGAATAATCCGTGTGTTTCACGAGATTATATTATTAGTCGGATAGTCCGCCTCGCCTAGTCATTCCGACCCGATTCGAGTGGGATGACGTACATACTATCGACCATGTCATTATATCGCCTTTTTTTCAAATAAGCGTACGCGACAACTTGTAGCTTTAACCCCTGGACGCCACCATTTTGTACTCATTTTTTATGAAATCGAAACAATACATACACCGAAAATCATTAAGTACATTTTTTTGTATTAATCTTCATCGGAAAGTTACAAGTAGTAAAGTAATAAAAGTAGTAGGTTTTTAAGAGTTGCCACACTAAAATAAAAAAATAATAATATACTCTATGATATCGACTGAAGGTCCTTGACGGATTTCAATATCAAATTTGAATTTTGAAGCTTTGTACGATTTCACATGTTTTGTCACTTCGCCGGGTCATAATTTGTAAATGAAAAAAAATATTGATGAATTATGTTTCTATAAAGTAAGTTTGGGAAATATATTCGTGTAAATGTGCGGTGTTCGGTGAGCAAAACCGGTCCTGATCTAAACATACAAAATGGCGGAAATAGTACTTAATATTGTGTTTTTTTTTTATTGAAATATGCTTTTCATTTAATGTCGCCATGAAGTAACCGTTAACACCATAAAAGTGATATGAATTGCATAAAAACAACATGTATTTATAAATATTTCGCTTGTTTCGTAATAATGGTTGATTTGTCACGGGATCGTCAATATATTTGCCAAAGCTAAAAAAATTATAGAAACATGTTTTAAATTTTATATCTTTATTTATAGCATGCTAATTTCATTATTGTGAACTGGCTTTTTTTGGTTTTGGGAAGTGATGAATGCAGAAAGTGTATAAAATAATTCAATGGATCAGTGATGCGGAACTGTTTTTCCCTAGTTTAGTTTCTTCAATCGAGTTTTTAAATTTTCCATTGTTAGATGGTCAGATATTATGACAATTTAAATACACAAATAGATTGATAGCGAACAAAGACATTGAAATGTAACTATATTCCAGGGTATACAATTAAATGTGCCTTAGGTTTACAGGAGATTACCCAGATAAACCTATTATAAATTACCTAGAAGATAAACTAATTTTATGTAGTGTTTTTATATCATGGTTTCGACAAAAGTAATTTTGCAGACATAAATACCCTTATGTTTTTAGCCTTAGTTTAAATACTTTGTTATAATGATATAAAGTTTTTGAAAATAATAAAAACATATTTTTAGTACTATTTCTACAATATATTTTATAATCAGGGCTGGTTTCGCCCATCACGAAGATTATCCATCAGTTGAAACTGGTCCTGACCATAAAATATAATGTGGAAATAGTATTAAAAAAATGTGTTTTTTTTATTATTAAAAATATTATGCTTTTTCATCAAGAAGTTACAGTTAACAACTTAAAAGAGTGGAAAATTTAATGTTTTACACATTCAATGCGGAAGAAATACCTACAAATATAGTAGAAACACATTTATGTTCTATGCATTTATAGGATGGCTCGTAGCTAACACTTGATAACATTCGATACCATAAAAACTCAAAATAACTCTTGATGCGCCAAGGGCATTATCAGCATCATTACAATATACATGTGTAAGCACGAGGAGCGTACTTCACACCTAAAGTGTTAAATTTAATTTACACTGATGTTTTTATGGGTTTCAATCTTCAGTTGTGAGGTCACAAAAAATAGTCAGATATCTATATATTGTTTTGCCAACAAGTAAGGCAGTAGCTTCATAAACACTGTTTGAAGTTTGATAGTCAACAAGCCAGAATACTTCCAGCCGTTGACATGAATAGTATATTGGCATGTTTATACTTACATAGCTAAGAATATCTCAGATAATTTTGATATCTGCCAGATGGCGATATAAACTTAATAAAACGGTACCAGATAATCAAAAGCAATCTTTCTTTTTAGATTTACATCAGACTTCTGGATTGGTGCTGAGACGGGATGAGGTTGCAAAAGAGGATGCGAAATGTCTTTCGTTCTTGAGGAAAGCTGGAGCTATTCCCATCGGTCTTACCAATGTATCAGAGCTTTGCATGTGGTAAGTATTGACTTATTTTCAAAACTGATTGTATTATTCACGAGCTTCTTGAATAGTAGACAATAATCACCCCGCCACCCCTTAATGTTTATTCAACCACTGTTTCAAGGCCACATTTCATAAGGTAATGCTGATAAAAAGAAATGAATTTACTCATCGCATTCTTGGAAATATTTTTAGCCTATGCAATAAGCTATTAGAAGAAATAGAGAAAATGTAACTTCTTGGCTACTTAGATTGGTCCTAAGTATATGTGTTCTAAGAATCTGCCTTGGCAGAGAAGTTGAATTTGTTCTCCATTGAATCTAAAAAGGAATAGAGAATGTATTATTCTCTATATGATGTGGCAAATATATCAAATGTCTCGAAAGTTGGCCTTGGCTGAGATCTAGTCAGTGTGGCCTATTAGGCCCGTATGAGGACGGACAACAGCATAACTAGTAATAGTAGAATTAAATTTTGTCTTCAAATGCAAAAAATATCAGGTGTTAAAACTGTCAGCTATTACACGTATTTTTAAAGTGCATGTTCATACAAGATAAGTTCATTGAGATCTTTTATCTTGAGATAAACTCATCAAGAACAGCCAATATCATAAACATCTACATTCAAGACCACAAATTGAAATATCTAAATTTGATATTGACCTGATTGGGACATGAAATCATTCCCACTCTATTGCTAGGTCAAAGCTCTGACTTTTAAAAACGCTTCTTTTATATACAATTCACAATGAACCAGTTAAAATATCAAAAATTATTTTTAAAGATGTCCTCTAAATCAGTGCTACTCAAATACGATTCATAGATCAGTAACAGGCCACGAGTAAGGAACACAGGTCCGCAGTTAACTAAATAACTATTGAGTATAGGTGAAATATGCTTCTTATAAATATAGGATACTAATTTCATGGTAGTAAAACAAAACTATACTGCTCAAAATCACTAGAGGCAATTTATAATGATAAAAAATAAAATGTGAAAAATGGATCTATTAGTTCTAAATGTTTTTGAATAATATAATAAAGAAATAAGCACATCTTTTTCCATGCTGTAGTAATAAAAAAACAAACTATGAATACATCTGGAGACAAAATAATAAAAAAAATGAAGACATTATCACAAAGGAATATAAACCACTACACATAGTATTTTATAATCTTTTCTATTAATGATAAAATGACAAAAAGTAAAAAACATTTGAAACTTTTTTATCACTGAATATGTTTATCATAAATGTATATATGGAAAAATTATTTTAAAATAATTACAATTGTAGCAAGTTTTTAGTTTATTACTAGGGGTTGAATTAAGTACTTATTTACTGACATAAATAAGTACTTAATGGTGTATTATATATTTTTTAGGTGGGAGAGCCATAACAGGTTACACGGAAGGACAAATAATCCATATGATACAACACGTGGAGTAGGCGGTTCTTCGGGAGGAGAAGGATGCCTGCAAGCGTCAGTGGGAAGCGCTTTTGGAATTGGTAATTTATCCCAGATAAAATTATTAATATTGATTGATAAAAAAAAAGTTTAAAATAACCTGTATTTTTTTTAAATAATTGTTACGAAAATACACATGTTCATTTATGCTTGATTCAAATTAATTCATTTAACCTTGCCATGCAATATTTCTTCATTTTTCATTTGACATAATATGAAATGAATTTAATTTAACTGACATGGAAATTAATAGTATACTTATGATTAATTTGTTGCCAACCTTTTCCTGAAAAGGTGAGATGGAAAATAAAAATATTTTTCTGTTTTTATTAACACTATAAAGTAACATGCATATAAATTAGGAAATTTGACTGCTGTTGTTCATTAATCAGATTATACAATTTTCATTGATTGTAATCCTTAATTGTTTTGTTGTAAATTTAATTAAGCTTATAGAATATAATGTAATTAGTTCAACTTTATCATTGGATAAGCTATAAATCCATAAAATGCCACTTTTGATGACATTACATAATTTTTGCAGGTTCTGATATCGGCGGTTCGATAAGGATGCCAGCATTTTTCAACGGAGTATTTGGCCACAAACCTTCCAAATTTATAGTGTCTAACCACGGACAGTTTCCTGTTCCAGCCTCTGACTTTCAAGGGTCATTTTTAGGTGGGTACTTTTTGATAACTTGATTCATGTAATATACATTTTTTAATTTGTAATGTTTATCGTTAACCATTATTTACCGAGATAAAAAATACACATTATCGCAACCTTATCATCGCTGTGTTCATGGGTTCGAATGCCAGTACAATTTAAAATTTCTCTAATCTCTCCAGGAGTAATAAAACTCTCGAAAGATGCTTCATTAGGAGTCCACATCAGAAAACAAAGATTGTTATAAAAAATGTAATTGTCAAATTTTTTGGCATCGTGACAAAATAGATATAAATTTCACTGCATAATTCTTGTTTTATAAAGGAGTTGTGCCAATAAAATTAGAACAACTATTTCTCTTTTCTAGGTATCGGCCCAATGACAAGAAAGGCCACAGATCTTTTACCTATTCTTGAAGTTCTGGCTGGAGAAAATGCACCAAAATTGAAATTAAATGAGAATGTGGACATAAAAAACATTAAAGTGTTCTATCAAAAAAATAATCTCAATTCACCTTTAGTCAGCGAAGTAGAACCGGAAATCCACAGAGCTCTGATGAGGGCGGTGCAACATTTAAATACCGTCTGTGATGCAGAGGTGAAAGAAATGAAAATTCAAAAACTTGTGAAATCAAACTCTATATGGCTCGCAAACATGAAAATAAAAGACTCAATTTCTTTTGCCGAACGAATCACCGGCAGAGATGGATGTCTACACATTTTAATTGAATTAGCTAAAAGTATTTTCGGTCAGTCTAACAATACGCTTATTGGATTAGTGACGGCTTTATTTGAAAAGGGAGGGGATCAACCGGGTACTAAAAAGCATGACTATTTTCTTGACCAGCGGCGACAGTTGGAAGAAGAGTTCACTGAGTTTCTTGGAACCGATGGAGTTTTCTTATACCCTACTCATCCAACAGCGGCTCTGTATCATAATGAACCTTTGGTCAGAGCTTTGAACTTCAGTTACACCTCTATAATTAATGTACTAGGCTTGCCTGCCACACATATTCCCATGGGCCTCAATGAAGAAGGTCTGCCCATTGGCATACAAGTCGTCTCAAACTATAACAACGATAGGTATTGCTTGGCGATAGCACGAGAACTGGAGAAGAGCTTCGGAGGCTGGGTCGAGCCATCCGTTAATAAAAAAGATACATGATAAACATGTAAACAATTTTCATTCAGGAAATATGGTATATATTCATGTTTATGAATGTCTCTAGTTTTTTTTAACTTTACTAATCTCAACTAAAGTATTTGGTTTTTTTTTATTATCCACACAGTGATATTTCCAACGAAGTAATTATGCACACCATGGCATACAAATTACAAAGATTTTTTGATGAGAAAAAATTGTGACATCAAATCAGTGACAAATTAATATCAAAAGAACACTTTTTTGCCACGATTCTTCATAGTCATTACAATACTACTTATTTTTTTTAAAGACCGGCAATTAGTTAGGTTGTCACACGAAAGAGATAAGGATATTTTTTGAGCATTTATTCACCACCTGTTCTCTAAATAATGACTAAAAATATTCATCTTTGAAAGGACAACCATACAAGTTGATTTTTTATTTTATTTTGTAGTAAACATTGCCTGCACAACAACTTCAAAATATCAAGTGTTTATTATAAAAATAATGTTTATTTATTACACTATACATTCAAAAGATAATATTATTTAGCCATTGACAAAGCCGATTTTAAAGTCATAATAGGTATTGTTTGTTACCTATCTAATACGTTGAGTTTATGATCGCATCATCTGTGATGTCTTTTTTTAACTATATATAAATGTACTAATATTTCTTGTTTTTCTAAGTATAAAACAAACAATACCCAAAATTGTTAATACTACTAGATCTGTAGGTGTGTGGTAAAATAAAAGTGCCCGACTACTACTGCAAAATTATTGAAAAAAAAATACTAATTCACAATTATAGTCTGTAATTCTGTAACATTGATAAATTTTTCATATAAAAAATTTTGTTCATTGTTTTTGTGCGTATACATAGGTGTGGTAAAAACTATGTCTATGAAAAATTATTTTTTATATATGCATATATATTTATAAACTGTTGAATCCTTGGAATGTTTGATCACACAGAAAAACTACATCAAAGAGCTGATATTTTTATAAAACTATTTAGAACCTGGAAGTTATACGAGTAGTAGTGCAATGCTTTCCCTTACTTCTCATTTACAAATATATACATAATGATGTAGAAACTAGTTTCCTTGCGATATATTTTCACCTAATGCCTGTAATAAGAATGAATACTCTATGGTTATCTGGTTAGTATGTGTGTGCATGTCTATTTTCATATTGTAATAAAATAATTATAAAATGAATATTCAGTTTTATTGATGTGAAAAAAAATCACTCCCAATCATATTGAATGTTTTCATGGTGAACTATTATACACTGCATCTATAAAAAAATGTTTTATGGTAGAGTATATAGAGTAGCTTTCTAAAACAGGGCATTGTGAAAGCAATAGCAAACTACTAGTCCTGTCTTAGTTCGATCCATTTTATTGCTACTCTTTTTTTTTAAGAGGCAAAGCAGCCTAAATACCTCCATTTGGAGACCATAGGGTTCACACTGGAAACTGACATGGATTTTTAAAATACGCCAAACGGAGAGTAAAAAGAAATTTGGGGATTTTTTTCTAATATTTTTTGAAGACTGTATAAAAATGAATTGTTATATTTCACTTCTGAATAATTTCAAAAAGTTAAGGGATTTTATACCGCCTAAAATTGAACTGTACTCCAATTAAATATTTTTGTATTCTGAATAAGATTTCGCCACAATTTCATAAAAATTGTAAAAAGATCAACTCAAACATCTATGGAGTTCTAAATGGCTTATTTATACAAATAATAAAAATCATAATACCATTAGTAATGTCAGAAAAAAAACATTTGTTTGTAGATTGATATAAAATAATCCAAAGTTTGACAGGTTGGGCGAATATATGTATCGAAATTGGGTGGTTTGGATCACCAGTTTGCACTGGGTTATGAAGTTTGAATTTCAAAAAATAAACAAAATGCTTTAGTTGTATATTAATAAAGTAATCAATTTTATTGGCACAAATAACAATATAAGGTAGGATTATTCTAATACAAAAAAGTAATCACAGCAATTTTCATTCTTATACGTATCAATATGAGCGGGTAAATAAGTTCTATGAGAATAATAAAGTTATGTTAAAAAGTAATTCGACTTCCATTTCTTATAAATTATTGATATTTAATTTGGAGAAGTTCAACGATCTGTTCTTATTCAGTATGAGATTGATTTGAGATATACTATTAAACATTGTCTAGGTCAAAATGACAGTATTTATAGAATGAAAATTATTCATTAGACTTCCCTTCGATATGCTCCTCATAATGTACTCCTTGAAACTATTGATGATGACGATACATTCTTTTGATACTTAAAGAAGAAATATCTTAGCTTGACATTATTATTTTCCATTAAAAGGTACAATGTCATTCAGCTTAAAGTAATGAAAAATGCATTTGGAGTATTACGCAGGGCATGTTAATATTTGGATAAAAAAGATTTTTATAAAGCTGAGTTTGAACAGCAATTAAAAAAATGAGCAATTGGAAGAACAATGGAAGTGAATTAAATAACTTTTATACAAGTAGATTGACCGGGAAGTTTATTAGGGGGACCAGAAAAAAATTATTGATTTCATGAGCAGCGTATTTTTTTTTTTTGTAATTTTTATCCAGGTTTCATTTTTCGATAACAGAATCTACACCAGGTTGCTTCTAATCATTAATAGTATTAGAGACCCTTTACTCAATGAAACAATCTTATATAATAAAACCCTCTTCATTGAAATTTCAACACATTCTCTTTAACGACCGATTCATTTACATTTATTTTGCTAAAGCTGCTCAGTACTATATTAGTTATATATTTTAATTTTAAGAACAACAAAAGCTATCAAGTTGGAATAAGTGAGATGGTATATTGTCTACGTCTTTCAATACACTATTATATATAATTAGGCTTAATTAAGCTTATGAACAGTTCTGAAGAAAAAACTGTCAAAAAACTTCTTATAGAACTTAATACTTTGTTAATTCTATACTATTATAATTGATATTTACCAAGTAAATGCCAATTCAATCAAAAATAGTTCAGTCTGGTCCCTTTTAAAAATTATAGATATTTTTGTTGTAATATGTAAATGATATAGCGTAAAAATTAATTTTGTAAGTAAGAAAAAATACAATAGATAAATTAACCAAAAAAAAGAAACCTAAGATAATTTATCTTGTTAGGTGTATTTCATGACTAGTTTGTTTCTATCAGGTCATTAATAATGCTCAAAATGTCATGACGTTTTCTATTAACGGACTCTACATCCAAGAGACCACAATTATGTATTCTGCCGTTCTTCAAAACATAATGCACTACCATTTCCACATTACACAATACATGTATCCCACAATCATAAACATTCCCTTGTGAAAGTGATTCCATTTTTGTCACGTTACATTCACCTAAAACAAACATCACATTTAAAGTAATATATTCTTGCGAAATAATAATTATTACTTGTCAATTATAGAAGTGTCAGCTGCATTAATAACAAATATAATGTAGTGACTATATAATAATATATATTATACTAAAAAAATTGTATTTGAAGATTTGTATGAAATGTATTGCATTTTTGGTAGTAGTCGATCAACACCAGGGGCATAAATATAAGCTAACTTGTTGTGTTATTATATTTTAATGAAGAAGCAGGCAGGTTAATGACTTTATATTGGGCAAGGAGGCATTTTCAACAGTAAAAACATGATACAAATAGTTATTAACTTGTTTGATGTTGGTTAAGTTGGCACCCTAGAAATTTTAAAATTAAAATTTCATAGAATGATAATAACAAAATAATAACTGTTATCAATAACTTGAAATTGTTTATTCAAATATGCGAGAGCCACTTCATATTTTTTCATTAATGTTCAATTGCAGACATTTATATAAATAATAAGTATCAATTATTTTGTAAGGCTTTGATAAAACATACTATAAATGTGTGCTAACCCTTCTTTGGTCCGGCAAGATATGGAGTTAGATGTTGGGCTAATGTGCAGGCAGAGTCAATGTTTAAGCTAGACAAGGAATCAAAATGAAAAAAGCCCTTCTCTGGCTTTGAATACACGAGAAGACTCCAATGGCTGCCGCCTGCTGTATCAGGGCATTCATTGTCATTCAAAGCAAAAAATACGAATTCCTTCGATTGTGCTTGAAGAGGATCTAAAAACACACCAACCTCAGAAGGTGCAATAAGTTTTAGGCACTGAGTTACCTCTGGGGATACAAAGAGTAAACTATTTTCATTTGAAAACAGAACTTTTTCAAGGTACATGAAGTAAAAAGATACGACTGTGTCATTGAGCCAATAAGGCCCGGTGAGTAAATCGACATCGGATTCGCGCAATAGGCTGTCGTAAAAGTTAAGGGCAATTTTATTTTCGTTCGTCATGTTTATCTTCCGTGATACAAATTGTGAATCGATAGACGTCAACCTCTTTATCCTTTCTTGACATCCATTAGTTTAACGTCAAATCTACGATAAAAAAATAAGGGTAAACAAAACAGTACAATAACGTAAACGAAATGAATAAAAAATTAGCAATAGTACACAATTATTAAAATAAAACTATCGCTTACCAATTAATCAGATAATCACAGGCATACGAAAATAGAATCACAGATTGTATAAATATATATATTTTCTAGAAAGTAGTAAACATATCGCTGATTAAAACTTGAATTATTGTACAAAATAGTATCTATGAAGAATAGCAAAGGATGAAACGTCAGAGACTAAAATTGACTGACAGCCACCGGAAAGCTTACCACAGACTAGTGTCATGTAAAAATTAAAAAATACAAATAGTATTTTTTACAATTTCTGTGAAAACCGAAATAGAATGGATAAATTGTGTGGTTGTTTTCGGCGTACAATTATAACGTATTATAATGATGAATGTTAAGCAAATTGAACAATACAAATTTTACCGTTGAATTGATATCATTCCAAAAAGAAAATTTCAATGTGCAAAACAATTAGAATTATGAAATTTGTAAGATTTTTTTTCCACAATTCTGCCGATACTTTTGCTCAATAAAATTTTGCTGGCTGCATAAAAGTAGTAGCATACCTTTTAAAAATACTCTGGTGGTGCGTAGCTAAACTAAATCCCACGTGCGCGCGCATTCTAACTATCCTACGTATTTCCTTCTCTAAGTCATTATTTTACAACTGTTCGTCAGGGGCGCGCTTCAGGTCAGTGAACATTTTATATAATTATCTAATGTTTCATCACTTTTTTTCGCACTAAGTTTTATTTCCTGAGATAACGAATAACAGTATTTACCATGTTATTGTGTTATGAGCCGCCGTTCTTCATTTAATCGAATTAAATAATCGTATAAACCCTCGACCTTCGTCGCTTAAACATTTAACATTTCTGTTTTATCTCTGACTATCTGTCACGTAAAATAAAACCACTGTGTGACTTACGAAAACTTTTTTTAATACATGTCAGTTCTTTTTATCATTGATTAAAGTTGTTCAAATCAGTTACGTAACGTTTGGCCCTGGTCCACTAACACAGTTTCAAAATGATCTTGGGACGAACCGTGTTCCAATAAGGGCAAACTTACATAAGAAATTTAAAGTTTACGAAATTAACAAATTATTACGTTTTAAATTACTTACTCAATGTCTTAAATATCGCTTGAAAGTAGATTTATGCTACGGTGAATCATTTAATCTATTTTCTGTCGACAGTAAGTAATTGCATATTCTCTAAATAAATAAAATACTTATTTTACTGTGTTATCAATCATTTAGAATTTGAATGGAACTTTTCTGCGTTTTCTTCAAATCAAAAATGTTCTTTCAATTATATGTCTTGGCCTGTTTTTTAAAACCAAAGCTTAATACATAGTTTTCATATAATAGGTTTTTTTTTAATACCAAAGAGGGTGCTCAAATTGTATATCAATTTTTATTCCTTTTGAGAGTATCACCACATTAATGCAAAGAACATAAAAATTATTTTGTATTGAGCATTCTGTAGTTAATTTGACTGTTATCAATAATCATATATTATGCACATATAGCTATTTATCATGTGATTGGTCACTATCGAATGTTAAATAAATAAATGAATTTCTTTTTCCAGCTTACCAAATCTTTCTTATACAAAATTGACAATGGGTGTCCCAGCCGGTAACAGCGAGAATGGAAAGAAGTTGTTCGTGCAGAGATGTGCACAATGCCACACCGTATGCCAAACACAATATGTTTAATAAGAATTTTCACAGAATGCTGAACATGCAAGAAATATTTTTTGTCAATTTTTAATATCAGCAATTTTTAAACAATCATAAATCTAATTAATTACTATTTCTTCATAAATTGTAAGCATTTTAAAATGATCTGATAATTTATTTGAGTATTGGAATCTTATCTTAATTAGATAATCGTAAAATCAAATAGAGACAATTTGCATAATAATTCAAGAAATATTATAATCACATGGATTAAATAAAATAAAAAAAAACACTAGATTATATCATTTCAACAATTTTATGGCATGATTGTATCCATATGTTGATTACCAGAAAATATATGCTTGATACTATTGCTTGTATTTTTACTCGTGTTCTCCTTGTTCAAGGTTGAAGCTGGTGGCAAACACAAGGTGGGCCCAAATTTGAGTGGACTTATTGGCCGCAAGACCGGACAAGCTGCCGGATTCTCTTACACCGATGCCAATAAGGCCAAAGGTAAAATAAATACCTGTCTGACCATGTGACGAATTATCACTGTTAGCAATATATTGAAAATAATGTTGACAATGTGCCAGTTGCCTATTAGAAAATTAATTTTATAACGTACTAGTACATATACTTGTACTCATTCACTTAAGCAATGTGGATGACAGAATATTAAAATTATAATGGTTGAATTAGTGAAGTTCCATTATAATAACCCAAAAATAATTTTGTGTAACATTCTACTCAAGAAAAATAGTGCAGAGCTTAATGCTATTTTCAACCCTGTTTAGAAATTATAAAAAATACTGGTTTATCAATGCGACCATTTGAAACTGATATTATTTGATAATACATATAAACAATTTTTATGTATAATTTCTGTCGCTTCTTGATGGAGTAGCATGATATTTCAAATAATAAAAACATATTTTTTAGTACTTATTTCCACAATATATTTTATGATCAGGAACGGTTTCGCTCATCACGAGCATTATCTACTGTAATAATCTAATATTTTCACGTTTTAAGAGATGACACAATTGTGCCAACCATAATTTCATATATTTTCATTTAGTTGATAATGCTAGCAATGAGGGAAACCAGTCATGCTCATAAAATATATTGTGGAAATAAGTACTAAAAAATGTGTTTTTATTATTTAAAAAAAATGTTGTTTGCAACCATTCTATTCCAAAATTCATAAGAAAAGCTAATGTATCTACTTAAATACCGTGATCTAACTAATATTACATAATACTACCTACCAACTTTAGGTTTCACATAATTTCTTTTTTGAGTATTGATTATTTCACAATGTATGAGCAATTCTTTATTTCACAATATGATGTCAGACATTAACTGCTAATTACATTCTTTCATGGCCTTTCAAATAGAAAGTTGAAACAGCTAATTTCTGCTTTGAGTTGAATAGTATCTCTAGATTTTGTGTTCTGTTTTATTTACAGGAATCACCTGGAATGAGGATACCCTTTTCGAATATCTAGAAAACCCAAAGAAATATATTCCTGGAACCAAAATGGTGTTCGCTGGACTGAAGAAACCTAATGAGCGAGCTGATCTTATCGCTTACCTCAAGGAAGCCACCAAGTGAACATAACAAATCTAGACACCCAATTCACATGTTTAAAAATTATTTTTATGTTAATTTAAAAATGGACATAGTGCAGAATTTTTCATCTGTTCAGTTTTATTTATTTTCATAATTTATTGTGTAAAACTGAGCTGCATAAATATTCGCAAATGTATTTGACCATAATACAATATTTGTTTTGTAAAATACAAAATTTTAGTTTTACATTTCATTTTGTAGACTTATTTACTGATAATTAAATTATTATAAATTTAACATGCAGTGATTATTAATAATTCTTAACTTTATAAACTGGTTACCATTTCTCATGACAATTTATTGTTCTGGTGATGCCAGATAAATAGTAATATGTGATTGATTTTTCGGAATGTTTCTGTCGTGTCAATAAATAGCTCAAATGGGTTAACCATGTGATGGAATAATTTGTTAAGTTACAAAAAAAAAATATTTGAAGGATGTATCGCATTGTCAATAAATTGATCTCGTGAAATCAAATTTTGCTTTCATTCATCGCCCTTATAATCCAATTAACCCATCATTTACATGCTCATTACTTATTATCTCTGTAAATATATCTGTTAACTATTAGCATTATAACCCTAATTATATTTTGTTCAATAACACAATTATGTGGTAGATAGGCGTGTCTTCCCTGATAATAAATGAGAGATATATTTTATTTGCATAATGCATCGTACTAACAAAACTAACAATATAAAGTTACGCATGCAGACTTTTACTATGTTAGTTTCTATCTATATTTCCATATGAACTATGGCCAATGAAACAATGTGAAATGTTTTTTATAGCTTTTTTTATTGCATCGATGTATCAACTAATATTTTTTTTGCATTATGTTTCGCTTGTCATATCAATCTTGATAAAACATGTTTTCTTTTGAAAATTTATAGATAAGTGTATTAACAACTGATCAAATTTAACAGTTGATATTTAAACTTCGTACCATAGTATTTTCGGTTTAATTATATCATTTGGACTTTAACTGAACTTGCAAAAATCTGTTTGTATTTATAATCTATAGATATGACAGTTGTTAAACATTATTCTTCAAATCAATGGCGGTATATTATTATTATGAATATAAGATACTTAATGTAAGTGTAACCGGTATACATACCCTTACTGGAAGAGAACTATAAAGTGAGCTGGATCCAATGCTTTGAAAAATATGTTGTCACTGTAATGCAAGGTTTATTTTTTCTATTTTGGATTTAAAAAAAATGATTTTTCTTTCATCAGGTAGATTATGGGATTTCTAGTTTTCTAGTTATTATATATTCAATTCTTTCCACAATCTTCGGTTTATTTATTCCCTTTCTGAACCAATTTACACCAATTAATCTTCCTCAAGGTTTTTTTTAATCTTTTCATTTATTTTCCTATCGCCAGTCATCATCACAGTCGTGTAAGTAACATATTCAACTAAAATCTCCTTCACCTTAAGATTTTTTAGAAATCCTTTTCCATATTCAAGTTTTTATAAGTTTTCGTTGCAAATATTTAAATATAAGTTTACTTAACGCAAAAATGTTTTATGTTCGATTCTATTGTGCTCTCAATTTTATATTTCTTTCAGAATATTTTAACTAAGATGTTGAAATGAAACCAGCACACAATGAAATCACAAATAAAAATGGTGATTGTCATTTGTTATTCAGTCACATTAAAGTTCTTCTTCTATCATGCGTAAGAGTTGTGTAGTAAAATACTTATGTTTTTACTAATACAAAATTTATGATATTGTCTGAAGGTATTGATGGAGCTTAAATATCAAATTTGCGTTATTGAAACATTGTATGATTTCATGTTTTGTTACTAGCAACTCAGGTTTCACCTTTCATCTTCTGATAGAATTATCTCAACAAGTGGTTTTCCAGGAGAATTATTTATTACTTCCTTTTACTTAGATAGTAGGGATAGAAGTCCTTAACATGTTGGTCGCCAACAGATTTTACGTAAAATAGTGAAAACAATGATAATATGTTTATAAGTAGTATTTGATAGGAATGTTGTATATGGATTGTATTTACTTGAATAATTGGTTTTTTTATGTACTGGTCTTTTTTGCCGGTCACCAATGACTCCCATGGCCCCCATGAAATAATCCATGCTGGTCACCGGCGACCCCCATGGCGATCAACGTGTTAAGGCTAAGGCGATACTGGTGGTTAGCTAACTGCTTTCACTGTGTGCTATGTTTTAGGTTTGGATGGGCGGGAGGAAATATTTAGAGATAAAATCAATTATTTCTTCTTCAATTCTTCTCATCAAATTTTACACTAGCCTGCATGGCTATTATAAATTTTGATGCATATTTAATTTCAACAAAAAAAAATATTTATCAATTAATATTGATAAAGTATTTTCAGTTGACATCTTATGATAATATTTTTAATCAGAAAAATTTGCAGCAACTTTTTGATATAAAATTAAGAGGTATCTCTGTTATTGGACTTGGTGTTCTACTAGTTGTTAAATTCTTGGAAATATTATTTGTTTTAGCATTATGAAATATATATATTTTTAGATGATATACATCCAGTACTGTTTTGAAACATTTGTTAACATTAGATAATAGTTTTTTTGCTCATTTTCATTCAATATTTAATCCATGGATCCCTGCGCGGTTGATTTATCAAAAAAATACCCGTGTTTTGTAGGGCAAAGCATAAATGAGTCGGATTAGAATGCATTTGAATTAATTATTGCAAAATCAATTTCAATAAACATATTTGGCAATGTCCCAAGTGGATTTGGTTTAATGTAGCCATTGATGTTATAAATGATTTATTAGTCATGACTATGTATATATTAATTTAAAAACAATTTTTGTCTTTGGTGTGCACATTCGCTTGCAAGGTGAGTTGACTATTAAAAGAAAAAGAAGGAAGCAGCAGTCTTATTCCAACTAATATGAGTCATCTGGTAAAAGTTTGTTCCTCTCAGATTGAGCGGTAAGTTTTTTTCCTCTCAATTTTTTAGAATCGGTATTTCTTTATTTTAATAAGTTTCTCTGTCAGCTGTATTTGATATTGTTGAAGTTTGAAAGGTCGGCCAACAGCAGCGAACTTAGAGTTAATGTAATTGAAATACGGATTATTAGCACATAAGATGAAAGAAGTACCAGAATAAAAAATTGTTGAGTAAACAGCAAATATATGGCCAAGCATTTAGTGCCTGTGTAATATTAGTGTCTAGCTATCAATAAAAATGGGCATAAGACAGCTGATGCTTTTGAACGAAAGTCACAACTTACAGATATGTCGATTTGACTATGTTAAAACTAGGTAAACAAACGTGAAAAAATTGGGATAAAGGAAATAGAAAAATAAAAAGGCGTATTGTTAAAATATTTTATTCAAAAATTCATTTTAACATTTATATTAACAGAAGAAAGTTGTGTAGCAAAGTATTTAAAAATATATGGAATCTCTATTTCAGTGATCTTGCTCTCTTTCCGACAAAGCCTGCAGAAATCTCGTTTTTCCGACTGGCTACCCTGTTTGTGCACTATGGTCATGGGGCCCAGGAGCGTGCCACATTCAGTGCAAACCAGACACTAAAAAGAAAAATAAATATTCATCGATTAAATAATTTGGTAGACATACAACATTATATTGTCAGCCTGTTTACACCCTTGCTATCATTGCAACCATACTCATTTAAGGAATGCAATTTCTTAGATTGAGATTGATAAAACATTCAGATAATTATATCTCTTTAAAATATAATAAATCAAAATTTATCAATACAATTGACAAGTGTTTACAGACTACAGAAGACATCTCAGATATTTCTTTCAACTTATAAGAGGCCAAAATGACAATTCTGCCATTATTAATAATGTCAAATTGCATATTGCTGATGATTTTTTGAGAGGTTAAAGATATAAATCGTTTGTCCTTCTGAAGTGTAGAGCCAGTCTGTCAAAGAGTAAACCATATGCAAGAGCATTAATGCTCAATATATATGTACCAAATAAATAATTTTTATTATGACTGTGTGTAATAATAATTAAAGGCCGGGTAGCAAACACGTCAATAAGATTTTCGACCTAGATTTTACGAATACTTTATGTGTTATGAGATGAAGTTTGTGAAACACATTCAACTCTTGATTGACGAAAATGTAAGTTTACCTTTGTTTTGTCGGAACAGTGGAAGAGTCGATCCTGTAATAAAAATGAAGCCCCGTGAGATATGAGGCTGTCCCTTTCCATTTCTCCGAAACGTACACCACCACCTCTCCTACGTCCTTTTACAGGTTGGCGTGTGAGAGCGTCTATCGGTCCAGTAGAACGGACCTGAGATTAAAAAGAACTCATTTATTATTTTGTATTCAAATAAGAAACTTTATCACCAGATCTTCAAGGACACATATGAATTTAAATTGGAAGCAAGCGAATGGATTATATTGCTTTAAATATCTCAAAAAGAATATAGGCAAACAAGTGAAATATTTTTCAAAACTCTGAAATGCAATATGAAAAAATATATTATTATTGTTTTTTTGACATCGATAATATTTCAAAAAATAAGTGTGGTGTGCAAGAAAAAGCATTTCGATAATAAACCCACCTGCCACTTGTCAGAAACCATGTGACGCAGTCTTTGGTAGTGGACAACTCCAAAGAAAATATCGGCTTTCATTTCTCGACCATCAATACCACTGTACATTCGCTCTGTTCCATAGTAATTATATCCACCAGCTTCCAATAAACGTCCAAAGTAATCAATAGCAGTATCATCCTCATTAAATTTGAAAGGAGTAGCATCATGCACCTATATAAAAAAAGAAGATATTGGTTTTCACATAAAAGCAAATACAACGGAAGGTGTCAGGGTAGAATATGACACAAGTATTCATGATGTATACTGTATTCCTAAATTTATTTTTTAAACAGAACCTTTATGGCATAGTAAACTTTTTTATTTAAAGCATTTTTGTAACTGCAGTTAATGCAAAATAATATGATTGATAAGGCTGTATTGTAGTGAATTTTGTTGCATAATATGAGTAGAATGACATACCACAGAAATAACATGTGTCATTAAAAGATAACTAATTATTTTTGTTGCGGTAAATACAAAATGGGAAGGGATGTAATATATTTTAACTAGGAAAGTGATAAGTAGTCTTTTAGACAAATCTCTCCATTACCAAGCCATGAACGGAAGCTGATTTTCCAGCCATAGTTTCTATCATCATAGCTATTGTCATACGGGAGGGGAACCCATGAGGATTGAATACAATATCAGGGATGAGTCCAGATTCTGTAAAGGGTAAATCTTCTGCTGGCCATTTCTGTGAACATATACCTTTCTGCCCGGCTCGTGATGCAAATTTGTCTCCTACTGATGGATTTCTCTGCAAATAAAATAATGGTTGTTTATATTTTAATATCAACCAATATATATTCTAGTACTGATCGTCTTTGAAAACATTTGCTCCATATTTAAGTCACACAATTCTGCCAGGTACTTCTTGTGGATTCTATGAATGATCATTAACAGCCTCCAACTTCTCTGAATTAATTTTGTTTTTTGAGTTAGTTCATAATAAATTATATAGGATTAGATATTATTATATTATTAGGTCATATATTTTGCAAAGAATAATTAACAGTACCTTAAAAGTTGACCGATTAAAACATGTACAATCAGTAACAATACGCATAGTCTTCTAAATTGTTAGTTGAAATATCATGTAATATAAGATACAAGTGTTATATTTATTAAAAAGTAATAAATTATTTTGATTAACTTGTATTATATGTGTTTTTCCAAATAACAGTTATAGTTTATTTAACCCGCATAGCAATTTCTGCTAAACAGCTGTCTATACGATATCAGTGACATTTTGGCGTTTCATATGAATCATCCTTGAAAAAAAAAATTAGAAGATACTTACAGGTATTCTAATTGTGATGCAAATTTTTTTGGCCGAATTCAGGTCGAAAGTTCCACATACTCTAATATTATCGATATAAGACTCTTCTTTGTTATGGAATTTTACTATTTTATATTTGCCATGTGAAACATCGTAATAGCTGAAAATGAGAGATAAATAATGTAAAAAGTGTGTATGGACCGAGATGGGCAGAAAATGGCAGTGATAAATAGCTGCTATATAAGATATTTTCTGCTGAGCTCAGTAAAGGTTATACAACACTATTTAAATATTTCAAAATATAATTTGGTTTAGTTGGAGTAACAAATTTAATTTTGAGTATAAAAATACTAGCTTAAACATGAAATTTCCAACACTGCTGACACTTTTGCTGATATTTTTGAGTATCAACATATTGCAACTTGGAGTCGCAACAGTTGAGACATTAGCAGTCAAAGGGTTAAATATGATTAGCGTTACCCTTTGGTGAATTTGGCATAAGGCATCAGAGAGTAAGTGGACCTCACAGTACCTGTAGAAAGGATCATCACAGATTAATTTTGCTCCAACGAAAGGTAAACCATCAGCATCGAGCTTGTCAAATAAGTTTTCCTTTGTGGGATCACGGCTAAAATACGAACCAGCTGATGGCAGTTCAATGAATTCCGATTTATATATTGACCCATGAGCAAATCCTCTTTCATAAGCTGATTTATTGATAATCATGGCGTCTTCCATGTCATACCCCTGTGTAAAAAAAATCTTTAATTATTGTATAACTTCAGCAGATAAGTGAGGTTAAATATTTAGAGAAGATAAAGTGAATTAGAATATAACACAGAAATAGAGAATTTTAATTTATAATAATAAAATTCCCTATCTGTATACATCCACATTTTTTACACTCACAGTCTGGGTTGTAACAATAATATGTCATATATTTGATCCCAACATTACTCAACCATTTAAAATAAGTATTTCTAAATATTAAATTTCCCAATTCAAATTTAATTATTTCAGACATATGTAAATTTAGCTAACAGATTTAGGGTTTATATTTTTTGTAATTTGTGAGAATAAGACTGCACTCATAAACAAATCAGATTTCTAAACATCAAAATTAGTTATAAGAAAATGTCAATATGCTGGTGACATCTAGTTGTATTTTTAAAAATATATTAATCATATTAAATAAAGTAAAAAGAATATGATTATAATTTGTGTTTCAAATTAAATGAGGAGATTGTTAGAGTGTTCATCATCTCTAATGAAAAATGTCTGACAAAAAATTCAATAAACAGATGCAAGTATTATTTTAAGTGACGTCTATTTTGGTTGGAAATTTGTCTATATTTACAGCGAAATAGTGATTGTATAAAAACAATTCATGACGTTTGATAGGAACGATATTGTGTTGAGTTTGAAATTATATCTTTTCTGATAATTGCAATAGGCAAGGTTAAAAAAATTGCACACCGTGTACGAAATTACAGCAACAATTGCATTAGTTCCCATTGGGAATTCATCAAGTCCTATTTTATCATAATGGACTGGTCTGAAGAGTGGGGTAGCTGGGGTCTGCAGTCTGTATAGCTTAGTTTCAGCTTGAATATTCCAAATGTGGGAAGGAGTTCCCATTGTTTGTTTTCCCATCTGACACTGATACATGTTCCTATAAAGTAAAGTGACATAAGATAGCAGTTTGGTATCAAGCTAAATAGAGGTATTTAAGTAAGAAACCAGAAATCGAGAAAACATCACACAAGCAAGATCATAAAAAACTTTTCAGTGCCTCAGTCATAGTAAAAATGTGGTAAGGATATTTAATGAATGGATTAGGTTTAATTCAATACTTTTAAAACATCAGAGAGCAAGTCTTTGACTTATATAAATTTGAACAATGACAATTTGCTTTGCATTTTTTTTTTTGTTATTCAGATGCTTTTTGTTAAGCTAAGGATGCATTTGCATAAAATAAATATTACGTTTATGTGCGAACAATATTATTCCATCACTGATCAAGGTTTAATACACACATTTAATATAAGTATTATTTTAATTTGTTTTATCTATAAACCACAATTAGGCAGGAAATAAAAGTTACTGATGGACAAAAAAGCCAATTGTTAATGTTATTCTAGAGAAAACGTTACATTTATAAAGTTGTACAAAATATTGGCGATGCCTCTTTGAAACTAACAGACATCGTTCAGTTTTGAGTTTTATTTGATATACACATCTTTTCTAGAAACATACACTTGTTATCAAAGTGATCACAGTATGAAAGATGGGTAGTTATAAATTACTGATAGTCTATTTAAACTGGTTAAACTAGGCTCAAAATTACATGTGTATATTATAATGAACTTCACTATTCTACTTGTTGCACTTTTTTTTGTTTTTGTTTAAGGGCGATGTAAAAAATAGAATAAATTCTCACCTAGGTGACTGATTACAATCAGGCATTGGTATAAGTTGAGCGAGGTTGCTTAAGAAGGAGGTTTTTGATAACTCCATATGCGTTGTTATACCTATAATTGAAAACAACAGTTGAATATTATAATGAGAAAACACAGGATTAATCACTTTTAATGAATTCGCTGCATTTCAATTCCATAATATCATTGTCAATACTAATTATTTAATGCATTATGTTTCCCTTATATAATTAAGTGCAAGTTATTTGATTGTAAAATTTTCGCATTTCTTACTAAGAAATGAGTATTTCATAATTATTTCTTAGTTCTTAATGGGTTTTTGTTTACAAATTAGATTTTTAACATTTCATATGTTTATTATTTAAGTTCATTTAGATATTTATTTTAAAATTATTTGTAAATTATGTATTGTTTTAATTTGTACTGTATCAGTTGATGATGCTCATATTGATTAAAACAGGTCCAAATCTTATTAATATAAATTGACAAGATAATACTAAACATTGTGTATTATTACTTAGATGTATTTGATTATCTTAGAATTTTATTCTAATCATAAAAGTAATTTTTGTCAAACAAATAAAATTATTCAACTACTTTGTTTATAAGATTTTCTACAAAATATTCCTATCAAATAGCACTACCCTGTTGCTAGATCCAGTCAGTGGGGTTTAAAAACTGTGTTGGCTGGTGGTGATATCAAAATGAGTGAATAAATTGTTATAATAGTAAAATCAGCTGGTTCACCTTGAATACTTGGTTTACCATAAATAAAATACATAAGGTTTAACAAATATGTGCCCGATATTTATAAATGTACAATCATTTAATGAAGATTAATTACCTTTGTATATTTCACTTCCAGTTATAGCAATATCCATATAAACTTGTTCAAATGTTCCAATGAGTTCTATTTTGTTCAATGCCAAATTTGTTACTGGACGCATCATTCTTGCAGCTCCTGTGAAGAGGAACATTCCTGGATACTGCGCTGATACCTTCAAAAATAAATTTAATTAACAATTAAACACCTATGATGGAACACATTTAAAATGGAAATCTAGTTTCAACAAAATGCCAGGTATATTATTCACAATGTGAAAACATAATATTTAAGAAGAATCAAATAATATACTTCATGCTGTTTTGTCTCCAAATTGTTTCTAATTTTTAACAAACTTCATTTAACAAATTTAAGTCCACACTTGAAGTTACACAACTATCATAATGTTAAAAAATATAGAGGGGTCTTTATTACCATCTTTAACGCTTCCAGGTCAATTTTATTATCTTTAAAACTAGTAATGGTATGGGAACAATAAAAAATTATAATGCAGGGGAACATTGCAAGCATGCCTACAATTGGATTATCCCATTCTCTTCTGACCAACATCAAGGATTTTCAAACACCGTACATTTCAAAAATTAATTCAGTGGTGTTTGTGATAGTTGAACTTATTGATATTATCATAATAAATCAAACTATATTTCAATATAAAAGTTAGCCTTTGAACACAAAATTTTTGACACTGTTAACTTTCAAATATCTGAGTCAACTATCAAGACATTGCATGCATGTATCAACAGTAGTGACATTAGAAGTCAGATAGGCATTTATGTCCATATAGTTATATCATAAGCAATTTTCATTGCTTATAACAGAATTAATTTAACTGAATAGTAGTAATATAATGTAAAAATCTTACTGCACGTTTAGGAACAAGAACGATCTCTAGTGTATTTGGAACATCTTCTCCCTCAATTTTGTATTTTCTCAATTTGTCTTGAACTTTATTCGCAATGTTAAATGGAAGATGTCCAAGTAATCTGCCATCGAGAAGGACCGGGTAACTATACAATTCACCGATTGAGTTTGATTCAACCTGTGATACAAGTGGTATCATTCCTGGAATATTAAATAACAAATTACATATATATTATGATTATTCCTGTGGTGTTAACCGATACTGGCCAGTGATGTGTAGCTTATACACATTACTATTCATAAGTAAATTATCTATAAATATATGCATATGAATTAAAAAAAAAAAAAAACAATTTCATTATATTATCATTTTTAGAGTTGAAAAATATAAAAACTTTACTGCATTTTATAACCAATGGTAATAGTAAATGTTCGTTTACTTTCGCAGGTACTTGATAATATATGACAAAGTAAACATTGTATCATTGCTATTTTTTACTTAATTAATACAAACTTAACAACAAACTTACCCAGAGTAACAAGTATAAGAGGTATATTTTTTAATTTGACAGGATCTGGGGATGGTGTAACTTGACATTGCATTGTCAGATGGTTGAGAAGACCACAGGGTGCACCGTCGGGCGTGTGCACAGGACAGATAAAGCCCCAAGCATCAGGCAGCAACTGTCTTCCCTCTGTGGATCGCATTTCCAAAAAGAAAGAGCCACGATGAACAGACCTACGGATCATTGAAAAATAGTTTTGTACAAAATTTTCAGTGAATTACATTGATTAATAGTATTATATATAAATGATACAGAAAATTTTTGACAACAAATTTAAAACGATACATTTTTTTAAATAGTAACATTTACTATGAAGTTAGTTAGTGGTGGCTGCATATGAGAATTGCTGATGTAAGGAGGATGAAAATGTCAGAAATTAATTTCTTTGGATACGAATCTTCAAATTGATAACTGATACATTGACCGAGGTTCGAAAGACTTTCTTGTATAATGGATGAAGGCCTAAAAGAATTGACACTGGTAATGGGGCTGAGAAAATTACTTACTTAAAATGAGACATGTATCTCATTCTATTGATGTTTTCAGGAACAATAGTGAGACCTTTATCTTGCATTAGACCTAAGCCAGATGTTGACCTGAGATTTCCAGTTGCCAAGAATGATTCCATTGCATGCTCCAATTGACCAGCGTATTTGATTGCATTGAGGATATCTTTCTGAAAATGATTACGAAAAAATGGTTATTGTGATATTAGGTTATTTATTATATATACTGGAGAAAAAAATGCAAAATTAATAGAGTAGAGCAATTGTACAACTCTTCTTCAGCAAAAGAATACATGTCTATTATAGATTTTTAAATGAAAAAAGAAAGGGGTGACTCATCAATATTGGATGTTATGTTAATCAACAGAATATTTGAAAATTAAGAAAATAATTAAAATAAATTGAGTGATTCACAGTTATCTTATATTTGTAAGACTTTTGCATTTGAAACCAAATAATAAGATTGGATGGTGTACAATTTGAATAGTTCAAACATGGTACAATTTCACAAGTTTTGTCACTCACAACCCAGGTTTTGCCTTTCGGTATTTTCAAGCATTTTAACACACAGATGCAATAGAAATGACAGTAAATAGCTTACATCGCTTACATATAACAGAGATTAAAAAAGTATAAACTAGAGAGCTAAACATGTATCTGAAATAATTTTAACTACTGATTTGATTATAATGTCAGTCATATTTGGAAAAGTTAATCTTATAACCAATACAACCTAATGGCATTGTAATGAGAGGTTTTTACAATAATCTACCATTAAAAAGTAATTGATGTAATTAATAGATGGAGACATTTAATTATTTTAAATCAGTGGCTTATGGCGAAATTACATATCAGAATATTGAAAGGTAATTTGTCATTGAAGTTCCATTCAAAGTCTCAGTAGGTATTCTATTAGAATTAAATACCTGGGAGGGAATGTTTTTGACACAAAGAAACATAAATCCATAAATCAATTTATTAAGCAGTCTGTACTAGAGCTCGAGCCTGTAATATCAAATTCAAAGTAGTTCAAAAAATTCAAAATTATGTTTTATGAAATATTTTATAAATACCTGTATCAATACATAGTTAACGTTGTTGTTTGCTTTCTTTAACATGTTGTATTTTATAGATGTAAGAGTATTCTGTAATTTTTCTTTTACAGTTTGTAAAAACAGATGTCCTCCGAGTAGAGTTTCTTGCATCATAACTGAATCGGTACCTTCAACCTGTTTGAAAAAAAACAATATATATCTTTGAAAATTTGTATGACATATGGTTTAACAAAGCCTAAAATGAATATCACTACGTAACCTGCAGATTTATTATATTGGCCCTAAAAGCATTTATAGTATTTAATTGATAGATATGTTTGAAATATGTCCATTATCAATATGAATCCTCGCTATTTTTTATATGAATCCAATGTCAGAATATTAATGGCTTTGATCTGTATGTAAATTACGGCAGTTAATGTGCAAACACAATTATGTATTTATTGATTAGTAAGTGTAAAAATTATCTAGCTTAAGCAGATACAGAATAAATGGATGTATAAATAGACATATTTGTTAGCCAAAGTAAACGCAATATATTGCAGAGATGCTGATATATATGGTACTAAATGTTACCAAGAGTTACAAGCTATCTTATATATGCACATAAAGTGAAACCTCGATTCCACGTTTTTCAAGGGACCTAAAGAAATCGAATAATGCGGGAAATGACGAATACAGGAAAGCTTCAAAAGTCCCCCTCTTTAATTTCCGAAAATGGGGTTTTACAAAAATTTGTGGATATGAAAGGGTTTTGTAAGAGTTATATTGATTAAATCATATTTATTGTAATAATCAGGTAGTGTTTTAAACTTCTTCTTGTGAAATCCTTTATTAAAGAAAGCCTCAATACATTTAAACAAACTATACATCTAATTATCAATTGCTTTGATAAATATATAAGATTTAATGTACTTAAACTCATAAATTGTATGTTAGATACATTAATCCACAAAAATTAGTCTATCGTGATAATATTTGAAATGAGACCATAATATTTAGACAGTAGTAATATGTCCGATATCAAATCTTTGTGACAAAATAATAACATTATAACCATTACCTTACACTTGTCTTGAACCAGATCAAACAGTTTTCTTGTCATGAATGCTAAAAGATTAAATTTGTCTGTATGGTCATTAAGATGGATGAGAATACAGTTGTCAAGAATAAAATTTCCAACTTCAATATCTGTTGCCCATGGCGGTAATTCTGAAATTTTGCTTCTGAAATTTTTGCCGAAATATTCTCTACATTGACTGCTTGTGTGTAAATTTTCTTCATGCAGTTCACGGAGCATGTTTTGGATACAGCTGTAAATATATAAGTGCTATGCATTAATATTAAGAAGAAAAAATATTTTTTTCATGTGTTATTTAAATAAATTTGCATAGTTCAGACTTTCTATACAACAATGAATTATATTACTAAATATTATTTATTGATTGAATTGGCATTCACTTGGTAGAACTCCATTATAACACGATGAAAAAAATAGCAATGTATTTTAGTTTTATAAAATCTTGTAGAACTAAAATACATTGCTATTTTTTTCACCGTGTTATATTGCTAGATTTTTTTATAAGTCTAATACTTACTTGACATAGTAGAGGTCACCTTCCATGCCTTTAATGAGTTGTTGGAATAAAAACTCATCATTGTAGTTTCCAAAGCATTTTAATACCAATATTAGAGGGGCATAAAACAGTACCTTGCGGTGAATAAACATCAACTTTACAGTTCCATTGGTGACAAAATGAAGGGTGTTATTCTGTGAAACAAAATAATACTATTGATGCAAAAAATACAGAATGTGAATACATTTTTAGATTGAAGTATCATGTTCAGTTTTACTGACAATTAAAAATGTAAAAACAAATATTGTTTATTTATAGTCATTAAGTCATTATTTTGATATTGAATATATAGGTGATGTGATGACAAAAGGTTGTATAACTGCTGTTTGCATAATTGTTTAGGAGAGGAAGAACAAATTTTGGTTAGTTTCACAAGTTATGTAGCATGACATGACATTTTAACATAACCTTACGACGAATAAAGTTGCAGTTCTCATATTTTGTCATATAAAATAATTTACAATTTGGAAGATATAACGGAAGAAAAATAAAAAAAGTGAAAATAGTTATAACTGTTTTCCATTACAGTACCAATTTCTTATATTTGGTCATTTTTCTTAAAGCTTTAGTCTCAGGGCAGATAGAGAGCCATTGACGATATGCGTTTTATGAGTTCTTCACAATGTATGGACTTAACTGCATATAATGCACCGAAAATATAATTGCATGCAACGTACAAATTGTAAATTATGTGTATTTTATGATACTTACACAGGCAGTTTGATCAGGCTTCACGCATCTAATTGTTAAGCCTAATTCAGAAAACAAAGTTCCTCTGGATTTCCAGGTAGGTCGACGGATTGCTATTGGGTAATTTTTCCTCATCATGAGTAACATTCTCACTAGCCTTTCGTGTCCTTTAATTAGAAAATAGCCGCCCCATTCTTCGCCGTGTTCTTTAGCCTCTATTAATTGGCTAGGTTTCATGCCATTCAAGTGACATAATTTTGACTAAAAAAAAGAATAGTGCAAATTGAATACATGTTATGGTAAATGTATGTCATATAAATACAATCATAGTCTACTGCCCAATCAACTCTAAAGAGTGAAAAAATATATAATTAACACCAAATTGATTCAATATGAAACATTTAGTATTTTCTTTGATATCTATTTATTCATTTTATTTATTTATAATTGATAATATTTTAGAATTGTGATCTGCTTCCACTTAAATGAAATTGCTGCTTTATTTATTGAATGTGTTGAAATGTTTTGTGAAAACAGACACACTTGCTGAATCTTTTACATGTGAAAATTTTCAAATGCTCCTCATAAAAAAAGATTATGGTTAATTCATCTTTTAAATATAATACTGATGATATATTATTGTTATGGGAATTAACAAAACTTTTAGTGAAAGGATTGAAAAATACTAATTGATTCAATTCAAGCAAGTCATACAGAACTTATAGAAGAATGATTAGTCAACCATTAACCTTTTGGCCAAACATATCTTAAGTTACAATTTTGAAAGGGAGCAGAATTATTGGCATTTGAGTTATTTTTAAATAATTACAGTAATAAATATTCAGAACTCTAGACATTCACGGTTGAAAATGGTTGTCACTAGTAAATAGAATAAAAATAAGTCTTTTAAAGCATACCCTTAACATAACTGGAATATCACCCATCTCTCTTTCAATAGACGGCTGGTCTACTCCATCGATTGACCATTTAAATTTGACAGCGAATCTGCCTTTATAAGATGTACCTCGTTGTCTACATTCTGTTGGTAAGATTGTTCTATTCTTTATACCAACGGCAGTTCTAGGAGCCGCCGGACTTTCAAACGACACATCATCTATCCCAAAAGTAATTCTTTGGGAGTTAGGTAGCTCAAATACTATTGGGCGAATATCCTTGATGGCTAGATCTAGACCCTCTGTGAGCATAAAGTTGAATGATTCTATATGAGGTTCACCCAAACATTGTAGTAACTAAAAATAAGATACATGACAAAATATGATGGATTAGCAAGTTAGATGAAGGAAAGGCCAACTTGGATACTTAGAAAAAAAATATTTGTAAATTTAATATTGGAACTTCTTTATAACAGTTGTACGTGGTTCTATGAACTAACAATTTAACTCTATTCCGCTGCAAGATTGTAGGTTAGAATTTTAGATCGGAAGCTTCCATAAATTCTTTTACATAATTATTCAAGGATTTATAATTAAAGATATGATTGTTTGTCATATGATACCACCTCATCCACCCTTTAAGAAGTCCTGAAAACGGCAGGGCGAACTTTGACAGTGATTTGAAAGCCACTGTTTGATCACCAACTGACTTAAAATCAGGTATCATAAAAATAGGTAATTGAGATGCTCCACTAGAAGTTTAAATTTAGAATATGAAGATAGCATTCCTAGCCATTTCCATTCGTTGGCCAGCTATGGTAATTTGTGAAAATCATTTTTTGAAAATGAGTAATATTTTTATGCTATGTTGGTTAACATATCTAAAATTATATTAACGACTAAATTTAATTTCCATCTTAAGTTATTGCATATTTATCAATATTTTGTCAATTTTGTATCAAAATACACGTGATATCATAACCTAGCTTTTATACGCAGAAATTATAAAGTCTATTATATGTATATAGAAGTAAGCATACGGGATTAGATTCCTTGGGAGCCTTTCCAAAGTCTGCATTGGTAATATTTGTTAGTGTAGGTGTATCAATAAGGTCCATTGTAATAAATTAAGGATGGTTCAGTTTTGACACATTTGAAATTTGAACACTTCGCTTGACGTTTGTTGTGGTACTGCCAGTCGAACAAAGCAAATTTCCCAAAATATACTTATTTTTGTATGTTATTATTTTTTGTAATTTCAAATTGACAGCAAATAATTAAATTAAGTCATTTGGAAAATCCAATAATATTTCCCTATTTCACATCTAGTGCTTGCTAAAGCCAATTTAAATTGGAAATAAAAAATCACTGGGAGAATTACTTAAAGTTTTTAAATAATTGAAATGCTTTTAATTTCACATTGGTACGTACAAATGTACTGTTAATTTTCATATTCATAAAAATGTATTATGTGCCATTACTGTTAGTTGTACTGATAGATGCCCAAAAATGTAATAAAAATGATGTCAATCTGGTTTTTTATCCGTTCAGTTTCAATTTGTTTAATTACTCCATTTACTTTTAGGGTTTAGTATGTACAGGCAACGCATAATAGTATTGAAATAATGTCATTGTAAAAAAATTCTATGTTTGAAAAATAGTCTTAACAAAATTGAAACGTGACAATTTTTCGTATTTTATACGTATTCATTATTTATAGAATCGGTATAATTTAAATATGATAATAATGGTTTAAAGCCTTTGTAATTTTCGACTTAATTGAAATTTTTTAATTTCAACGTAAAATAATAAACGCTTATGTGGTTTTCTTTTATTATTCACATCCTATGAACGAAACTGATTGAACAGATGCTTTCACACCCGAGTATCAAATAGTTCTAACAAAAAACTGAGACGACCCAGTTTGATAAATCGATCACATGCGATTAAACGATTGCCTTTACATGGTACACAGGGCTAGACTTAGACAAATTCTATCCTTAATGATACAGTTTCTACAACACCGTCATAAAAGAGGCACAAAAAAACGAGTGACGTGCTGTGTATGACGTTAAATAAGTAGTAAGTGGAATATAAAGTATGTTATAGTATAGATATTATATCAGGATAATATGAAAATGTAATTGCAACTTTGTTTCGTATTTTTATATTTATATACAATATATAAAACTTGAATTGCTGAAACTTTGTACGATTTGACTGTCAGTTCTGTTGCATCCATATGTTAGAATATCCGAAGATGACGAAATGTGAAACCCGAGTCTTTTACGACAAAACACGTGGAATCGTAAAAAGACTCAAAATTTAAATTTTGACATTGAAATTTCATCAAATATCTTCTGTCAGTAGCATAAGTTGTATATATTACTTAGTGTAAAATTTTATATTCATTCTAGGATACTTCATTAAAACATTAATTATTCATTTACGATTTCGACCTTTTTACAAATTCAGGCCTCCTATCTCAAGAATGCAATAGAGTCAGACAGTTCTTTTAAATACGTGTTATCGAATAACTCATGATGATTTTAATCTTATAAAAACAAAGTTATACCAGGAAATATCCATTTAGATATTTTCAATTATTTGAGATTTTTTTTATACTATGAAAATGTAATGTTCAAATGTTTCATGTTATGATGTTGCAAAAAAATATACATCCGCATAAAATAATTAGGCTTTATTTTCGAGTCTTCCGCAGATAATGAAGTGAATAAAAGTTCTAAGCGCGACTCTGCTAACGTAAACAATGGAGCTTTCGCAAGTGGACAAATTATTCAGCGGGATGCTCTCTTTACTGCGAACGTTTTATGTTTATTCTTCCTGAGTCATTTGTGTCGTGACTTTTTTAGAATAAAAGATTTTTTACTGTGCGGAATATAAATACCAACTACCTTTGGTTCTGTGGACCCGCCGATGTCCCTTTTCACGTCCCATTGGTAGTTAAAACTTACATAAACAAATACAAAAGCATCGTGTGGTATGAAGACATTATTTTATATACTCTTCTATAAAAAAAACTATTCAAAACAAGAATAAAAACTATGATTGTCTTTTATAAATATGACTTTGAATAACTATGTCGTATTAAAGCAATACTTTCATTCTGTATCCTGACATTCTCCATATTTTTTATAATTGTTCAGCGGCTTTAAACTTTTTTGAATTACCTACCAAATAAATATTCAGTAATTCGAAACAATATAAGGTATATCAATGTATTCATATGATAATGAATACATGTTTGTAAAGTAAGAAAAAAGATTTAAGCATTTAGAATGCAATTTATATAAATACAAAGTAACCAAATTCATTTGTCAAAATAAAGGATTTAACAGTTCATTTGAATTGATAAGAAGTTAATATGTTTAAGTTTGGATTAAAATTATGAATTATTTAAAAAAAATTATGATTATGAGACCAATTTTAAAATATTTTTTTTCATTCAGTAAATTTTCATATCATTGTTTTTTTAAGCAGTATGCTATTTTTATTAATATAAGATGCCGTGATAAAGTCGAGCGATATCGTTCGAATAAGATTTTTTCATTAAAGATATTAAAAAGAATTATATGTTAACTAACAATTTTAATCCAATCGTAGCAATTTTTACACAGAAATAAATATATAGGAACGATCACATTTTCGAGACAATGCTATAATATATTTTACACCACTTGAAGCAATTGCATTTTACTTTTTGTGATAAAGATATGAAATGAAATATTTGTTTCTGCCGATTTACTTCAACTATTATGGATGACTTATTTGTCGGGACATTTCTTAAGCGCCACCATTTATTGTTGAGCACGTTTCATCACAAAACTTACAGTCTTTCTCGATATACAATGTTGTTTACCACTGAATGTTTTACCTTTACAAGTTTAATCACGAACTGTTTCAGATTAATAATTTCATAATTTGTGCCATTTTGTTTTATGACTATTTTTGATAACAATAATATAATTGATATCGACCATCATTTACAAAGCTATAAAGCATTGGTCTTTAAAATGTGTTCCGCGAATCAAAAAAATAAATAACGTCTTTATATTATGTAAAGTAATTATAACACACTAATTTTCTTTGACATATTTTTCCAATGATGAGTTGATTTGTAATTCTAAAGGTTTCGTGAGTCAAACAAGCTTAAAGATATCTGATTTAAAGTAATGAAATCTATTTTATTTTTGAAAAAAATAACGATCTGCTTCAAAATCATTTTTTATGTCAAAAAGAAATCAATATTTTTCTGTCTGAAAAAGTGTATTACTCTAAAGAGTCTAAAGACTCATTATTTTTCTTAATGACGACTTGATTACGTAAAATATGCCTTCGTAAAATTCAGCATTTTTCGTTACTTAAATATCATAAAGGATAAAGAAACGCTGAGATTGAAGTGGAAAAGAAAGAAGGCAAGATTCAGCAATAAGTCAGTTATCAATTCTTCTATAAAACCGAACTTACAATGTATAATATGACAAGAGATATTGTTAGACTGACAAGGTTTTTTGTAAATTCTTAATGACAACCAATTATTTCATAGTATATTATTTGTAATGGAACGTTTTAATAAGTTTGTCATCCTATAACGCAATTTATGTTATTACGTAATAAGTAATGAATTTAAATAATAAAAAAAACTAAATGATTAGAATTATTTTTAATTTCAATTAAGCTAAGCATTATAAAATGTTTTAGCTATATTTTTTAACCATTCAGGTTTGCATCCAAAAAGGCAGGTATTTATCCGTTTTAGGTGCTACACACTTTTTTGTTTGCAATACAACTGAAAAGATGGTAATGTTTCATTCATGGCATATTGGGTTACATATTTTTAGTTTTTATTTAAAGATTATTGATATATTCTATAGGCGTAATAAACAAATGAGTTCCCACATTTTTTTTTGCATAGCACATGTTATTTCATTCACGCCCACGCTTTTATCTACAAGTAATATATTCTACCGTCGGGATTTTGATTATGCGACCTTTTTTAAATCGTTGCTGCGAATTTCTCTCTTTTTAAAAATGGGGCATTTTGTTGTCCCGGAGCTGTGTTCAGAGACACCGGGACACGTCGCCTCAAAACGGGACGTATGGTCACATTAGATATACGGTATATCGTCCAAGTTGTTAAAAAATATTAATTATTTGTAATATTAAAATATTCAATTTACTTAAAAATGATAAGGTTTAATTAAGCAAGACGAAATTTCGTTAACTCTTTTAAAACAGACGGAAACGTGAAGCTGAAATAACTGTCAAAAACCTCTTTAAAAATGACTTTGTATCTACAAAAATCTGTATCTTATATTTGTATCTATAAAAATGATTCAATATCTAATGAATCATTTTTTATTTCAATTTCGTTATAGTCAAGTTTAAACGTCAATTCAATATGTCTGTTGGTTAGTGTTTTTAAATTTAAACCTTCCACTTATCCTACAGGAATTTTACATTTATTGAAACATTTAGGGTGGATGTATTTTTCCTCTCGAATTTGAAGATAAACTCTGGCTGCATTAGCATGCACATGTAGACGAGTGAAAAAATAACAAGCTTGCAAATTTTTCTCCCCTCTGAAAAGAGATAAAATTTCGTCCCTACTCTTCTGAAAAGAATACTCTATACTGTCTTACGTCCAGTCTCAACGAGAAGCGTACAAGCACGGAAAGTTCTCCTCATTTCAGTGAAATAAAAATACATGTAACGAGCTTATCATGATTTCTGCTTCCAAATTAATATCTGATAGACATAAGAAATATATATTTTAAACATATAACATCAGCTGGTCTTTCAAAGAGAATCCATATAGACTAAATAATTCTTGAAAGTATATATTTGAGGATACTTAAACAAGTGAACATAAGCCCAATATCGTTTAGTTATGCGGTTACTAGACTGGGTTATTCATTCGGTAAAAATTCCTTGTACCACTTGTTCAGTCATGCGATTTCATAGAGTGGTTATGGAAATCGCTGTGGGTTTCTCAGGAAACCATACACTGGATTCAAAGTTTAATATTTTTTGGAAATTCGAATACCAAACTTAAACGTCCACAATAAACTCAAGAAATATAACAATCAGTTTTTTAATTTTAAAATATATTTTATAATTTTTAAAATTTAAAATAAATTTTCTGTTTAGGAAGGCCGTGGCATGAAAAAGTTTATTAAGCACTGGACCAAAAGAACTTTTATTATTTCATTTATTATTCACGGATAGGAATAATTATTTTCTCGTGGTATATTATAAACAACAAAAAGAAATAAGCAGCATTGAATGTAATTGGACAAATTAATTGTATGTCATAATTCTTGTGAAATTCTTAGAATTTCAATTATGCACGAAATGTATATTAATAAGACCACGCAAAATATAGCCACCTAACGACCCGACTGTGGGAAGCCATTGAAGAGTTTATTTTATAAACTTCAGTACACTGCCATTTAAAAACCATTGAAATTATGTCTGCGATGGTTTCAGAACGTTACATGATTACCACCGAACATAATAAGGTGCAATGTGATTAGTACGCATTCTTTAGTAATATTTCTGCATTATATTTAATGATCACGACCGTTTTCGGTTATTGCAAGTATTGTATGACTGATCAGTTATTGTTTAAAAAATCATGCATTGCCACCAACGAGTGAGTTAATATCTTTGAAGGGATAACATTGTACACGAAATAACCGCGCAAGATTTAAACAAGTAAATGACTAATTAGAAATGTACACCGTTCAAGTTTAAGTAATCAATTTTTCATGACAGCATTTCAAAATATTTCCTGAAATAAAAATAAAATGAACTAAAACAATATCAGTATTTTATAGAAAAGAAATTTGACTGAAAATCGGTTTTCTCAATGGCAAAATTAATTTGATATATTTTTATCATTACTGTTTTCCTTATTTCATCATTATTTTTTGTACCAATTTTTTTACATATTTTTTCCTGTAATCCTCTTGTAAATATATAAGAGATGCAAATTGTTTACAGTCTGTCGGTTTTATTACATCCGTGTGATAGAATGCCTCGAGACGGTGAAAGGTGAAACCCAGGTTGTTCACAGATTTTACAATTTGATATTGAAACTCCATCAAACACCCTCAGTCGATATCATACATTATGCGACCTAACTTACAACAGTTGAATAATATTTTAAATACATGCTTTATTCATTAACAATGAGATCTAGAGATTTCATTTAACAATGATTTTTTTTGTAAATATAATCCGTTTAATGAATTCCGTATCATAAACATTGTTGCATGCGATTCGCTTAGTCGAATTTAATTTGGTTTTTAATAAGGCTCGGTAGTTATCCATTTGTAAAATGACGCAAACGTTTTAATAGGAGTTTATGTTATTTTATTTATGTGTGTGACTATCTGAAAATTTTAGTAAAATGTTCTTCGACCGTTTATTTTACATATTTGATAACACATGAATAGACTTACTAACGTCGATATATTTATTCGGTTTATAATGCTAGCGATGAATTAAACATACCCTGATAAGTAGAATAATAATCAAAACATATCAATCATTTATCGATGTGCAAAAAGTGGAAACTCTGTCCAAAAATTTCACTGATTCTGGTATAAAAAAAATTAGAATTTTAAATTTATGGCCTTTTTAGCCTGCAGTCGCGTCTTTGAAAATAAGCCGAAAATAGTTGACGCCCTCAAAGTCAACATAAAAAACGCTATCTAACAAGTTAAACCAGATTTATATGACAAATTATTTGAAAATAAGACTTCCTGATTATGTGCTATCAAGTAAAGCCGCGGTGAACATTTTAACGGCATTATTTTCAAGTGAAAAATTCAATGCACATCTCACACACAATTTGTTTAATTTACATTTAAAAATTTCGAAACCGTCTCTATTGAAAGACTCATTATAATTCAAGGAGTTAATGTAGTTTATTGGTTTAAAGATAGATTTGTGTGAAATTTAATTTAAAATACCAAAATATTGAAATATTTGTCCGATATTGTGATTCAGTTGAGAATGATTGAATGATTAGTAGTTGTCCTCCTGTAGAATAATAGATTAAAAAAATAATTTCTTTTGTTGTATATTTTAAAGATAAATATTGCATAAGATAAGAGTATGGCAATTCAATACATAATGAGAACGCTTCCATTATGTTGATTTCTAGGTGTTGATTGAATTGATCTTAACTTTGAAAAACTTTAAGATGATTCATTAAAGCTCGCAGTTAATAATTTTTAGACGAGTTTGTGACAACGAAAACCTCAGTTTAATGACAAATGTATATATTGCTACCAGTTTTGCATCACATTTTCCGTAGGAAGTTTGTTAATATACGTGGAGTGAATATTCATTTTACACATGTGAATTTGTCGGCGTATTTATGAGAGACTAACAAACTGCATTTAATATTGAAGTTGTTATAATAATGTATTCGATCATCTATTATTAGCGAAATTGAAATTATGGCTAGTCGAAACAACAAATACAATGATTGGCGTTGGTAGGAATTGTCGCTTTGTTATAACGGTTACCATGTTGAAAACATGTCATTGAATTCGTTTCAATTATGGTTTATATTCACCATTATATAATGTTAACAGCTATTACACTTTGGTTTGATCGGTACGAAACGACAGCAAAACACAGTGCTCTGCAAACTATAGATAACGAATGGGTCAATAATTATTATTTTTCTATGAGAATTGACGTAATATTTGTAGTGTTGGAGAGTTTTATTCTAATGTCACATCTACACCCGAAGTTAAGTGTTATATTAACTTCCCTACCTATCATTTTGAAAACCACATACATAAATTAATCTTTGTGATTTTTTTTAAATACATGCATTTCAGACCTCAATATTTATATTGATTGAATTGGAATTTACTTGGTAGAACTCCATTATAATATGGTGAAAAATATCAATTTATATTTGATCCACGAAAATAAATAAATAAATTGCTATTTTTTCACCGTGTTATTATGGAGTTCTACCAAATAAATACCGATTCAATTTTGTAGCACAATGCCAATTTTGTAAAATTAAAATACACTGCTTTTTTTAAGCCGTGTTCAACTTTAATACTTTGAACTATTTATTGAAAATAATTGGCTAAGTAATCTTGATATCTCGCGCTTTAGGTATGGAATGGGTGGGAGGGAAAATCAAAAACACGTATGCCTTCGTACGCTAGCCCCTAAACGTGTTAAAAAATCAATATATGAATAAACACGCACCATCTAAAACACGGCGTTACTATTTTCATTGATTTATTTTACAAATAACTATTGAGTCATTTTTATTGATTTTTTCGATTTATTCACTAAAATGTGAATTTAAAAGAAAATTGCAATGTAGACACTTAATTTTTTTTAGTAATTTTTGACGGTTCACTAGATTACTACGTTGGTATCTACTGTAGTAAGTTGTAAAACATTTCAATGCAGTCGTAAGGGAAATAGTTTAGCAGAAACTTGTATATTTGCTGATTTACCTTTGTGTATGAATAGGAACTTTATCAGACAAAATGCGAGCATCGCAATTTTATCGAGTCTGGCATATGAACATTCTTGTATTTGCATTCAATTTGCGATTCATCGAAGTAAGTGCGCAAAGTAAGACCTATCTTGTCGGTGAATGGCGTAAATTCTTCTATAATGAAATTCTTATTGTAAAGAGTTAATAGAATTTTCTTGGCTTAAATATTGTTACGATATTCGGTAATATTGTATACACCAGGGTTTCTGAAACATTTCCTGTGACGAAACGCTATTTTTTATTTGAGTCGGTATTATTAATATGAAATCAAACATGTTATAACTCGTTGCTATGATAGCAATGTTTAAAGATATTTCACGTTTTGCCGGACGCAACAGTCGAAGTCAGAGTGTCATAAAACTGTCTAGTCATGTGTTACTTATTTTTTGTAGTTTAAAAACCTGTATATTTTTGTCAATTAGTTAATTTTTAGTTTCTTTCAATGTACACAATGTATATATATATATATATAGAAAAACTTTATGAAAAATTCAATTAAGATCACACCAAGAAGTGACATGACAGATAGTCATGTCCTATATAAAAAATCAAAGAGAAGAAAACGTAATGTTAAATTAAATTAAGCTGAGACATAATCGATTGCTAGAGCAATTGGCATACTATTTTAAAATATTCTTTAAAAACTACGATAAAATATATTTTTCTTTTTATTGAGTACAACATGTACGTCTGAGAAATCAGTAACAACGTATTTAAATACTAATTTGTAAGTGTAAAGAATGTCTTATTATGTTTCATTCCTTTATGGGATAAAAAGCAATATGGAATTAATTTTTTTTTAATTTTTGTCTAGTTGAAGACAAAAGTTACTACGCACTACATCAGTCTTAATATCACGTGATTTAAAAAAAATCGACTTTGAAAGAAACTTTCTTGAACAGATACCCATTTATTGTAATCTTTAGCTCTTATCGTTTAGTATCACGTTTTTGTAGCACTATCAATAGCAAACATTTTCTCAAAGCTTTCATTAAAGCTCACGTCAAACGGTTCATTTTAGCTGTTGAGTTAAACCCTTCTTTGACGACGGTGAATCTAACGGTATTGATTCATTGGTCAATTTAATAGTAAATGTAAACTAGTTCATACATATTTGTTGAGAAAACGATTTAAGCCAAAATTATTAGGTTATTTTGATTTGTTAAGGCATTGTAAAATTCTGTATGACAATCACAAAGCTTGTTCTGCCTTTTGGAATCTTCAGACATTCTACTACATGTATGTCATAAAACTGACACAATATTCAACGGTTATATAAAATACAAACGGAAACAATTTTGACCCTAAAGCTTGGAACCAAATGTAACATATATAATAAATAACATGAATAACTTTTGATTCGATATTAATGACATTCAATTTGTAGATTACAACTTTATAAACAATTCATTCAGTTAATGAGTTTTCAATAAACATATTAAAAAAAACGAACATCAAAATACAATTGGGTAATTTAAAAATAAGAGAAATCTGAGCATTTTAAGGTTGTGAGTGACAAAACATAGTTTTAATTTAATGATTCAAATTTGATTTTGAATTTTCATCAATCACCCTTTGTCGATATCGTCAACTATATAATATTTATTTAAGATTAAAATTAAAATTCAACTATAAATTTTAATGTATTATAATTTGCCGTGTCGTGCACTAAATTTCTATTGCAGTACTATGTATTTGACTGGAGTAAAAAAATGTGAAATCCTCCCATAAATTACTACGCAACCCCACAAAAGATATAATTTAAAATGTCCTGTGGCTCATGTTTATCCGTTTATATCGGACAGACAGGTAGAAGTATATCTACTCGAACTAAGGAACATGTAAGATCATTCAACAGTAAAAAAACAGATTCACAATTCGCTAATCACGTCATTAATGAATCACATTAATATTTAAAATTAATATAAATTCAAACCCAGCGCCTAAATGTTTGCATCTTTGTAGTAAGGGTCGGAGAATGACGGCTTTGGAACAGCTAGAAATCAATAGACACCAATTATCACAAAGGATTCTTAACGAACAAACTAACATAATAGTATCGCTACTTGTCCAGCCGTTGTACAAAGGGGTGGTCTGATTTGATTCCATAAGGACCACTTCCGTCCCACATATAATCTTATTGTCATAGACATCTATTGTTTCATTAAGAATTTTGAAAATTTAGTGTCATTGTGTTAAAGTAACAAACTAGGCCGTTGGAACAGGAGAGAGGATGTGTTGTGTGCTTTTTCTGCACAGCTATATATAGATAAGCGAATGTTAGTTTAAGCATAGTTCTGGCGATGGCGTGAGCCAAAATAGCTATCAACTATATTTGTTAAAAATAATTTTGTAAAACTAAAATACATTGCTATTTTTTAACTGTGTCCACAAAAGATGTTTACCCAAAACGTAAATCTTTCGGAAGACCAACAAAATGTATGGAAATTTATTGATGAGTTTGCTACAAACCAGACAAGAAACTCATTTGCATAGGTAGCCTGTGTGGTAACCAAAAGACATTATAATACAAACCGTAAAGTCTTTTATGTATTTTACGGAGATAAGTCAATTGTGTTGATTAAAATTGTAGTACAAATATGCAACATATTTCATTAAAATGAATGATTAAATAAAATGAATTGAAACTTGTCGATTTCTTAGACTTTTGATTATCTTCTAAATAACTTTTGTACGAATTTCCCATTTTTTTGTCCTACGACATAGCAAAGTTTAAGTAAAAATTTGTATGAAATAATATTGTATTGTTTGGCAATATTGTATTTGAATTGCCAACGTGCTTGAGTGTTCGTTAAATTCACATACGTTTGAGTGTTATACGGTGGTCAAGTACAACGGATGATTGTTAACGAACATAATCTTTTTGAAGACTATGTTCGTCGTACAGTGTTGCTGGACACACCTTATTTTGTCCTGGAAATGATATTATCGAATCAAAATCGCACCGTTTTAAAAAATCTATCGAATGTAAAACGTCAATAAGTTTTGCAGATAGATTATGGATTAGAAAGATCGTTTTAGTTCGTTATTCGAATAAGTATTCGTTGTCCAATTTGCTGGCAGTTCGAACTGTTCGATAATCGATCACCCAATGTACTCGAATTCCTGTACGGAATTTCATTCGCATGACGAATTTATGTGCAAGGACGTCGGTGTTTGTATTGTTCTTTTTATCCAGAACTAATTCAGTTGTAAAATACAGCGTTGGAAGAGCGGTTATATAAAATAATTTGATGTCCTAACTTTACATCCCGAATACCGTATATCGTACACTGAATATCATGAATACCGTAACAATAGTCAATATTGTAGTCCACTCAACCACGGACTTGACTAAAAGATAAAAATATTCTTTGAATAAATATTACTTATGTTAACTTTATGTTACTCAACTGTCTCTAGTCGGCAGATTGCGGGATGTCGATGGTTGATATTCAAGGATATTAGAGTGTTGAAAGTGCTTAAAGCTTTCGCTTAAAAACTAACTTTTGTTTTGAACTTCTGCCATCTTCTTTTTTTTCATGACAAATTTGTTTCAACACCAACGACGCTGATTTTTTTTTGAAAAGTTTAGAGTTGGACTATCATTTACGTCAGTGCTCCACAACCTTTTTTCTTCTACGACACACCAACATTTTTTTCCCAAAATTTTGCGGCACACCACAAGTCAATATTTCACTAACGCATTCGTCAACGCATTTGTTGAAATTCATTCGTTCTGTAATGTATGCTTTTTTAACGTATAATTTTTCTTCTGACAAAAATCTTTTTTTTTTAATGAAAATTATGTTTATAATATGTATGTATTTATGACGTTATTGCAACGAATAAATAATTATTTCTGCTTCCTGTTAGAAAATGTTCCGTGGCACACCAAGTGGCGTCTGAAGGCACATCAATATGCTGCGGCACATTAATGGTTGCGGAGCACTGATTTACGTGGCTCAACAAGGAAAAGGTTAAAAGTGAAATATAAGTAATTTAAATGTGTCGTAAATTAAGAGCATCTTCCTCTTACTATAATGACTTCATTTTTACGGTATACTACGTCACTCTAAATGGTTTGTCAGATGTTACGTACAAGCGTTGTTGATCGTCGGTGTTATAAATATATTGTATTAGTTTCCGCTAAGTGAGCAATATCCGGCTTGGAGCTGGTGGCGGGAAACAAACATTTCAGGAACACCCGTCACGCTCTCGATTGCCCGTTGCATCCTTTCATCATATACACACATGACAGATGTTCATTTATGATCCGGATATTCTCATATCGAATGAACAAGTTCATTTCTTTTAGCATTTCGCATGTAACGATATTTTCTGAAGGCATAATAAACGTCTCAATAAAAAGCATGGACATTTGGCATCTTAAGAAATTACATCACTCGAATGCAATAGTACTGACACAAAGTTAACGGTTTGCATCTGTTATATAAAATTGGAATTACATTTGATAAAATATAAACCATAAAGCTAGGACCAAAATATCTATCTAAAATAATTAAAATAAATAATTATTTGATTAAAATGACACTAAACTTGTAGATGATAATTTTATGAACAATAAGTACTGTTATTGAGTTTTCGACGATATTTTTTAAAATTTCAAATTTGAATCTTTGAAACTGTATACAACATTACAAATTTTATGACTTACTGACAGTCCGTAAACAATTTGTACCATTTATTAAGGAATTGCACGATATATATATCGTGCAATATATATATATACATATGAAATGATCTGCTTTACTTTGATTTTATTTTAATGGTATTTGAATTTGAAAAGTTAATTTTACTACAAAAACAACGTTATGACCAGACCTCGTAATAAGAGGTTTTCACAATAATCAACTACAATCAAAATTACCTTCTTATTTAAAACGGGTGGCTTACGATGAGATTAAATATCAGGTGATCTATTGTAAGAAGTAAATTTTAAAGGAAATTAGGGAGGTTTAATTACTCGTTTAGTAAAGGCAATGGACCTAATTGGGCTTTATTAAAAGTAATTTTCCGTTACTATATCCCTTGCGTGAGATTTGCTTAACAAATAAATTACATAGTTAAATTTATTCTTTCAGTAATTTAATTAATATAGGTCATTTGATATGAAGTCCCATCATTAACTACTTTTTTAAAATATACATGTAATTATCTCTAAAAAAAAAGCCGATTTCATTTTAAAAATCCAATAAGACTTTGTTAAATATGTATGTTTATATTGAGGCTAAAATAACTTATGATAAATTTTGACTGTGATACAAAAAAAAAAAAAACAACTGGAATAATGTCAATTTAAATTTAATATTGAAAATCAATTGCCACAAAATCAAGTAACTTTCATTAATTCTTTAATAAGTTTCATAAGGAAAATTCTATCAATCACTAAGGGCAACCTGCGTTACTTGTATATGCACATAGTAGTAACAAAACATTTGTATCTATATTATTACATGATACAACACAAACAATGAATAATTATTTAAATATAATATCAAAAAGAAATTGAATCTTTTGTCAGTAAAACACCAAATGAAGTTTTATCATCGAAACGCGAGTAAAATTGATGACGCTATGACATTTTCGTTAGCTTTTTTCGCGAACATAGTTCAGAATTTTTAAATAATTTTATCTGAAATTGTTTTGCATAAAGTACCATCTGTTACCGAAGTTCTAAAATGTCACAAACAGCTGATGCAATTTAGCGATACTGCGCCGTATAACGTTGGTATTGTAAAACAGTCGTAATAGTACACAATGGGAAAATAATCTGGCAAACAGATTTACCAAGAATTACCGTTGTTTGGTAACTGTATAATCGTGGAATAATGTTGCCAGTTTATTTGGCCGCCACTGATTTCCTTATATTCGAAAAAAAGCAGACTGTATTTTCTGGCTGGCAATAAAATCACAGATTTTCAAAGAGAATACATTGAAATATTTTATTAATTATTTATTTATAATTATACAGTGCAAAATTTACTAATTATGAATTCATTGCTTTTGAAACTTTAACATATTTGAACACAGTATTGGAAATTTAACAAATACACAGCAAAACAATCAACAAGGATTGTAAAAAAAGTCAACCAAGAAAGCTCATGAAACATTTACTTTAACTGAAAAATAGTATTCGCCTGAACTCACTTTCATCCACATGGAATATGTCAACATCCGAAGCAATATTGTTAATGCTCTTACCATTGGCATCGCCATTGGCAGACTGGTTCTATACTTTGGAAGAACAAACAAATTATGTACACGGTTTCTTAAAAAAATATTTGGAACGTACAGTTTGATATTATTAAGGATGGCAGAATTCTCATTTTGGCCTCGAATTAGTAGAAATACAATGTGGGTAGATACATTTCTTTTCAACTTTTCAAACTGTTAAATCAAAATCTTTTTCTTGCATATGAGTCCGACATTGACGCATGCACTTATTGATTGAATTAGTATTTAATTAGTAGAACTCCATTATAACACGATGAAAAATTGGAATGTATTTTAGTTCTACAAAATTTATAAGATATATAGTTGATAGCATCAGAAATGTGAGTATTATATATCTTATAAATTTTGTAGAACTAAAATACATTGCTATTTTTTTACCGTGTTGCATGCACTTATGTTAGCATTTCGCAGTGTCTGCATGAACCTACCCCAGTTGCAAGTCAATGTGGTTAATGTATGTTTATAGTCGTGTATGGAGCAATGATAAGTGTCGTTTGTTCGAGCTAGATAAGAACAACTTTTATACAAATCTATTTATAGATATCTGTTCAAAATATTCCTTTTTACCTATTCGATATTAAATACTAGTCCTTCATATCTCTATTTTCTTATACAAAGTATCGTTGAGCAATTGAATAAAAAGCATTATCGTAAATAAACTCATTTTTAGTCAAAATTGATAATAAGAAAAAAGGTATCAGTATATACTTGAAACAATTCTACTGATTTGACTGCAATGATATTAAAATTTGGAAAATTTAATTTAACAAGTATAACCAAACGAGGTAGTGAGAGAGTTGAGAATCATTTAAATGAATATAGTTTTTTTTTATCTGATATTTAATATATATCAATGAATATACAAATGAATGTCACTGCATTTTGGTTCAAGATATTATTTCTGTGAACAGTTTTAATGACAATAGAGATGGGTTAATACGACTGCTATATAATAAGATAAACAAGGGTTATATACAGTGGCGGCTCGTGGGTGTGAGATTTGGGGGTGCTGTGGATAAATTAAAATTCAGTAAAAGACCATATTACTTAGATTTTATTTGAAATATCAAAAATAATAACAATTAAAAAAAAGCTATTTTAAAATAAATTCCATTCGTCTATTTTTGCTATTAACAAATTTTTCTATGACTTTTTCGTTAAAGTTTGGTATTTTCGTAATCATATCTTTCTCTATTGAAAGCATTGACAAAGCCGTTAGCCTTTCTTGACTAGTTGTGTTCCTGAGATAAGTTTTAATTCTTTTTAATGTAGAAAAACATCGCTCAGGTTCTGCAGTTGTCATTGGAGTAGTAATTAAAATTTTTAAGAGCTTCGTCAATTCTCCAAGAACATCGCTCAAATTATTAGCATGAATATTTTTCAATAATGATATTAAATTATCAAAGTTGTGCATTTCCACTCTTTCGTAAAATACGTGAAATTCTGTAAGAAGCTTTTCCTTCTCAAGCATTGGATACGATTCGATAGTTTGATTGACTTCTTCAATTGGCATTTTCTGGAGATATTTTTTAAAGTTTACTCTGTCAAACAATTTAGCAGCCAATAATTGATTATTGAAAGAGTACCTTTGTTCCATGTCTGAACTTAATACGTCGCACATATCTCTAGCTTCCTGAAACTGTGACGAAGACAATTCGGTATATGAATTTCGTATTTTCGATATGGCATTCTTAAAGCTTTTTATATTTTTTTGTATTGAAAATATGTCGATTTCTCTAGATTGCATTTGGTTATAAAGGATTTCAACATGCGGCATTAACTTGTGAAATAGTTTTAACCAGAATAAAAAATTTTCGTCATTTAATGTAAGCAATAATGCCGATGAATCCGTAATCGTTTTATCAGTAGCTTGCGGTGAAGATTGGAGTTCTTGAAAACATTTTTTAAGAATTTCTTGATTTTCATATACTTTATTTACAGTGCGTATATTGAAATTCCATCTCGTTGCCGATGGCCTTGGCAAATGAACATTCATTTGTTTATTTAAAATTTTTAACCTATATGGAGAATAGGAAAAAAATACAGGAATTTTCAATAAATTAGTAAAAAATAATCTACAGGTACTCGAAGTGGTTGCAGCATGTTTCATTATTAAATTCAATTGATGTGCATAACAATGTATAAAATGAGCATTCTTGTATCTCTGCTTTATTTTAAATTGAACTCCACCCTTTTCCCCTCTCATTACATTGGCACCATCAAAAGTTTGAGCAATTAATTTCGACGGGTTTTCTTTTAAAAGTACATCAATTTGTTCTAGAATGCATTTTGATAATCCATCAGCTTTTTGATTTTCGGGATTAAAATATCCCCAAAATCGTTCGTATACCTCACCATTTAGTTCATATCTAAAAACAATAACCATTTGTGTGTGCTCTGAAACATCAGTTGTATCGTCAGCCATTAATGATACATAAGACGTCTCATTAATTTCTGTCGTTATTTTTTCACGGCATATTTGTAGCATACAATCCAGGAGTTCATTTTGAATAGTTTTTGAAGTTCCTTTAAATGCTGAACTGTTACTTAAATGAAGCTTTAATTCTGAATCTAAATTTTTTGCAAAATTAACAAGACCTCTAAACACGCCTGGATTAAGTGAATCGTCTTTTTCATCGTGACCTCGAAGAGGAAGTTCAAAATTTCCGCAAAATTTAATACAGTCTATTATTTTTGACAATATGTTTTTATTTTTAATGACATTTTCATTATGTCTAATGATTGTTTGTTTATATGATTCACTTAGACATTCTATAACATTGACACTACCCAATAATGACAAACATACGACATTATCTATGTGTTTTCGGGAAATTTCATGTTTAGTCGTTTTTTCTTTAATTCTGCTTATATTATTGAAGCCATTTTCTGTCCATACTGAATCACCACCCATTAATAAACAAGGAAAGCAAAAGAGAGTATTTCGTATTTCACACCCACAAAGCCATTTCTTTTTTTCATACCATTCAGAATTAAAAGCTCGAACATATTTTTTGTTATGGCTAGTTCCTGATTGGGCTATTAAAATATTTGGGGTTGGACGACCTCGCTGTTTGATCTTTACTTTTTCTTCGAGAGATAGAGTAGAAAATTTTATAACCTTCATTTCAGTTACAGTTGGTGGCTTGGTTAGGTCCATAATTTTTATCCTGTAATAGGGGCAAATGTTATATTTAAAAAAGAAGAAGCTTGGCATGCACACTAAGGGCGTAAAACACTTACCAACAGGTGTTAAGAGTATGTAAAAATGCAAAGAGATGACGACCGCGTGGCCGCAAATACGTTAAATCAGCCAATTCACCCAACTGCACTGCTCCGACGCTGCTCCGAGCTGCAGCGTGACACTGACCATACGGCGAGACCCCCCTCCACTCTACGCACTTCTCGTCATACAGTGAGTGACACCGTGGACACAAAAAATTCTAGGAGCAACGTCGCTACGCAGCGCTCGCCTCATATTACTGTACACTCTATCGGCACAATACGTGTACAATTATGCATCTGAAGAGCGATCGGCGCGCGCTCAGCAAACACATGCCACACTTTAAAATAGTTAATATTATAGATATAATAAAAATAAATAAAATTCATTTCTATCAAATTTTCTTGGGGGTGCTGCAGCTCCGCAGTGTATATGAACGAGCCGCCACTGGTTATATATATAAGCATACTACTAGAAAGCCAAAAAGTCTTTTCATCTCAGTGTCAATGGAGATCTTAATCAGTTAAATGAAAATTGGCTTGCGGAGTGTTTTTTCTTTAAGAAAAAAATGTCTATCTTTGTTAAAATTAAAACTATTGTGTCTCGACCTTTGAGTGTCCTTAGAGCTTTTTGGCTCCGTGGATATTTTGTCGAAAGTCCACATTTTGATATTAAATATCTTGCATTCATTAAAGCTTTTTTATTTTATCAAATGTGAATGAAAGGAAATTTTTATCGGTAAATTGAAACAAAATATTGTTTCAAAATACATAAAAATATATCAAATCACTTACGTAATGTTTAAAGCGGATATTTTTCGTTTAATACAACAATTTTTAGCCATTCGAAATTGTTCAATTTCTTTTTGTCTAGCTGTAAAATGAAAATGAAATGATAAATATTCCTACAGTATTTCGATTATGACTCAATCTTGGTTACATAAAAATGTGAAATCAATTTGGAATTTTGAAATGTATTACTTTCTATCAGAAATAAGATCTTTATGTATGACGAAATACAGAATCAAAAATTGCAAGTAATTTGCAAAATCGTTATAATGACGTCACATTTGAGAAGTTTAAGGATTGTTGTATGTGTTATCTTATTGTATGAATAATAATTTTCACTGAACTCACCAAGAAGTGACAGTTATGAGTGAGCAAGTTAATTGTTAACAAAAGAGTTTTTAGCATATCAAAAGAAACATTTTAATTATAAAAATATGTGAAAATAGTTTCAAGTTTTAACTTTGCATGTTTTTAAATAAAAAAACTTGTATATTATTGTCTCCTTATAAATATATTATTTTATTTGATAAATAATGAAAAGATTCCCAGCTTCCTTCCATATGA
>JAHFWJ010000653.1:600000-775878 GCA_028555115.1 Himalopsyche japonica | reverse complement strand
TAGATGATATTTTAGTACTTTGGGGAGGTACCGAAAGGCAACTGCATACTTTCTTGAATAATATGAATAAGATTCATAGTTCAATTCAATTCACAATGGAATTGGGTATGCATAAAATAAACTTTTTAGATTTAACCGTTGAACTAATTAATAATCGTCATAGTTTCAGTATTTACAGAAAAGAGACTTTTAGTGACAATATCATAAGCAGCTCGTCTAGACACCACATTTCACATAAGTTGTCAACTTTTCATTCCTTTATTCATCGCTTGTTGACAATTCCTATGACAGAATCAAATTTCAATTTAGAATTAAACACCATTAAACAGATCGCACTTAACAATGGATACGATGCACAGTTGATTGATCGACTTGTCTTTAAAAAAACTAAAAAATTAGCTTTATTAAATGTAACCTCGAGCTTGATGATTGATGTTCCCTCCGTTGAAAAACGTTGGTTAAAACTAAGTTATTTAGGCCGAGTTTCTGAAAACATATCCAAGAAGTTAGACAAAAAACTTTTTAATGTAACTTTTTATAACAATCATAATCTTAGTCGAATGTTAGTTAACACGAAAGACAAAATTAATATTTAAAGCCAAAGTGGTATTTATCTTCTAAAATGTGATTCCTGTGAGGCTAGGTATATTGGTCAAACAGGAAGATCCTTTCATACTAGATTTAAGGAACATTTAGCTTGTGCCAAAAGAGGCGATGAGATTTCTACTTTTGGAAACCATTTGTTTCAAAATAAACATTCATGTGATTTTACTATAAACTACAAAATTCTGCATTTCAATAACAAATCACTGAAATTAGATAAACAAGAAATCCTTGAAATTAATCGATATACATTTTTGCCTAATTCTAACCTTATAAATGAACAAACTACTTTTGCGTCGTCACCATTGTTATACTCATTAAATTAGATTAATAAATATATATTTCAAATAAATATTAATTTTTTTTTTTTTTTTGAAAAATGATATTGCCTCCCTTTACTTAATTTTTTACAGAAAATATTGGAACGCCCCTGACTGACCATATCTTCCTATCTCATCGATTCATCTTTAATCGACTTCTCATGTATTAATTTATTTTGTTCCATTAAGTAGTGATTGTGGGTTATTTTCGTCATTAAAAATTTCCCACTCCTTACTTCCTTATTGATTGCTTAGAGCTCCTAATGGATTATTGATTTATCATAATTGTAATTGTAATTCTTAATAAGTGATTGTGAACATTTAATTTTATACTAATTTACTTTATTTGTATCAATATTGTATGATTTTATGTAAATCGTTTCCTAGTTCTTGTACCTATGGTTTTGTACACCTGCTACCATTAACTCAAATTATTTTTTTGTTTTGTATAAATAGACTTGTTTGTAAATTGTATTCTATCAGTTGATAATGCTCGCGATGAGCGAAACCGGTCCTGATCAAAAAATATATTGTGGAAATAAGTACTAAAAAATGTGTTTTTATTATTTAAAATATAATGCCTTTCCATCAAGAAGTGACAGTTAACACCTTAAAAGTCATTATATTCTTATAATCAACGATATAGACGTATAAATGCGGATGAATGGCTAAACCCATGTACAACTCCACTAATTTTGTGTCTTTATGGATCTTCAAGCATTTTTTCACCTTTTTTTTAAACAATAGAAACACATTTCATAGTAAAATATTCACTATCCATATATACATACTTAGATTTTTTTGATATATGATTGAAAACGCACATAACTTTTACCATAATCACAGAAATATATAATAAATGCGCCAAAACGAACAGTTAAACGTTTTTGTCAATTTATAAAAAAAAAATTTACACTTTTAAGGTATTAACTGTCACTTATTAAAGGAAAGGCATGATATTTTAAATAATGAAAACACAAGTTATAGTTCTTATTTCGACAGTATATTTTATGACCAGAACCGGTTTCGATCATCGCGAGCATTATCAACTGGTCATAAAATATATTATGGACACAGGACGTTAGTGACAGAAGATGTGGAATCGTAAAAAGTTATAATTATTCAAATTTTACATACGTGTATATTTATATAATAAATAGAGTTGATTGTAAGCAGGTATATAAAACCAAAGGTTCAAGAAATGTTCTTATTTTGGTTAGTATTTAAAAAAGATTCACTGACTATATTTTGGCCGTACTCTTTTTGAGTTAATAGTAAATTTACGGAATTGTAAGTTTCGAAATATTTCATGTTATTGATTGAATTGGCATTCACTTGGTAGAACTCCATTATAAGACGGTGAAAAAATAGCAATGTATTTTAGTTCTACAAAAAGTAGAACTAAAATACATTGCTATTTTTTCACCGTGTTATTTTCATGTTATTTCTTTATGTTGTTGTGATCATTACGATAAAGCAGTAGAAGGGTGCTTCGTTGACATCGCGCTACGCGTTGACATCACGCTACACGTTGACACCATCGGATCACATTGTCAACTCGGGCAACATGAACGAAAAAAAGAAAATGATTTAGAGTGACATATTACATTACCGAGGCAATGAAGACACAATATGGTTTCCAACGTTCCAAGCCGCATATTTTACAAGAAATGAGATTGTAAAGTTGTATTTTTGAGTAATGAATACTTAACGATATAAATAAGGTGTCATGGAAAAATATTTTCACACTTTACTATTGTGATAATAAACATTTAACGTTTCCAAAAAAATGTGTTAGTAACAAAATTCATAGAAAAATTTACGATAGGTTCCTTGACTTTAAAAATGTTGTGTCATCTATGTATATATATTATACATAAATGTTTGTTTGTATGTATATTCTTTCCACCCTCGCGAAGGTTTCTGGTTTACTACAAACACATAACAACACATCTGATTTTTTTTTAATTAAATATTATAAGTAACTTGTAAGCCATATATTCTCAAACTTATTTGACACATGATCCCCCTTTCAGACACAAGATTACACAATGCCCCCCTGAAAATTTACCTTTTTTTTATAAATAAAACGGAAAAATAAAATGAACTTATTTTTAAATATAATTACTTACTTATAGTGTTATAGAAACTCCGATACATAAATTGTTCAGTAATTAATATTTCATTTATTAAATAATTTTAATAAGAAAGACGAACCTTATGTATGGCACCAATATTTTAATGTTTTGCTCTATTTATTTGCTACAAAATTTCTTCAAAAAATATTCTTATGATGCTATAAATTTTAGCACCTCGTGGCCTCCTTTTTACTTCCCAGGGCTTTTCAGTGCTCCTCAGCTCCATCTATGGCTCCCATTTTGGGAACCTATCTTATAAACGAACGTTTTGAGACATTTAAGACGTATATTTTCCAATAAGGCGTCTATTGAGACATAAGCAGTCAGTGGATTAACATTTAAGCGGCTATCAAAATATATGATCGAATCAAATTTATGGATACCAACTTTTATTGGTCTGTATTAATTTCACGCAACAAAAACTACGGAGTAGTAAAATATTATGGATAGACTTTTATTAAAACACATTATATATGAAAAACTTTTATCAATTCAACAAAGTACTGACAACTTTTGATGCTGGATAGCGTAATATGTTGATGTCTAGAAAAGTTTTACTACATGAATCAAACGAAAAAAAATATATTAAAATTCTTGTAACATTGTAAAAATAAACTGTAAAAACTTTCAAATCATGAAACGTTTGAAAATTTGAGGTATTTAAATTATTGAATTTGTTTCATCCCAAAAGTCACGTTAGAACAAGTATTTTTTTTACTTTTTTGGAACAGAGAATCTCTGAAAAAATCACAGTTTTAGAATTCTCGTTTTATCTTTGACATAATGGAAATCATTGAGAGACTATTTATTATTGCAATAATTATCTGTATTCATACATAAAAATGAATTTTTGTATATATGTTCTTCTTTCGACCCTTGCAAAGGTTTTTAGATCATGACAACACATCTGAATTTTTTTTAACCATTACAAAAACTCTTACGAAACTGTCAAACATGTCACACTTTGAGAATGACATTTTTCATACTATCAATTGTTTTTATACTAAATTTGATTTTGGAATAAACTTTTCATTGAATGAAAACTTTTATAAAAAATATTTGTCCAATTCGATTACTTTGTATCTAATTAATAATTATTGGTATTTTAATTAGGTACGCCGGTACTAAATTTAATTATCTAAACGTAATGGTGTTGAAAAGGTACACAGTACATCTTATCTTATGTTCTAACATCCTTGTGGTAATAAATTCTAAGATGCGGGAAATTAATTTTATGTATTATATAATATGATATTTCTCGAAATGAGAGTAAATCTGGCTTGTTTATTGTGTGGGAATAAAAGTAAATAGTGAATAAGTATTTTACTGTAGTAATGGAATCTGTTTTGATCGTTTTTATAAGTAGATAAAAAAAAAATAATGAGCGCCGCTAAAATGATGACTGCGATATTATTAAATACATTATAAGATTTTTAAATATATTTTTTAAATGTAGGTTCAAATAACATTATTGTCTTATAGCATTTTTTAATTTTGTTCTCATTATCGCTTTTATGAAAAATATAAGACCCAGAAATATATATGAAAGTATTTTATGTATATTTTTTTAATACAGAAATTCTTATTCAACGTTGCGTATAATTTTTATGTCGTTATTGACAAACATTAGTCGCTGCAGAGCTGAGCAATACACAGTGAATCCGGTTCACGTGAAAAAAACCGGCATCATATTTATATTTGCATACACTATACCTACACGCGCATACATATGCATACAAACTCACACAAAGATACGCACATGGATAAAAAATACTAATAAAAGAGCTAATTAGGAATGTCATTTTGTTACTTGAAAATGTATAGGGACGTTTATGTGAGATTGAATTAAATTTCCTTCGTCTTTTATGCATATTAGGTTGTTTAATTGTTGTGTCGTTATTGACATATGTAAGTCGCTGCAGAGCTGAGCAATCCACAGTGAATTCCGATCACGTGGACAACACACGCATTATAGTTATATCTAAATATACTATACCTACACACGCATACAAATGCATACAAGCACGCACAAAGACACCCGCGTGGATATAAAATATAAATAAAGAAAACTAACTACGAAAATCATATCGTTACTTGATAATGTATGGGAACGTTTATGCGAGATTGAACATAAGTCGCTTTTGTCGTTAAAAGTATCGCACACGTTTAATATTGAAGCCTTTTTCTTATAATTACATTATTCTAGTGTTTAATTCCTTGGTAGGAATCTGTTTTCCACTTTTGTGTTATTTATTTTTGTTTCTCGTGTTGTCTATACATCTCTTAATACCCAGCCATACAAATCTGCAGGTCGCGTTGGAATTTTAAAACTCTTTCCAAGTCGGGATCATGCGTGAGAAAATGCTATTCCATTTTACCAGTAAATTGTGAGCTTTTGTTAACCAGACATATATTTTTCATTACTGAGAATCGCTGGAAGGAAATAGTAAGTTTGAAAATGCATTTTTACACTTTTTAATAAACTTTAATGTAAATTGAGAGTTGAGTGTACGTTATTATATTTTTTGTGACAATATATAAGAATGTAAAATAACGTATTTTATACATGAATGTAAAGCCTAATTGAGCTTCAGATCAATTAATCGACAAGCAGTAAAATTCTTGTCATTCGCCACGTCACCTGATATTAATAATTCCCACCGTTATCCACGAATTTTTAATAATTAGTTATCTCTTATCATCAAATAATTCAATTATATTTTGCCGGTGTGTCAATTGTATATAAACTTTTCAACAAAACTTTTTTTTTCTTTTAGCTATATTGTGTATAAAATTATAATTTCCAAAATTTTACGTCATTATAATCAAATCCATAGTTATTTTAATTATTTCATGTTTATATCTAACATTTTTAAGTCTATACATTTCCATACATATATGTTGCATACAACTAATGCAAACTACTTTCGTGTGTTATTTATATTGGATTCTTGTTACAGTATGCCTGAAGATGTCGAAAGGTAAAACCCGAGTCGTGAATCACAGAACATGTGGAAATAAACATGTTTTTTACTAAACATGAAATAATTCACGATATCGACTAGGGGTGCTTGATGAAATCCAAAATTAAATCGTTGATACTTTGTACGTTTCTACATTTTGTGTAAAGCCTTTCGTCATCTTCATGCGTTCTGTCACACGGTTGATTTAAATCTGTTTCATTCGTCTGATAGAATGCCTGAAGATACCGAACGATGAAACCTTGGTTGTTAGTGCCAAAACATGTGAAATCGTACAGATGTTTTGTCACTAACAACATGAACCACACGGCATTGAATGCTTGTATAATTTTTAAATTTATCATATAAAAAATATTTAGGGTCTATATTTGCCCGTATATAACCGATGTAAAAAAAAATATATGGTGTGTCAGTTATATTGCATTCTTGTGAGATAAAAAATATGCCTAAAGATGTCGAATGACGAAACTTAAATTGTGACCCAAGAAACATACATAAATGTACAGTGTTCAACATTTACAATCAGTTTCAACATTATTTTTTTTAAATTTATAATTGCGACTGAAGGTGTTTGATTGAGTTTCAATATCACACTTAAATTGTTGAAGTTTCGTACAATGCCACGTGTTTAAATTTGATTTCAAACACGTTAAATAGTACAATGTTTCAACAATAAAGATTTTAAATATTATATTTTATAATGGTTTACAATCGACATACAAAAAAAATCAATTAATAATACACGTGAATCATATTTTATGTGTTGCAACTATGATTTGGTAGTTTGTTAATCTCTCGCAAGTTCATAATGCAACTGCGATATATTGTATTAATTATGTCACGAGTTGACTTATCTTGGTTTAAATAATAAAAAGTCTTCATTAGTTTCAGAATAATCGTGCAGTTGGCAATAGGTCATAAGTTCAAAAATTACATTTGCTGTTTACTATTGCGAGAGATGGTTTCATAAAAAAACATTTTACAGCATTTATTACATTCACTTTTTTTACCTATTGACAAATACTGCCTTCGTAATAGTATGATTATTGCGAGAAATAACTTTTTAATGAGATATGTATTGATTGACTCGGGATTTAACTTGATAGAACTCTATTATGACACCAGAACAATAGTACTGATGAGGGCCTAAGCCAAAATAGCTGTCAACTACATACCTTATAAATTTTGCAGAACTAAAATACATTGCTATTTTTTCACCGTGTTATATCGAGATATATTTTCGACGGAATCGAGGCGGTAGATAAAAAACTGTAGCGAATTTCTTATATAAAATTTCTAATCGAATCGAGTGTAGGGACTGTCATTAATTTTCTTTTTCTTCTGTGGCAGAAGTGAAACGTTTTCCACAAAAATAAAAGCCTGCATTTTTTGCTATTTCCGTACTACAATCACAAACAGTGAAGTGCTTTTTTGTAAATTTTACTATACAGCACACAGCAAATCAACGTTCGCGCTAAAAGTCTGTCACTTCTTGGAGGAAAGACATTGTTTTCAAAATTTTATTAAAAATACTGTTTCCATATTTTTTGCATTTTTTAATTCATAAATGGTCCTGCTCATCACCAGCACCATCAGCCGATAAATAAGAAATAAAAATTTATTGATTGAATTGGCATTTACTTGGTAGAGCTCCATTATAACGCAGTGAAAAAAATAGCAATGTCTTTTAGTTCTACAAAATTTATAACCTATAAAGTTGATAGCTTTTTCGGATTAGCCATCATTAGAATAATATTGTTCATAGTTCTAGTACTTTAAGAATTTAAATTTAACGCTATGATATTACCACACACAGAACGACGCACAATAAACAGTTAGCATCGTCTTTGCACCAAAAGTATTAATTACAGGAAAACACAGACCCCAAGGCAAGAATTAAATGGCAGCTAAAACAAATTTAATAATAATTAACACAATCGTCTGTGATAAAATTCATTAACGATAAATCGTATTAGTGAGTCATTCTTGAAAGGGTTTACAAGAAATAATAATAAACTATCATTAAAATATAAATGGATTTTTTTAAAGATATACCTACTTATTTCATTTTGGCGAGTAACGTTTAAACATCTAGATATAAAATTTGATAATGAAATTCCATCAAGCACCTTCAGTCGATATCATAAATTTTTAAGCAAGGCTTTATCGCTTTATTAAAAGAAAACTTTTAAGTTTCATGTATCAATAATGATCCCTTTAAAATTTGATAAATCGGGATCGCACTTCTCTCGTTCGTGATTTTGGATAACTGCTGAGACAATCGCCCAGGATAATTCATAACGATTAGTATCTGACCTCCACGAACGTCACTGGATATTATCAAAAGTCTTGTGCATAAATACATATTAAATGAAGTACGGGTTGAAATTAGTGGGGTGGTGACTGGCGAGTAAGTAAGCCTTAAGGCTTAAGGCTTTTGTTCAAAATGCGACCTTCTCACTTTAAATAGCACCTTGCAGCGGAAATAATGTGCGTGCAAAAGCTCCTACATTTCAACTAGTACCTCTTACCTAGATGTCGTTGTGGTCATAAATGGAAATAGCTTACCTCCACCCTTTTGCTAGACAACAATTGAAGAATTTTTTCAACGGATTGTTGATTTATTACATGCTACGTTAATTTTTATTTTTACCTGTTTGCATATAACATGATATATACATATTAATTACAGGAATACACAGACCTCCAAGCAAAAAATAAATGGCGGCTAAAAATTATTAAATGATAATCAACACAATTGCTTGTGATAATTTTCATTAACGATCAAACTTATTAATGTGTCATTCTTGAAAAGGTTTTACAACAAATAATAATCAACTTTCATCAAAATATAATTGGGAGTTTTTTTTTATACTTACATATTTCAATTTGGCAAGTAACGATTAAACATCTGGTGATGAAATATAAGAATTGACTTCATGAAATTGACGATTCATTGAACCGATCTCAGGTAAAGGGTACAACAAGGGGGAGTTTCAAAAATCATTTCAATCTTAAAAAAATAATAAAACATATATTTATATATAATATATTAATTAAAGTAAAACATATTTTTTCAACATTTGAAAATTCTTACGATAAGCGAAACCGCTTCTGATCTTGACACAAAATACAAAAAAATAAATTTAAATTTATATAGAACATTCCTTCAACCCTTTCTTTTATGGTGTTAACTGTCACTTCTTGATGAAAAGGCATGATATTTAAAATAATAAAAACACATTTTTTTAGTACCAATTTCCACAATATATTTTATGATCAGGATCGCTTTCATTCAACGCTAGCATTATCAACTTCTTCTAAAAATTGTCAGCTTACTGCTTAAAAGAGACATATTCGATAAATTAAAAAAATATCATGACAAAATTTATTAAATTAATTAATTAATTACATATTTTTAGTTATTGTGGAAGGTTAAGTTAATTTATTAAAAAACATCTCCATGTATATGACGGCCCGTTTCAGAATAGGCCAAGACTCATCCCGTATTTATTCATTTGAAATTATTACGAAATAATACAAACAAAACTTCACTTTATTTTAGACGACTGCAGTTTCACAAAGAAAATATTTTTTATATCTGTATTCCCATACTTTTGAAAATAATTTTCACAATCAAATCTCCAACTCTTATTCATTTAAATTTTGTATTCCTTCAAATGTAATCCAAACATTGCTTGGTAATCATAACTATATTAATTTTGGTTCGTTTATTTGCTAAATTATCATACAAATACATCTCTGTATTATCGAGAAAGCTTAATAGAAGAGTCTTTTGAAAGAAAAACTTTTAAGTACTGTTGATAGATGTCGATAGCTGTATCAAAATTTCTACTGCTAGATTTTAATTGATACTGAAATGATATTGTATTTGACATGGTGTGTTTGTATATATATATATATATATATATATATTGGATGGCATTCGGTAAAGAAAAGATAAAACTACATTAATACAAATTTTCCAATGTAATAATGTCAGCCATTTCGGGAAAAATAAATGACTCAGCATTTACCTATTTGCCCGCATCGTAGACCATGCATAAAATTCTCTTTCTTTGGCTGAGAAAATTGGATTTTTCGATTAAAAACCTTAACATTTTAAATGCAACGATCTACAAATATTCACAAAAGGATCATTCTCTACTACGTTCCACTATTTTTATCTTTTCCTCTATTTTAACTCTTATCTTTTAAACATTTATTTTCGCGGTATAAGAACAAAGTGAGATTGTTCTCTTGTTTTTATATATGTCAAATAAAACTTAATTTAGAGCTACTTTTTTCACCAATAATGTTTTAGGCTGTGGTTTTTGAATACAGTGTCCACTAATTCTAATCCTAGTATTTTTATAAATCGATGATATTTTAAAATCCATAAAAAATCATCAATTTTTACACAACTAGAATGGAGTTCTTCTAAATAATTATTTATTCAGTAAATACATATTTACATACATATGTTAAATAATTGTTCTGTTGAAAACATATTAATGACGTTAACGTTAACTAAAAATTCTGTCATTTATAATTTTTACTCGTTTAATTTAATTTTAATATAATTATATAAATAAAATGCTAATTCAATCAGTAAACAAATTAAGTTTGTTCAAATTAATAAATATTTAAAAAAACTACTGATTTATTGCATAATATTCTGTTGAAAAATGTTATTAATATCGTGCCATCGGTTTATATGTATCTTTATTTACCTCAAAAAATGAGACTGCATACTAATCACTTTTTTTTATTTTCAGGTAAGTTTCAACACCATATAATAAATCCTGTTAGAACAGAATTATGGTAAGTTTTTTTATATTTGAATTTATTTTGGTGAACACTATATATTTTCTACTGCCATCTATACTACAGCTAATCGTAATAAGTTTATACTTTTTGAGTACTTCAATTTTAAGTCAAGGCGTAAATTATTAAGGGACTGTATTTTTTTCCATGGATGAACACTAATATATACAACCCTTTTATATATTCTCCCCCATTGAACTGATACTGATTTTAAAGAGATTTTATAATTATTACTGACTTACAACCGAACTTTAAATTATTATTGATTTTAATTTAAAGGGTCTTTCAATAGGGATGATAAAAAATTGTTAATATATAAATAAGACAAATTGTATGTGAGATATCCACCCATTTTTTTTATTTGACAGTATATTTTATTTTATTAAATGTGGAATACAATGTCGCGCAAATGTCCGCAGCGGCTTTTCTTTGTGGGACTTATTTGGGACGTCCAATTTTGAATGACCTTGTCGCATGAATCTGGCTGAATCTGTTGGATAGCTTTTGTTATGTTGACTTTGAAGGTGTCTAGTATCAGTGGCTTATTCGCAAAGATTTGCGATTTAAAATAGCCCCAAAGGAGGAAGTCTAAAGGCGCTAAATCTCACGATCTCGATGGCCAGCTCAATTCTCTCAAATCACTCGTGCAAAATGTCCATCCAATATTAATGATTTGTATACGTTGTTCAGTGCTTTAACTTTCCGTAGTGATTTGCTTTACTCTATTGAGCAATTGACAGGTGTCACTTTAACAACATGGCTGCTATAACCTGACAAATTTCTATTATCCTTATTCAAATACCATGTACAAATATTGTATACATACTATATACATTTCATTGCGAAAAAATCTTATTTTATTTCCTTCTTGATATTATATAGAGCCTGTGATTGAGACATTCGGTTTTTCTACCTAAAATAGAAAAGTAACAATTTTTTTATTGTAAGACCCGATCCTCTCATCGCGACCCTGCTTATTACAATGAATGTCTAGTACAGTGGTCAGCAACCTTTTGAGAGACTGGGTAAAAAATTCAAGTTATATACGACCAGCTTAATCTTTCCAATTCCCCTTTGTTATACTATTTATTTGAGATATGTATAATGAGTTGATAACTTCATAAATTACTTTCCTATATTACTTAACTTGATGTTAAATTCTTACAGTTACGTGCCAATTCGAAATAAATAGTTATTGCTAAGTCTAAAATTACCCAATAGCATTTTAGTGATAATCGATTATTATTTGTTGTAGAATCCTTTCATGAAAGACTCAGTAACAACATTTATCGTCCATTAAACTTATCACAGACAATTTAGTATTACTATTATCAAATTAATATTATTGAAATTATTTGTTATTTAGCCAAATCCCAGCTTTAGAGTATGCGTATTTCCTTTTTAATTAATTCCTTTGGTATATTACCCATGTTAATTGTTTATAAGTTCTGTTGCACTAATGTAATAGAATGTCTGAAGATGCCAAAAGACGAGATCCGGGTAGTTAGTGATCAAATATGTGAAAGTTTTGACAATTCAAATTTGATATTGAAATTCCATCAAGCATCTTTAGTCGATTTGATAGATGAAGTTAATAAAAATGTAGCTAAATTAAATTAATAAACTTAAATTTTTATTTTCAGATATTTTTAATAAATAAATAAGTTTACAAAATAAATAATTTCATAAAAAAATATCATATTTCTTCGGCGGGAATTACCTACTATAACTCAAAATGTTATAGTAGAAAATTCAATTACCCGCAGGTAAAAGGTTGCCAACCACTGGTCTAGTGGACTTAAACTAAAAAATGTTAAATATTTAAAAGCTGTTTCATTATTCATTCATTAAATAATACTATTCTTCGCAATAGTTCACGTAGCTTAAAATAGTACTGTATAAAAGCTCTTTCATAAAAAAAGTCCTCGTTTTTTAAAAAGTTTAATTGGTTGAGTGTAGTTTTAGTGCGACATTGGATGACTTTGAGACAACTCTTAATGCGGAGGTTTGCGGTAATAAATTAGCATTTATACTCCATTAGTTCCATGCAGGAATAATTTGCACCAAGTGCGAACTTTGTAGTGCAGAGATAGGCAACACTCCAGCACGGCAGGTAATTACGCGAGACTGCTTTAAATTCTCGGCTGAACGTTGAAATTACTTGCGTTGCTTCAAAGTGTTTAAATAAATATCAAATTTTCATGAAGTTTCTCATTGGAAGACGAATGGATCATTAAATTCTTATTATATTTTACATTAAGCCATGTTGTGTGTTACATAATGAATTAATTATGGCCTTGAATCCACACATTACAATGTTTTCAATTACTTTAATCATTAGCAGAAAAAATCTGCAGTGATATGCGTGTATGAAAATTTTCCTTTTTTGTGTTTTTAACCATCTAATTGCTAAAATCTCATTTAAAAATATTATCGATTTTACAGTGTCAAAGCTTTTAATATGTTAACTGCCACTTTTTGAAGGAAAGGCATGATTTTTTAATTAATTAAAACACATTTTCTAGTACTATAATATATTTTATGGTCATGACTGGTTTCGTTCGTCGCAAACATTATCAACGTATATAAAACTAAAGGTTCAAGAATTGAGGAAAAAATCAGGAAATCATACAATACACATTTAAATGAAGTAAATTAATTTAAAAATAAAATGTTTACAATCTATTAATATATATTAAATTTAAAAAAGTGGCAAAGCTTTCAAGAAAGGGCTTATTGTTTCGTTGAATTATAGCCTGATTGACCCTAATAATCTCAATAAGATTGCATAACACTTCATGTTGCATAACACGGATGCAACAGAAATAACAGAATGCCTGTAGATGCCTGTAGATGCCGAAATGCGAAAGCTGGGTCGTCAGTAATTAAATATGTGGAATTGTTAAATTTTTGAACCATGCAAATATGTATATTTATATATATATATATATGTATATACATAAAAGTTAGTGTTTGTGTCAAAATATAGCCTGATTTTTCCTGACAATTTATCAGTCTGTTTACTGCTAACTCATCTGAATTATGTTCAGTAGGGGTGATAGGTTAATATTCTTTTAGTCTTACATTAACTACTTTTATCGTGCTAACTGTCACTTTTTAATGGAAAGGCATGATATTTTAAATAATAAAAACACATTTTTTTGTACTTATTTCCATGGTTTTGTATACCTTCTACCTTTAACTCAACAATTTTGTATAAATAGACATGCTTGAAAATCAGTTGATAATGCTCGCGCTGAATTGATAATCAGCAAAACCGGTCCTGATAAAAAAAACATCGTGAAAATAAGTACTGAGCAATGTGTTTTTATTATTTAAAATACTTACATTAACTGCATGTATGCAAAAATCGCCATAAAGATGGAATGTAATGTCATGTTAGTTATATTAATAAAATTGTAAATTACATGCTCTTATTTGACAATTTAAACTAAAAGAACTTTGAAGAGTGTATCTCTACTTGAAGACTTCAAAGCCTCTGCATATAACCTTCATAAGCTTTACATAGAGAGTTGTAGTGAATGTCATCTTCTTAAAATAACAGGAAAAAAATTAACAAACAGCTCGAATTTATTATTTTTAATCTTGTTGCAGAATAATATAATTACGTACGTACAAACATTTTATTTTAACCCAATTTAACTTCGAATGTTGCGCATTCATTTCGATACATCGCAGAAAGGCTTTCGTTCGCATCAAAATCACGCTCGCCTTGAAATACATCGCGTGTTATGTGAATTCAATATTTTCGATATTTGGCACATTGCGAGCAACGGTTATTCTCACATTTAATGTGTTAACTGTCAATCTTGTCAGAAAGGCGTTATATTTCAAGTAATAAAAACACATTTTGAGTATTGTTTCCACAATATATTTATGATCATAGGCGGTATCGCTCATCACAAGCATTATCAACTGACAATACGAATTAAACATAAGAATATTTAAATAAAACAAAATAACACTCTAATTAAAAAAAAATAATACAATAAAAATGAACGTTCTAAATTTTATAATATTTATTTTTTAATATTTCAAGTAATAAAAACACATTTTGAGTATTGTTTCCACAATATATTTATGATCATAGGCGGTATCGCTCATCACAAGCATTATCAACTGACAATACGAATTAAACATAAGAATATTTAAATAAAACAAAATAACACTCTAATTAAAAAAAAATAATACAATAAAAATGAACGTTCTAAATTTTTGATGGAACCTGATTTTATTAAAATAGCTAAAAATGTACATTGCAGTACCAACGTTCTTATAATATATATATATGTTCATAATATATACGATTTTTTTAGTTTCAGTATTCTAGACTTTTAAGGTGTTAACTGTCATTTCTTGAAGGATAGGCATTCTATTTTAAATGATTAAATCCTTTTTTAAGAGTATTTCTATAATATATTTATGATCAGGACCGGTTTCTATTCTAAGAATATTCATACAAATTTTTAACTTTGAAACATTTGACGACATAAATTCTGTTTCATCCTTGTGATAGAATGTGTGAAGATGCCTGAAAGTGAATCCCGGGTATTTAATGAAAAAAAAACATCTAAAATTGTACAAAATTTCAAAATTTGGTATTGAAATTACATCAAGCACTTTCGGTGGAAATAATAAAATAATTGTTTATAGTTAATTTGTATATCTATACCTCAACGCACATACACGCTCACGCTCAATAAGCGATAGTAACACACTCTTCTGGCAGACCTTTCGCATTAAATATTGACAGATGACACTGCCACCTGTGGTGTATATTACTTGTTTTATCAATAAATTATCATTAAAACTATTCTAATATCACCTTGCAACACTAAAAATTGCTATTAAAATCTCTCGAAAACATGCAATTAAAAAAAACAAACACACCTCATTCAATTGCGGTCAAATATTTTTCAAATACTTTACAAATGATTTCACTTTATCAAATAATAATATAATAAAAATTAACGTTCGAAATGTTTAATGAAACCTGATTTCATTTAATTCGTGATGGCCGAAATTAGCTAAAAATATACATTGTATTACTAACGTTCATATAAAAACGTATTAAAGACCGAAGAAATTTTGAAACCAAAAAATAAAGTATTTTATTAAATGAAATTTTTTAAATTTCATCTTCAAAAGTTAATTATTTAAAAGATATTCACAGGTCTTAATGTGTAATAAATCAAATATTTGTTGTTTTTAGATTATTAAGAGGAATTACAAAGTCAGTTTAACTAGTGTCATCTGTGGTTATTATTCTAAGTAATACAACATTTATTTTTTAAATAGAACTGCTTTATACTTTTATACTTTTAAATATCTGTAACGGATGTTAATTAATTTTGTTTAATTTCAAAAACACAGTTATGAAAAAAACCGCTGGAAAATTAAGCCTACAACAGAAAAATGTACCAGCGAAACTTTGTGTTTCCAAATTACATCCAAAAATACTTTTGCATTTGTTCAACTTTAGAACTGAGGAATTGGAAATTTGTTTTAATGATTTGAAAAACTCTCCAACTTTATATAAACTAGAAAACGATATAAATGTACTACGCTAAATGTTCAAATAATGTAATATTTCTGTACCCTTTCTAGATTCTTTACCATTACACTAAAACCTACAGTTTTTGACAGTTTTTTTCGATTCCCTATGTCACAACTTATCACGAGTAACATCATATCTGTTTTATCAAGTTACTTTTATAACCTCAACATTTCAGACAGCCTTTTGATGTGGCTTTTTCGTCGTTGTGAGAACACCATAAATCGTTAATCAATCACATGTTTCTATACCTTTCTTTTCGTTAAAATCAATATTTTCATACAAGTATTTACGTCATTCATATTCGAATTGCAATCACCTTTGAACTTTTAACAACCTTGATTCGGTTTCTCTTCAAATTAAATATTATTTATTTTTAATCAGGTAATTATTTTCAATTATGTGATAATCATTTTTTAAGCTTCTCGTATACCGGTTTTAAATCAGTGATTAAATAATTCTGGCTATTATAACGTATTCAACAATACCGCTATAATGTTTCATCAAATTGAAATTATTCTTTAAAGCCTTCGATATGCCATTTAATTTGACAAAAGCCAATTGAACGCACTTTTGAACAATTCATTTTTTTTTAATTTACCATGAATATAAATGAAAATCGGAAAAAAATTAAAACAGTTATCTCAAGTTTACTGTATTAACTGCCACAACAAGAATTTTATCTAAAAAAATAAATTTTTTTACTGCATATTTCCACAGTTAATATTTGCTTATTTAGATCGGTTTCATCCATAACGAGCAACTTATTCCAAAAAAAACTACGAATAAAATTATTTATGTAAAAAAGTTAGTATGTATGCAAAACCAAAGGCTTAAAAATTGATAAAACAATTTTAAAACAATGTTGAGATTTTTCTTTAACATATGTAATTGTTTAGTAGTTATGACGAAGGCGTAAGTCGAAAAAGTCATCAAGTATGTACCTTATAATCTATGTAGAATACAAAATATTTTTTACTGCGATCCGGTCGACTTTTGAAGCAATCGTGGAAAACACATTAGCAAGAATAACGAGTCGGAATTTTTCGCAATCAAAATAAAATGCATTCAAATATTTAAGGAAACATAATACTTAAATAAATAAGATATTTTTTTGGTCTAATTTTGCTTTACAATAAAACACATTTCTTTGGCGTGATAATATGTTCGTTTGTCCAAGCAAATATATAGATTTATTATAGATGAATATAAATATAACCCATTTTGTACACCAGCCAATTATCAAATCAAATTTTTGTTTGAATAGGTGTCCTTATAATTTGTATCCGATTGCGATGAGCGAAACCAGAACTAATCATCAAATATACTGTGAAAATATTTCTATTAAATGCGTTGTGATCATTTAAAAAATATCAAAACAAATTTATAATATCGACTGAAGTTTCTTCATGGAATTTCATAATAAGATTTTAGTTTTTGAAACCGATTCCACAAACATATTTTGTGATTGACGACCCTGGTTTCGCCTTTCGGCATCTTCAGGCATTAAATAACACGGATGAAATAGAACTGACTGTGGATTCTGACATTGATTCATATATTATATAGCTTTCAAAGAATTCTGTATAGGTTTTAAATAGTTCTTGTGCGGACCAAAATTATATCCGGGCAGTATTTAAGCTTATTGAAAGTGCCACCTGTTTGTAATTTATTTTAAATTTTAATTTAGATTTTTTGCTAGCATGATTGTTAAAACAGAAGAGAAGATGTATTGCGTACCTTTTCTACACAGCTATGTATAGATAAGCAAATGTATGTTTTACCATAGTTCTGACGATGGCGTGCGCCGAAATAGCTATCAACTATATCTTTAAAATTTTGTAGAACTAAAATACATTGCTATTTTTTCACCGTGTTTTAATGGAGTTCTACTAGGTAAATGCCAACGCAATCAATATATACGATTGTATTTCATAGATATCACAAATATATAATAATACAAACGGGGCTTACATTCAGTTCTGTTGCATCCGTGTGATAAACTGCCTGAAGATGCCAAATGGCAAAAATCGAATGGAATTATACAAATTTTTATTTTTCAATATAAATATTTGAATGACTTTATAGTGTTGTAACGATTGCAACGGTAATGTTAAATGTTATATCGAACGCGAGAGATCGTACAACCTGTGCACTTTTACATCTTTATTCCCACACCGAGCGCATCCAATAACTGGACATTCAAGTGCAGAAATGCGGTGGAAGTGGTGATATGCAGGAAACAGCAGTTCCTCCTATGCAATAGGTCATCTGCTTAGCGAAGGGTCATAACAGTCTCGGGAGATCGTGAACCTCAGCAATCAGAAACATGATGATTACATGATTAAGAAGTTACTCCATCAAATCATCTTCGTTTCCTGAACATTACTTTCCAATTCATTTTCACCATTTAATCTTAACTGCACTATCGCACATTTTATCACTGAATTGTGAAAATTTTAAAATAATTCAATCAATAAGTAATGATTCATTACATATTAATAAACACATATTTATATTTTAACTGCTGAAACTTTAAGCGATTCTATATGTTTTTTCACTAACGACCCGGGCTTATCCTTTCGACATCTTCAAGCAGTTTATCGTACAGATGCAAATGACCTGGCAATATCACAAATTCCTAAAGCAATATTTTTGACTAATTCAATGTATTTTTGTACGATTCAAAATGTTCACTGACGGCATGGGTTTCCGACCTGGGTTTCACCTTTCAGCATCTTCAAGCAGTTTATCACACAAATGCAACAGAACTGACAATATAATAAATTATATTTTTCATAATTTACGAAATCGACTGAACGTGCATAATGGAATTGCAATGTCAAATTTGAATTGTTGAAATTTTGTACGATTCCACAGGTTTCATCATTCACGACATGGGTTTCGCCTTTCGGCACCTTCAGGCACTCTATCGCACATATGCAACAGACCTGATAATATCTTAAATGCTTAAAGCAATCTTTGTGACTAATTTAATATCTTTTCGAAAGATTCCACATATTTTATCAGTAACGTGCAACAGACCTGCTACATCATTATCGTACATGCTTAAAGCAATGTTTATTATTTATTTTATGTCTCCCTGTACGATTCCACATTCATTCATTTTTCACTAATAACATATGTTTCGCCTTTCGGCATCTTCGTGGAATCTTTCATACGGATGCAACAGAACTGACTATATTTTAAATTATGCTTTTTATAATTTATGAAATTGAAAGAATGTTCCTTATAAAATTTAAAAAAATAATTACAATTATTAAGCTTTGTAAATTTTCCCACCAATTTTCATTCACAAACCAGATTTCACCTTTCGACATCTTCAGGCACTGAACCCGGGTCGTAAAAGACAAACAAATTTGACATGTACAAAGTTTTCAATAATTTTTGTTTATTGATATTTTTCATTTAAAAAAATAATACATTTACTTGAAATATCGACTTGCTGCCCTGGAATGAGTTTCAATATCGAATTTGAATCATTAAATTCTATACACTTCCATTATCAGACCAAGCCCACGTCTGATAGAAGAGTGACCGTGTCGACACTTGACCCCATACTCACCTGGTTACGAGGGTAAAGCTCTTAAAACTACACTCTCTTTTGTAAGTGATTGTGTTTGATACAATGTAAGTGAATTGAAAGCCAAAGGGATATATCAATTTTTTTAGCAAGAACAAATTTCATATTATACTTTCACTTTAATATAATAAAAGTCAAATCTGTATATAATTTACGATACTGACTGAAAGTACTTGATGGAATTTCAATATCAAATATGAATTGGTAAATTTGTTTACGATTCCACACGTTTTGTCAGTTTTGTTGCATCTGTGTGATAGGATGTCTGAAGATACTGATTGGCGGAACCCGGTTCGTTAGTGACAAAACATTTGAAATCGTACAAATTTTAAACAATTCAAGTTTTAATCTATTATATATATATATTTCCTTTTATATTATATCCAGAAAAAATGAAGAAATCGTTTTTTTAACTCAAATTTTAAAAATATGTAAGGCAAATCGGGCTAAAGGTAGAAAGCCTGTAGTTTAATGAATTGATCCATTTTTTTTAAATAATTCATTTTTAAATAGTAATCATATATCAAACTAAAATATTTACGACTACAGATATTTATTCCATAAAAAGTTTCCCACCTCTTTTGTTCTTACTATTGGTATTGACGATCACTTTTAATGTGTTAACTGTCACTTCTTGATAGAAAGTCGTGATATTTAAAACAATAAAAACACATTCTTGAGTACTAATTTCCACAATGTATTTTAGTATCAGGACAGGTTTCGCTCATCACGAGCATTATCAACTGTCAAAGTGATCAATTATGAATCAGTTGATAATTCTAGCGATGAGCGAAACCGGTCCTGATCATAAAATATATATTGTGGAAATATTAATAAAAAATGTGTATTTATTATTCAAAATGTTTGATTACATTATTTATCAAAAGTCACACACGGTACTTCGACGGGAGATTTTTTGTTTTCTATAAAAATGTTATATAATACAATATTTATTATAATTAATAAATCTGGACCAATTCGTAGTTCTTTTCCTTGCGCTACCCACCTCTGCTTTCACATCCGTTAATTTTATACGACAATGTCCAGTGGCGTTACAAACGCTAAGTGCATCTACATTTTTTTTTTCATAATTTAATGTCTTTGGATCACCTGTTATTTTTGGCTGGACAAATATTTTAATTAATTTAAAACATTCCAAAAGTATGAGCTTAATCGGCTTGGTTATCTGTGTTTTTTGTCACAAAGTCAGCGCAGCTGATCGGTCCAATAAAAGGTTGGACCGACTTGCCTAAAACCTTGCCTCTTTGCGTGCATTAAATGATACAGTGGAATCTCCATTTACACTTTTCCGAATTACGCGTTGGTTTAAAATATTCGCCAAAAATCCCTCCAACTGCCCGATCGCTTGGCTGCACACACACAGCCAGACGGCCGTCTGTGCGGTGCATGCAGTCAAATGTTGGCTAGCGTTTGTGTATTTACGTCGCACCACATTTTTACGTTGGTTTATCCACTAATCAGCAAAGCTTAGAGATTTCCCCATTTTAAACTATGTTATATATTGTATCTGATTTTATTTATCTTCATTATAACACGGTGAAAAAATAGCAATGTATTGTAGTTCTACAAAATTTGTACGATATATAGTTGATAGCTTTTACGTTTTTATCAGAAGATTGTGCCTCCAGTATATACATAATAGAATTTGATGCTGTTATTTGTTTCCTGGAAAAAATATATTCGTTTTTATTGTGACACCACTGTTTATTAAACATTACGTAAGCAAGTTGAACCCGGAAACTTTATTACGGTTTGCAAAAGAGCTCATACAAGAAAGTGCACACGTATAACAAAAACCGTCAAATCAAAACAATCACTTTTACAGTGGTACTCTTTTGATAGGCAATATATTTAATTTCAAATTAATGATTCACCCATTTCTATAGAAACATATCTTTTATATAGGATCTTTCAATAGGGATGATTCAAATATGTTGGTTTAAAGCAGCCATGTTGTTAAAGTGACATCCATCAAATATGTTGTCAATTGCTTACAAGACTACGACAAATCATCACTATGGAAAGTTAAAGCGCTGAACAAAATGTGCAAATCGTCAATTTTCGATGTGTATACTGTACGAGTAATTTTATGGCATGGAACTGGCCATTGAAATCGTGAGATTTGACGCCTTTAGACCTCTTCTTTTGAGGCTCATTTGCAATATTTTCGAATAAACCTCTGACACTTGTCACCCTCAAAGTCAACATAACAAACGCTATCCAACAGATTCAGCACATTTGCGCAGACATTGTATTTCACATTTAACATCATATAATTTACTTTCAAATGAAAAAAATGAGTATATCCACTCATTTTTTTCATTCATACACAATTTGTTTTATTTACATGTAAAGAAATTTCGAACATCCCTATTGAAAGACCCTATTCATATTTTAAATGCACAGTAACATCTCTTGAAATCATAACGAAACATAAAGACGCCAAATATTGTCAGGAATTATTGATTGGTTTGATTAAATTGATTAAATTAGCCTTTACTTGGTAGCACTCCGTTGTAATGTCATAAAAATATAGCAATGTATTTTAGCTCTACAAAATATAGCATCAGAGCTCTTCAACTCTCTTTCATCTCTAATGTATAGACTTATTTATTGTGTTACTGAAAGATGTAAATCGCTGCAGAGCTGAGCAATCAGCAGTCAACCCGGTTCACGTGGAGACCGCATACATTATAATTACATTTAAATCCCCATATACTACACTCTCACACAAAATTAAAGACATTTTCAAATGACGATGAAGTGTACTTCAAGTAATACGATATAAATCACAATATAAGTTAATAATTACAAGGCACGATTTTTATTGATTCAATTGGCATTTACTATGTAGTAACTCCATTGTAACACCGTGGAAAAATAGTAATGTATTTAAGTTCTACAAAATTAAAAAGATATATAATTGAAAGCTATTTTGACTTACGCCCTTATTAGAACTGTCTCTGGCTTAACTATTTCTGATAAGAGTGAAAGCCGAAATAGCTATCATATACATACCTCATACATTTTGTAGAACTAAAATATATTGCTATTTTGTCACCGTTTTATTGTTGATTGTATATATTAGATTTTGGCTTTTATAAGGAATCTCTTGCCCTTCGGGTACCGCCATGTAAACACCTTCCGGCATTTAAAAGGTTAAAAATCGTTGATGTTTACAAAATAATACATTTTTTTAACTATATAAATATAAAAAAAATCAATGACAAATATTCTATAACTACTTTCTTTTCAATCAACTAAGGTACGTTGTTTTTATTACAATCCTCAATGCGATATTCGTACCGAATAATGGATTAAGTTAGGTTCGGTTAAAAATAGCTGGTTTAATAGCTCTGGGCGTGTATTTGCAAGAGGTCGAAAAGCATTTACTTTCAACTGAAAACGAATCTAAATAATGTAAATCCATTCACCGTTATACTTTGATGAATTTATATACGGAGCTTCGGTTATACGTACATCGGGAAGAGAAATGTAAGCCCTGAAGAGGGTTGAACCCTCCGAAGATATGTTAAGTGAGTATAACGTATTTGTAAAACGTACGAATGGGCTATCTTATACTTCAAAGTTGGTTGTTTTTAAGTATTACTGCTGAATTGTATGTCTGTTGTTAGCAGGGCTGTGAAGTCGTTCATAAAACATGAATCTGACTCCGACTGCAAACAGTTTATTTTTGTCACGAAACCAACTCCACATTCCTGGTTTTAAACCCATGACAGTTATATCGATACAAAACATAATGCGCGTTGTTTGACATTAAGATGTTTATCAAAATAATGAACGTCAAGTATATTATTGGATTGTTACTCTCTCGCTGACGATGTATGTGGATGTTATTGAAAGTGAATATTGTAAGAGATTTAATAAAACATTAGCTACAAGAAAGGATGACTTATTACTCGAGAATCAATTGGGATATTATAATATAAGAAAGTGAATGTGAGTGGGAGAGGAAACGGTCAAAATGTTTAGCCTCCGTATTAATAATGGACAGGTGTGATTCCAGCTCTCAACAAAAACAAGTTCGAACAATCTCTTGGCGTTTCTGTCAGTGGCGTCAATTTTATTTCCAACTCATTACCTGCTGAGCCGCTTAAAGGATATTCCAACACCTAGACTTCAAAAATTTATTGGTTTGAAACAATCTTATTGAGTTTTTGAGGAGAAATAAAGCAATGCATCAATTCAAAATTCAGCGAGTAAAAGAAGGTTTTAACCACTATTAATTCACATATTCTTGGGTATCAACTATAAACACAGAAAAATCAGCCGTCTCAATAGTTGAGACGTTAGCAGTCAGAGGGTTAACAGACTCACAAAATATTTATTTTTATTAATGCTCTTCATTCTACTTATCTGAGGCTTATCACAATATCCATCAAAAACTGAAAGCAATATGAATTGTTGAAGCTTTGTACGATTCCTCATGTTTTTTCACGAATGACCTGGGTTTCGCCTTTCTGCATCTTTATGCATTGTATCACACGCATGTATCAAACCTGACAATACCAGAAATGTTTAAACCAATATTTGTGAATTATTTAATGTCTCTTTGTACGATTCCACATAGTTTGTTACAACAGTCCGGGTTTCGCCTTTCGGCATCTTTAGGAGTTCTATCACACGCATGCAACAGACCTGACAATATCATAAATACGTAAAGCAATTTTTGTGACCTATAATTTTTCGAATATTTCTCCTTGCACGATTCGAAATATTTTGTCACTTGAGACCCAAGTTTCGCCTTTCTGCATTTTCATACTGTTCTATCACACAGATGCAACAAAACTAACAAAAGAAAAACATGTACCTTAAGGCTACATGTGTGTAACAACATTTTTAATATCGATTTTGACATGACATTTAATTTTTTTTTAATAATAATTTATTAACAAAACGTTAGACGAAATTTTAATACTATGTATTTTATTTCCACAATGTATTTTATGATCAGGACCGGTATAGCTCATTGGGAGTATTATTAACTGGTATAATACAAATTTCAAGCAAGTTTATTTATAATTTACATTTTTTTCCGTAAATTTACTATTTTTCTTAATATTATTATGCTAAATATATGAATTCGTGTAAAAAGCTGATTATAGAAATTATTTTTTAGTGAATTAAAAAAGCAGCTTCAAATTTTAGTAACGCAGTAACGCCACTGATGGTCGACTATCTCATCGCCAGTCACTATAGTGTATCATCAAAATATTGCCTGGTTTCTGGCACAGTGCCTTGCAACTTTCATTAATTCAAATGCAAACACCGACAAACTCACATACCAGACTCAGACAATAAATATTAATTAGTTCAATAAGGAGGCGGTGGCTTAGTTATGATAGAAAATATGTGATCAATAGCTAATTATAAACAATATTGTTGGTTTTGTCACTTCCGACTCTTTCGGTTTTTCATTCCAATATTCTACACTCTCAATTTCTCGATTCTTTAGAAATTACTTTTGAATTTTGAATCAAATAATTTATGAAATAGAGATTGTGTCTTAACTATAACACACAATTTTTATGTTACAATGTTGTTAAATGATCACTTTTAATGTGTTCACCGTCACTTCTTGATGGAAAGGCATGTCATTTTAAATAATAAATACACATCTTTGTGATCTTATTCCCACAGTTATTAAGTATAATTAGGACACGATTAATCAGTTGATACTGCTTGCGATGACCGAGAGCGAAACCTGTCCTAAAGTTCTAAGTACTAAACAACGTATTTTTAATATTTAAAACATATTTTTTTAAAAATTCAACTATGGATAGTTAAGATCTACGACGCATTAGTATAGCATATGCATATTCACATAGAATAAATAATCAAAGACATTTTCAAAGACGAAGTTTTTATATATAGTATATATAGAAGTATATTTCAACTAATATGATATCAATCACAACTTAAATTACTAATTACTATGTATGATTTGTTTATTGATTGAATTTGCATTTATTTTTTAGAACTCCATTATAGCACGGTGGAAAAACAGCAATGTATTTTAGTTCTGAAAAAATTATAAAGAAAATAATTGATAGCTATTTCGGCTTACCCTCATCAGAAGTATAAAAAAAATTTGGTTAATAAAAACACAATGCTCGGTACTGTGTCGATATTTTTTAATAAAATTGTATTTATTTATTCACACACAAAGATCAAGATAAAAAACCGTCGAATTAATCTATTTAGCTCTTTGTTGTCAAATTGGGAATTGAAAACTACTTACTGGTCATAAAATTTCGTTTTATGTTGGGTATTTTAAAGAGACCGGTTTTGGTCGATATCACAACTTCGGATTGCGGACAGGATACATTATAAAGAGAACTGGTTTTTAGCGACTTGTTCGTCGTCCTATTTTTAATGATCGAGTTGGATAAGAAATAAAACAAGATGAACCATATACCACAAACATTCCAATACTATCAAAAACGTCATATAAAATTTTCAAACTAATACCAGCCTAAAATATGAATGTTGATTTTTTGTGGAAATAATAGTGAAGATGTATTTTTATTATTAAAAATACATTGGAACCTCTCATAATGAGGCTCCTTCGTTCCAGAATTTTACTCGTTATTTGAAAGACTCGTTAAGCGAAACATATTTTTTCGATATAAAGCAATGAAAAATAAAATAATGCATTTAATGCCGAATAATTTTTTTTTTTAATTTTTTTTAATTGATCAAATAAAATTATATATCGATTGTATGCCCACGCTAGATTAGTTACGATTATACCTCGTTTACGCTTTTCAATGATTTTACGTTTTATTTCTAGAGTTACTTTTTATCTTTTTCTTCATGACCATTTTTGCAAGGGTAAATAAATTAAACTTTGCACCATTAAACTTTTGACTTTTGATCCTTTCTGCCGCACTCGTTATGTGAACTATATTTTGCTCTTTATGCGAAGTATCCGTGACTAGATTTCCTCGTAATACGAGGTTTTTTTGTATCATACTTTTTTTTATCAATAAGTGACATTTGGCACCTTAAAAGTAATTGATTAGTAAAATAAAAGCAAAATAGTTTTGTTAGATTAAACAAAATAATATTTCACAGATTATTTATACGTAGCATAAAATAACATTAAAATATTCCACTGTTTCCAAATTTTTCTCACAAAGATTCATTCCCTTGACAGTGCGTAAAGTGAGAATTCAAATCCGACGTTTATACTCTGTTTACTTCTTCAGTTCTATCTCGCCATTTTACATTTTATTTATCACCTCTGATAACATCCTTCTCATCTCCGGACATTAATAATAAAAGGCACTGACAATAAATTTAATGGAGAACCATCGCTTTCCCAAATGGATTGCTATCAATAGACAGGGAAATTTCACAAACAGCCATATTGTCTAGTGAAAACACGCTTATTCACAACTTAATCCAACTTTATAAAACATAAATTTATTTAATTTTAATATTATCAAACAAATTACTTTTTCCGAAACAAAGCGTCGTTGTTTACATATGGTAAAAATGCACATTTTTTCATCGATCTTATTCACAGCATTGCATCCAGTATTTGTTAGCAATATATCAAATTTTAATAGTTGAAACTTTATGTGTATCATTAACAACCAGGGTTTCGCCTTTCGGCATCTTCAGGCATTTAATCACACGAATTCAATATAAATGACACACAATAAACAATTAGCATCGGTTATATACCAACGAAGTTAATTATGAAGGTAAAACACAGACTAAGGATAGGATCCAAATAAACAACTTAAATTAATTTCAATAATTATAACACTCAATTTCCTGTGATAAGTTTCATTAACGCTAAGTATTTTTAGTATTTTATAACAAATAATAATTACCTATCATTAAAATGCAATTAGGTTATTGTAGACTAGAAATACCTACTTATTTAAAATTGGCACGTAACGGTGAAAATTATAAGTCAGGTGACGTAATAAAATTATTTAATTTATAAATCTTTCAACTCATTGACTTGATCTCATGTAAAGGACATAATAAAAGGGAATTAGAATGGTTATGCTGGTCGTTAAGAATTTAACATGTACTTAAAAAATTATCTCTGTTTATTAACGTAAAAAAAACATTAACTTAAAATAAAAATCAAAAGTTTATCACATGCAATATTTGGAAAGCTTGTCGATTAAAACTACTTGCACAATATTAAAAACCAGTCCTGGACGTATTTCTATAACGGATTACATTTTTTTTTTCATATTTTTGTAGCATAAATTTCTTTAGGTTTCCTTTCTTTTTTCATTCGTCGAAATCAATCCGACATCCGAAATGCCTGCTTAATTTATGAAATGTTTCTTTTTTTGTCGACCTAGTCATGACTAAATGTGCTGGCCTCAATATTTTTTAATTTGCCTGGCAATCCACCTACACGAGTCTCTGTCCTGCAATTACGAAAAAATCTAAATTATCTTCGCTCAAATATGAGCTGTCCGATCTACGTTTCGCAATTTCCTCAAAAATCAATCGCATATTATTAGCAGTCTGTTTTTATCATGTAATTAAGTTCAGCAAAAAATCGTTATTGTATTGTCATTTATTCCAAAGACGAGCTTTAATATCTTCTCTTCTGCTTTAGCAACCTATCTTATATCGTGCTGAATTGAAAATGTCATCAATAATTTACGTTGCATTAAAATAAGAATAAATATTTTTCATTTAAAATTTAATAAATTTAATGCATTTATTCAATGGACTATTATATAATAACAAAATATTGAAAAAAACTGAATGAATTAAAAAAATATTCAATCGCGGAACATTCATAAAACGGCAAAGCAGAGAACTGGTTAATTCTCTGTGAACTATGTACCTGGACATAATCAATACATCATTATAGTTCTTTCAACATCATACAGTTAAACGATTGGGTGTTATTTCCAACAGCATTGACGTCGTCATTTATTATATATAAATTAAAACAAGCCATCAATCTTGTTTTATCAAAATTTACAAATCATTTTTTCTTATCTATTTTCAAACGCACGGAGTTAAGTAATACCGTTCAGTACATTTGTATTCGGCCTTCATCAATATTATAATTTTGTGCGTGCATTCCATTGACTACGTAACGCAATCGTATTTGTTACTCAAGAAGTGTTCGTCTTTTCACATCACGCCAATCAAGTTTCCCTTTAGACACACTCGCATCCTGATACATCCAACATAATGACAGTTATCTAACACCAACGCGGACATCTGGTCTTCCATTTTACAACTGGACTTGAAACTGCGTGTCGAGTAATCCACGCGAATACCCGGTAGATTTCATCAGACGATGACGTCTTCAAATGAAATTTCATCTTCTATCTTCGAAGTGTTTAAACTATGTACACGTTTTATCAGTTTTTAAGCCCGTTACCTGCAGAGCTATATAAATAATATTTTAGTAACAAATATTTAACAATAGAAACAAAACATCAACACATATCAGCCTATATTTGTGTACAAAAATTATACACATTTAACTATTCACTTTTAATGTGTTTACTGTCAATTCTTTGTGAAAAGGCATGATATGTCTTATAATAAAAACATATTTACTTAGTACTTATTTCCGCAGTATATTTTATAATCAGGACCGGTTTCGATTATTGCGCGTATTTTCAATTGAAATGAAAGCGATAACAATAGTTTATAATATTCGCGTTGAGCGAAACAGAAATGTAATATTTCTCGTTATAAATTGTTTTCGACTTTCATGAGACCAAATTGAGAATTCTGAAATGCTTGATAATATCAAATTATATGACGATACGATTCCACGTGTTTAATGCCTGAAGGCGCCGAAAGGTAAAACCCGTGTCGTTAGTAATAAAACAAGTAGATCCTTACAATATTTCAACAAATGAAGTTATATCTGATACTTTTTATGAACATAAATTGTTTGCTCTTCTAAAGTGTAGAACCAGACTGCCAATAGTAAGAACATTAACAATGTTCAACAGCATTGTTTCGGATATCGACAGCTAAAACGAACACTATTTCTCAATCTATTGAATTACAAATGAATACAAATCAAAAAAAATAATAAATAAATTGAAGAATCTGCTGTTCACAAGAATAAATATAGACCCTAATATTAGGAACTAAATATATATGTATAATGTTTTTAATCACTACCGATTTTATCATAAATACGTTCAGTTTTTTTAAATGATTATCGATGCAAACCGTTTACTGTGTTTTATTTCTATCCATGTAATAGAATACTGAAAGAGATCCAAACGGCAAAACCCAGGCAATCCAAATAAATTATTTTACAAGTTTATAAACAGTGTCTATTTTTTCTAAAAAATATAACATATTAGTTGCTGGCATATCCATTATGTGGCTATGCTGGAAACGGGTTAATAACCTTTTCCAAAACAGTAACATAAGCAGTTAAATACATAAACATCTTTTGGACAAACGGCATCTCTTAAAGCGTTTTAAAAAAATCTATTATTCAATGCGTTGAGTATGGACATATTAGGGAAAAAAACATTAGCTGATAGATATTATTAACACTTCTGATTTATTGGAAAATGTGTTTATATATAATGAAAAGTTGCTTTCTTTTTATTTCCCCAGCCATTAAAAAATGCATTGTTTATTTAGTAACAAAATTTTTAAATAGTTGATAATGTTTTTTCAAATATTGTCAGCTTTTCAAAGCGTAAAAAATTAACAAGTTTTAAATTGCTTGCCGAGATTCCAGCTGCACGGGAAAAGTTTCCTTCTGTTTTATGATCTTTAAAAGAAGACGCATGTTTCAGTTCAACAAGATTAATTTACATGCTATGATTATTTTTCAAGAAAATACTTGTTTCAGATTATTTTGTACGACATTTTTACAACAGTCAGAAAACTTTTTCGTATCTCATAAAGAAAATATAAACATTTTTTAATGATTCTCGTTATTTTAATATCATACGTCCGTCAATACTTTTGGTGTAATAAAACATATAATGTAAGCGTCTATATTAGAATAAACACATTTATAAATAAAAATAATACATTTTTCAGTACTATTTCCACAACAGATTCAATGATCAAGACCGGTTTCATTCATCGCAAAAATTATCACCGGATGTTATATCAGCTTAGTTTCTTTTTTTTTGATAACAAATTAATGGAATGTTAATATCCATGACGCTCTTGAAGTCTCTTTAATCTGGAATGTATAGACTGATTTGTTTTTTAATTGTTCTGTCGTTGCTGACATACGAAAGTCGCTGCGGAGCTGAGCAATTCACGGTCAATCCAGTTGCCGTGGACACCACGTGCAATGTTATTATATTCCTGTTTTAACCAATGTAATAAAAAAACTGAAAATTTTATTTTATTACTAATTTTTTTTTTTTAATATAATACAATATAATATCTAGAAAGACCCATGCTATATTTTTCTTTAATTCAAAACTATTTTACATAAGTCAATTTAGTACATTTTTGAATTGTTAAAATTGTTGTACAGTACCACATGTATTTCCACTAACGGCTTTGGTTTCGCCTTTCGGCATCTTCATGCATTCTATATCACGGGTGTAACAGAACTTGTTATACAATGCATGAACATACCGAAAGGTAAAATCTGCGTCATAATCGACAAAACAATCGGAATCGTACAAAGTTTCATAAATTTAAATTTGACACATTACATGAGGTATTATATTTGTGGAACCATATAACCGTGTTATACGAGGCCCAGGTGTTTAATGTGTAATAATATACCTATAAGTGAAAATTATTTCTTGAGAATTAAATATTGAATTAATAAATTCAACCATTTGTGAAATAGTCAGATGTATAATATATTGTATTCAAACTCGTTGATGTTAATTGCGTGGTATCAAAATGATTTTCAATAATGTGACGAGTTAAAAATAAGAGTTCGTATGTATTGCGCTCAAAAAGTGAGAGGTCGAGAATGGAAAGTAAAATATCCAGTCATAAGAAGGTATCAGACAGATGACCACATACATATACGTTACCTACAAAATTTGTTTCGATCGCCATAAAGACTTCTTCCATACTGACTGCTTAAGAAACCATAGTTGTTAAATCTACACTATGCTGCAGAAATTCCGAATGAAAGATTACTATAATAATAAAAACATAATGCACAGAATATTTTTTTTTTTCATTAACATATTTAAATAGTGCATTTTAATAATAATTTACCAATATTTAATCTGCAATCCATTCTTTAAAAAAATCATCAACACATAAATTTTTAACACAGTACAACTGACAAAATATTTTTTTAAATATTTAAATTATCAAAATAAGAGCAATGTCCTACAATTTGTTGATTGAATTGGCATTTACTCGGCAGAACTCCATTATAACACGGTGATAAATAGCAGTGTATTTAAGTTCAACAAAATTTATTAGATAAATAGTTGTAAGAGAAATTTATAAGATATTCGATAACTATTTCAGCTTACGCTCTCATTAGAACTAGAGTAGGGAACTAATAGTTATGATAAGAGTGTAAGCCGAAACAATTATTGACAATATATCTTATTTATCTAACAAAAATAAATTGGTATTTTTTCACCTTGTTGTAATGGAGTTCTATCAAGTCAATGCCAATTCAATTAATACATAAAATTTTCATATTGAAAATCATTAAGATCAAATCAATAGTTATTATCAATGTTCCTTAGGCTTATTCTAGCCTTAAAGATTTCGTCTTTCGACATCGTCAGTGATTCTATTGTACAGATTAAATAGAACTGAAACACAGCGAACCATTTGCATCGGTTATATTCTAAAGAATTTATAAAGGCAAAAATATAGTATTTTTTGTACATATTTCAACAATATTATACAATTCTGCGAAAATAATTAGTAAAAACGTGCTTTATTATTTCAAATATCATGCCTTCCCATCAAGAAGTGACAGTTAATACTTTAAAAATGATGAATGAGCTACTGTATTCAGCCATTTGTAAAATGATAATTTTAAAGATTTTGAACTGTTAAAACTATGCAGGACGTGTTTTTCATCTTTATGCAAATATAATGTAATACGAGCGAAACCGGTACTGAGCCAAATAATAAAAAAAAATTCAAAATGGTGCTTAATATTACGTTTCATTAGTTTAAAATAATTATTTCCCACGTGGAAGAAATAAAATTATATTTAACTGTATATGTAATATAGCATAATACATACGAAGAATTGTACAATTAACCAGTAATCAGTGATTGTATAAAAGAGTTATGTCCAATATCATGTTATTTTATTATGTTGGTATCATTGACAATAAAATGTATTGAAAAATGCACAGGTGTTGTAACCGTTCAAATATTTACATGCTATTGGTATGCAAAGATGCCTTCGTTGTCGAACGTCAAAAAAATACCAATCAGTTCTTGTATGAGTCATATATTCGCTAATTTCTGTACACGATTCGCTTATCGGAATAAAAACTCTACTTTTACTTCCTTTCACACATATATGTGCCATTTTGTTATTTGTAGCACATCACTGATAAATAATTCACACAGTCCAACAGCAAAATGGTGAGAAAAGTAATATGAAGTAAAATTAAATTGAGCAATCGTCTCGTTCCGGAGCGACTAGAGATAGAATGAAGAGAGTTTAGACATGGATTGAGATCCATATTATAGTATAAGACAATTATCTGTAAACTATTTAAATATTAAAAAATATATATAGTCGAAAGCAAATAGATAAATCAAACAACCATACGAAGATTAAGTACAGCAAAGAATTTTTGTTTTATATTTATTTATATTGTATGGCGTTTGACGTCACAAGCTTCGTTCATTAATCGATTGATAGATTTGATAAAACTGTGTACAAATTCGTTTTAATATTCAGAGCCGAGGTTTCGACTTTCGGCATCTTAATTAATTCTATTAAGCGAAAGGAATAAATATGACAGTAAATAAAGACTCATCGTCCAAAAACAAATCATAATTAACACAAAAAAATGTAATATATAAATAGCATGTGAATTCAATTAAATCAACTAATTCAATTAATTCAACTCAATTATAACACGATGATAGCAATGAATTTTAGTTCTACAATTTTTTTTATAAGATATAATTGATAACTATTTCGGCTCACCGTCGTCAGAACTACAATACATTGCTATTTGAACGATTCTACGTGTTTTGTCACTAACGTCATGGGTTTCACCTTTAAGCATTTTTAAAAATTCTATGACAAGGATGCAACATAATTGATAAATTTACTTTCAGTTCAATTGCATTCGGTGATATTCGCTGATTCATGAAAGAATGCTTGTAGGTGCCAAAAGGCGAAACTCGAGTCGTTAGTGATTTTTTTTTTAAATCGTATAAAGCTTATATTATATTATTAAAATTTGAAATTTAAATTCTATCAAGCACTTTTAGTCGATATCATCAAATATAAACAGCATTGGATATAATGGTTATCAGTTTTCTCACCAATTAGTTGAATAAGACCTTTGCTGCTTAAGATATACAATAATATACATTTTCACTATGAAAAGATATTTAACACAATAAAAGTATACGAGATATAATTATTTATTCTTAATTTGAATTTCCGTTAAAATCACAATTCAAACATATTTTTTTTAATCTATATTTTGAAATGGTTCCTTTCTTATCCACCGATTAAAATAGTCGCCTTCGCTTTTTCTCATTTTACCTGTGGATACAGTATTTTTTTTCATTCCAGCTGGAAATCGATATTGCGTGAAAATTCTTTCTTTCTCTATCAGGCATTCGTATTTTTGTATCCAATATACATTGATACACAAGTAAGCTTGTAATGAAATGGGAATACACTGAGCGTCGCCACAAGGTATATTTTCCTATAAAAAATAAAGTTTTATGTGTTTTTCTATCAACTTTTATACACAAACATAACAACCGTATATTACTTGCAATAAACTATGCGTTTACTTAAAGCGTCAATTCCATTTCTTTTATATTGTATTTCATATTCAAAAAAAGGAACATTTTATTCTTATATACTATGCAATATTATAATAGAATTTTCTACACGCTCTTAAAACTTTATTTCCGGTAGAGTATCCATTTTAACATAAGACAGTGATTGGTGAGGCTTAAGTTTCTCTAAAGTTTTACAGTTCTTTACACATGTGAAGTGGCATGAACGTACCGGTACGTTGGTTAAAATCTTGTACAAAAGGGTCACACACGTACATGTACGTTTAATTGGGTTTTTTTTAATTGACATATGAATTCGAAAACGGGTATGCTACTGTCATTTAGGGATTATTTTTGTATTCTTTTACTATTTATTTGACAGTTTACGGATTTATCGGGTCAAATATACTTTGATTATTCCAGCAAAATATTGACGATTTTGAACGACGCTATCACAAACCATTACATCGTGAGTGCGCGGACACAACAAATAACTATTTTATTGATTGTTCAGTAGTGTGTTTAGTATTACTTTTTATCGAGAGTGTAGAATTTTTCACAATTGGTTGTTGAACCCTGGTAATGATTTTCGCCTTTTATCTAAATGATTCATTTATTATCGAAGCATTTACTTTTTCTTTTAAAGAAAAACTTATTATTATATTTAATATTATGCTTAATATATGAAAGAAAGATATTTATTAGGCTGAAAAAACCTCACCCTCCATATACAAATCAGTTGAAAAATGTCTGCCTCTCGACAGGATTTTAGTATCAATCGATATTTTTTAATTATCCTTGAAAGTATTCTGCTAAGCGGAAGAGATATGACGTTAATATGACATGGAAAAAAACGAAAGATAGTTGGTTACAGAAAACTTTTAGAGCTATGATTTTGAACTATGATAAATCTAAAATGTCCGACAAAGTTTGCCTTATATTGATACTTGTAATTGTTAGATTAAAAAACGGTGTTTTTACGACTTAATTTAAATTCAGCTCAAATTGCATTGCCAATTTTATTTAAAATAACTTTATTAAAACAGCTGTTAATTTAATCACTTTTAATGAGCTATCTGTCACTTCCAGGTTCAATTTCACTTCAATTTTAATTATAAAAGACAATTTTATGTAAGGTTAACAAACTTTTATCAAGATCAGGGATATATTTTGCTCTTCGTCAGTTTTACCAACTGTCTAATAATATAGATATGACTATGATAATTTGTATAGATAGACCAAAAGTCTATCTATACAAAATTATACCTAAAACAAATTATTTAAACACTGAATTAACATGTATTCATACAGAATACATTAAATGAATCAAAGAAATTGTTAGCACAGAACAGATATCTTAAATAAGTGTGGATTAACTACGTTTATCAAAGGTTTCCAAATATATATTTTCTTTCGTGACTTGACCTGGAGTCTCAACGTAATTCCACTTTTATCTAGACACAGGGCTTGTCAATTAATAATCCACCAAGGCCATTTGACTGTAAAATATTTGGTATAAACAAGTTACAACGGAGTAAAAAAATAGCAATATATTTTAGTTCTACAAGACTTGACAGCTATTTCGGCTTGCGCTCTCATCAGAAGTATAATTCAACTTACGTTAACTTAACTGAATATAGCTGTGTAAAAAAGATACACAATATATCTTCTCTTCTGTTTTAAAACACTATTTTCATATTGCGCTAATAAATTCTAAAATTTGGCACATTGATTTTATGCATTTCTCAAAGTAAGAGTTAATCTGGATTTTTTGGGTAATAAGCGTATATTGTGAATAAGTATTATAATAAGATGATTTATTTAATAAATTTATTAACCATACATAATGGTCTGAGAAGCGGTGAAAATTTCATGTTTGTTCATTAAAAAGGTAATTGACTGTTGATATCTATTAATTTATAATTGTTTGAATGCATTTCGCTGAGGGTCTTTATTACACAGATGTAAACACGTAGGCACTGAGTTTAAATTAATGCGATTTTTTTATTAGATAATTTGCACATTGAGAACACTTTAATAAATGGACAAAATCAATGTGCCACATTTTAGAATTTATTAGCACACAATGAAACAAGGGTGTAAAAACAGAAGAGAAGATGTATTGTGTACTTTTTCTACACAGCTATATATAAATAGATGAATGCACGTTTAAAAATAATTCTGGTCAAAGCGTAAGCCGAAATAGTTATTAATTTTATATATAACATATATTTTTTGTAGAACTGAAATACAATGGTATATTTTTACCGATATTTTTTATAATAGAGTTCTTCTTAATAAATGCCAACTCAATAAATAAATTACACTTTTTTATCAACATTAATAATATTTACGCCTCTACGAACAATAAAGTAAGCCTTTCCTCCGTTTTTTTATACCAAGTGTGCAAAAAAAGACACGCGATTTCGTGCGATTCGCTAAGCAATTATTTTTCCATCAACACACAATGTGCTAATCGTAGATTTATCACTTATCCGATAATGCAACAACGTTTCGCAAAAGCGTTTGAAATTTCGTTTCAAAAAAGTTAGGTTTATTTTCTTTACACACTTCACCAGTTTTATTCACATACGTAAAAAACGGCTTCGTCAAATTTCGTTAACTTCGATAAAAAGATGTTAAATTAACATGAAAATTTTACACTACTTTCATTAAACAACAGCACCTGTTTCACTTTACAACTGACCATGCAAATACAGTTCAAATTTAAAAAAAAAACAGCTTAAAATGCATTATAAATAAATCGAGAAACTCCCAAGTATACATAATTTTATTATTTACAATTCTACAAAAGTGGGGCTTACAATATAAGAAGCAATCAAATATAAATACGTAACAAAAAAAATTGGATATGGAGTTGATAGCTATTTCGGCTTACCCTTCATCAGAACTATGCTTAAACGCATACCTTAAATAATAATTTTTGTAGAAGTAAAATACATTGCGAATTTTTCCCTCTGTTTTTTTAAATTTTATTAAGTGAAATAATAATAATTGTGACATTATTTTCAGCTGATAAAATTTAAGGGATAAAAGAATGGTAAATATTTCAATTATTAAAACTGTCTAGATTCGTCACTCGAGGATTCACCTTTCGATATCTTCAGATATTTTATCTCATGAATGAAATATAACTGAAAGACAGTAAACAGTTTTTAGTTTATATATATACAATATAGACTCTAATTCTAAGAGTTACTATATGAAATAATTTTGATAGCTATTATCTGTTTATAATGGTATTTAATTTTGGAAAAGGTTATTTTATAACGAATTCAGCCTAATGACTGCCTTACGAAAGGTTTCACAATAATCAACTACCATTAAAATATAATTGGGTAATTTAATACTTAGATATACCTACTTATTTTCGATGGATCGCTTATGTTTGGATAAAATATCACGTGCCAAAAAGCGAAACTCGGTTCGTGAGTGACTTTTCAAGACTTTTTCGTTCAAGACTTGTAGTCGGGTTCACACAGTTTCACCAATACAAACAATTAATGTGTATCATATTTTCTCGTTTATAATTAAACATTTAAATCACGGGTTCACAAAGTGTGTCTCGCGAGTGTTGTCTTAAATCTGTATGGCTATTTTTTTTTCTTAAAAGATTTTCAATAGAACCTGGAAGCAGTGTTAAGTATTTAAAGGAATTCTTAAAACGACTTTTTCTTAATGAACATCCGAATAAAGTTAAACATATGAGCAAATGGTTTCTTTAATATGGAATTACAAACAGTTGTGATAAAAAATATTTTTACAATTTAATAAATAAACATCAGATAATGCTCGCGATGAGCGAAATCGGTCCTGATCAAAATATATATTGTGGAAATAAGTAATAAAAAATATGTTTTTAACATTTAAATATCATGCCTTTCCATCAAGAAGTGACAGTTAACACCTAAAAGTAATATATGAATATTGAGAATAAAAATAAATATTTGTTTTTTTCTGCATATGCAAACTACGAATTTTAAGCATAGATTATTGGATTTAGTTTCAAATAAACGATTGTCTTAAAAACATAGTGAAAATTTTTTTTTTAGTATGTAACGAGATAAATCATATTATATATTTATGTTTCAGCAATGAGATACTTTATATTTTGCTTCCTTATATTTTTAAAAAGGCACTATTTAAAAAAAATAGGTTACCCGCCAAAAATATTTTTTATTTCAAAATTGTCCCTTTAAAAAAAAGTTTATGAACCACTGCTCTACAATTACTCTTATATTGAATTAATAATGCATGGTGACAATTTTCATATTCGATTCACATTCCATGTTATATCTGATTTAGTTAAATATCAGTAATATTGATAATATTTTTTATTTCAAAATTGTCCCCATAAGGAAAGTGTTAATGTATCTCTGCTCCACATTGTGTATTACACTGAAAAAGTTATGCGAGAAGGTCATTTTCGTATTCTATGCTAATACCATAGTTTACCTGAATCAGTTAAATATTGTTGACATTGATAATATTTTTTATTTCAAAATTGTCCCCATAAGGAAAGTGTTAATGTACCTCTGCTCCACATTGTGTATTACACTGAAAAAGTTATGCGAGAAGGTCATTTTCATATTCTATGCTAATACCATAGTTTACCTGAATCAGTTAAATATTGTTGACATTGATAATATTTTTAATTTCAAAATTGTCCCATTGACGAAAAAGTTGGTAAAACTCTGGTTTAAATGGATAGTTACAAACAAATACTCGTTATATATCAGTCGCTCAACCTTCTTTTGGAGAGGCGATGATGAATAAGCGAAAATCAATCAAGCCAAATCCATTCGTGAGTATTTTTCCGCGGATCGCTAGACGACTTGGAAAACGATTTCCAAAAGTATTTTCTTCAAGTACCTGAAAATTTTTCTTTTTCTCATGCTAAATTTCACTTTAGGTGCGGACGAGGTTCTGTTCGGAGGTCTTGCCACGTCACACGCAAAACCTTTCAGACACAAATGCATAAATAACCTGAAGAATCAATTTCAGAATTTTTTATCAGATGTATTCTAAATGTAATTCTTTTTTTTATATTTCGAAAACAAAATGTACAAATTTTAAAAATATGTACTTCAAAACTATTTTTTCACCTTTCCTTATTCACGTTTAAGATATTAATTACCGCTTCTTAATGGAAAGACTTCAACGAAAGAAAGAAAGGAAATATTTTTAATAATAAAAACACGTTTTTTTACTATTTTCACTGTATATTTTATTTGCAAAACCCGTCTTGATCATAAAACATATTGTAGAAGTAGTAGTTAAGCAAATAAATCGTTGATATTTTGTACGATTCTACGTGTTTAATCACTAACAACCCGGGTTTCGTCTTTCGGCATTTTCACGCATCACATTCTATCACACTTTATTCCCCGTGAGAAAAGACCTCAAGAACTTATTTAACTGATTAGAAAAAAATTTGAGGAGGAGACGGTTGAGCATAGCTATTCGGCCTCGGTGATATAAAATAAACGAAATCGTGATTCGATATGAAAAAAAATGGTAATGTTATGGTACAGAAAGTGCGAAATAAATAATTATTTCATTTCGAGTTGTCACATCACAAAATTAGTCACGGCTATAAAATGTGCATCCGTGTAAACCGGTTAACCATCACTGAGAAGTGCATAAACGTGCTAATATTTTATTATGTAGTTTTTAATCACTTTTACAACGCCGATCAGAAGACGTTTAAATCTATTAAGTGGCTTTATGACTAGCCATATGTATATTTTAAAACATAAAAACGCCCACACAGATCTGCATTTTGGCAGTGAAAACATATTATTATACAGAAGCGAAAATTATTTCAAATTATATAATCCCCATTTTATGTTTCCGGTTGCATATGCGTTTTCTAAAATATTGTATATGCCTTTAAATTGTGTCCATAATACATAATTGGAAACAAAGTTGTCAATAATTTATAAATACCGATAATATTAACGAATGATTTAAATTTATTTATTATTTATTCAAATTGTTTAAAACGAAAAAATAATTTAATTCCAACGAGGCCTTAAATTACTTTTTCAACATTCAGAATTAAATCTAAAATAACTTTTATTAATACCATACAATAAAAAGCTGAAACTTTCTATGTAAATTTTCGCGAATATCTCTTACGAAGCAGCTATTGTTTGCTGGAAAGATTTCGTAAATTTTAACTGTTGAAATTTTATATATTTCAATATGTTTTGTCACTCACGTTCCAAGTTCCGCTTTTTGGCATCTTGCAACACTCTATCAAATGGATTGAAGAGAGCTGACGCAATAAATAGCTAAGATCGGTCATGTAACGTTTTGTAAAACTGAAATTTCGACTGAAAATCGTTAAATTGATCGTTGAGGATAAACAGTGAATTTAATTGAATTTCTTCATGAAATAATTTATTATCCTCCGTGTTTCGCATGCAATATTTTAATACCTTCACCCGCGTTAAACGTGAAATTATCCAATACTAAATGGTTGGTAAATGTATAGATTAAACAAATATAAATCAACATTAAACTAATCTCAAGTGAGGAATATAGCAATAGGGAATTAAAAAATGTTTAGTTGATCGTTGAAGACAAACATTGAATTTAACTAAACTCCTTTTGTTTCTGAAAATGTGTATTAAATAGTCTATTATCCTCCGTACTATCCGTTATTTTGCACATTCACCTTCGTTAAACGAGGAATTGTCTAATTCTAAATAGTTGGAAAATGTATAACTTAAACAAATGTACATCATTTATAGTATTAATTGAAGTTGCTTGATGGAATTTCAATATCAAATTTGAATTGTTAAAACTTTGTACGATTCCATATGTTTTTTCACTAACGACCTAGGTTTCACCTTTCAGCATCTGCATTCTTCATTCTATCACACAAATGCAACAGAGCTTACACACAACAAACAGTTACCAACATTTTTATACCAAAGAAGTTAATTCCATGAAAAACACTGACCCCAAGACAAGAACAAAATGACAACTTATGTAAATTTCAACAATATTGATCTAATAATAACAACCCAAAATTGCCGGTGATCATTTTGATTAACGATAAACACTGTTAATGAGTCATCTATGAAGGGATTATACAACAAATTATAATCACCAATCATTAAATGCAATTGGGATTTTTTTTTAACTAAGAAATACCTAAAGTCAAGTTGGCAAGTATCTTATCGTTATCCTTATGAAAATCGAGTTGATCGCTTAATTTAAACATTGAATTTAATTGAACTCTGCTTATTTCTAAAATTTCTTGAAGTTATGTAAATAGTTTTCAATAATTCTATTGAATTTTTATATATATATCTTTGAATATTATCACATAAATCAATTCTACCCTTATCTCCCTTCATTTGACTTGGATCTATTTTACTGTCATATCCCCTCAAAATGACATTGAATCTGATAATCTCGTTTCATATCTTAAATCTTTGAGGTGACCTTACAGCTAATTGAATAATATATTTGTATCATCTCATATATGTAAATGGCGTTTATTCGATAAAATCTCGTCGCAATTTCATAAATTAAACAAACATAGAAATATAAATGTATAATTTAGAATACTATGTCATGTCTATGAAAAAGATCAAAATTGAAAACTACAAAGTGTACGATTTTATGAATCTGACTAGTAACTACCCATAGATTTTACTAGCTGAATTTACACAATATCAAGAAAAATATTGCTGCCAGTATACTGTAGACTATCGTATTACATAGTTGAAAGTTGGTTATCCAAACGCTGTTACACGACCATAACACAATACTGATTATCAAAAAGAATCGATTCTATTCTTCATTAACTTTTTTGGTCTTGTCACTATTGTGCTTAAAAAAGAAGAAAAAAATTGAATTGCTAAGCCACTTAGCTTAGCTTAGTGATATTAAATATCATGTGTTGTATAAAACGCGAAAAATGCTGATAATTTAAGCGCAATCACACTTAACACGCTGAAAAAATAGCAATATATTAAAATTTTACGAAATTTCTAAGGTTTACAATTGATAGCTATTTCGGATTATACCTTCATCACAACAAGGCTTTCATATGTAAGTAGAACCTAATTCTGATGATGGCATATGTCGAAATAGCTATCAACTACATTATCTGTGGACATTTTGTAGGACAAAATTACATTGCTATTTTTTCACAGTGTTTAAATGGATTCCTATCAAGCAAATGCCAATTCAATTTAGCAATTACACTTATTTTGTTTTTTGATTTCTAATTAGATAACGTGACAGTTGACTCATTGAAAAAGAAAAACTGAAGTTTAAATACTACCGTCATTGGTGGGTTCTAAAGAGTCGATATGGTTATAAAAAAATGCTATTATGATATTTAAATGTAGCTGGAAAACTATAGTACAATAAACTATATATTACACATTAATTCAGTTTGAAAACACAGTAGGTCTAAGCCTTTCGCCTGGGATCGATTTTCTCGTCGGATGAGTGACGTCAGTGAAAAGCGTGGGCACCTTTATGATTTACTTGTATATAACGTTTCACATGGCCTTATAGAGTTTGCGGAAAAACGCTTTTCCTTATCTGCATTCAGCGTATTAAAACAAGCGTTCTGCTGAAACAACAGACGTGTTAAATCCTTAGAATGATTAATTGTCTTTTGCATGTTAGCGGTAGACCCAATACTTAACTCCACATAATTTAAAATAACTCAGCATAATGAGAAACCAATAGATCATTATATATCTATTATGAACGAAAGAAAGATGGATAGGTGATACGACGCGAAGTGTATTGAACATAATCAATAACGAGGATTAACGAATTCACACACAACACCGACATACGTTAGTTCATGTTACATCACCATTAAATAAATATATCATTTTGGAATAAGAAATAAAGTAACATATTGCTTGTATTTACAAGACAACTGTAATATTAGTACAATCTTATATAAAATTCCAAAATCTCACATATACAAATGTTCCTTTAATATGAGAGCTTCTCTACGCAGAGCAGGCTAAGCCAACAAATGCGCGACATAATTTAATCACTTTTGCACTAAATATACGCAACAAAAATAACACTGAAAATTTTTTCATCTCAATCGAACAGAATGTGCAGAAGGAATACTTTTTTACGTCGTTTAGTCGTCGTTAAATAGTGGATAATTTATTTAAATTGATGATAAAAATTTCGTGTTACATAATAAGATTGTGCATGTCAAAAGAATTTCATATAATAATGTATTGGCAGTTATTTGGATGCACATTTGAATTGTGAAATAATAGAAATGAAATAATATTCCATGATAGAAAAGACATATTTAACACAATCATGTTATATTAATCTTTGATAACAAGCAGACTATCAATATACCACCTTTAGGTGAATTTTTTAACAGAAAAGTTTATAAAATTTTCTGTAGGGACGTTTACTTTTTTTTAAGTTATAGCAGCCATTTTGTTTAAGTGACATCTGTACAATTTGCTTTCAATAAAGTATGGAAAGTTACCATAAAAGATATTAAAGTTGAACGGTATGTGCAAATCATTAAATTAAAAAATTATCTTTAGTGCGTAGTTAGCTCGCGCGACGGTTACTGAAACTGGCCACTAAAATTTTACGATTTAACACATTTAGACTTATATTTTAAGTAAAAAATCTTTGAAAATAATTAAACTGCAAAGAATTGACGTCTTCAAAGTCAACATAACAAACGCCATCCAAAAATTCAGTTTGATTTATGCGACGTCATTGAAAGTTGGACCTTCCGAATACGTGATACCAAGCAAACTCGCGCTAGACAAATTAAAAACGTTACATTCTACACTCAATGCCATAAAATTTATTATATAACACTTTCAAATGAATAACAATTGAGTCGATCTCACACACAACCTAGCGTCCCTTTTGAAAGATCCATTGTATATTATTTAGATGTCAATAATATACCAATCTATTATTTGATTTTTGAAGTATATTATTTTATATGTTTCAAATATTTTCTTTGCAAATGTGAAAAATGTTTATGATATCAAATAATATTCCCAGCATTTCATCTAAATTTAAAGTTATTTCAACCGTTCGTTTGATTGCTAATCCAATTTCACAATCGACGCCTTGTGTTTGAAAATGCATGTTTTAAGCAAAGAGAGAATAATTATTCCATCTTTAAGCGATGATTATATTGAATTAATTTTGAAATTGTTTATTTCGTCATGAAAATATTAATTTCGAAGCAATCTCAGTAAGAATAGCATGTGAAAATTTCATGTCGCCACTTTTTAACGCTTGTGAGAAGATCGTCTGACAAACTTACTTAATTAAGACAATATTTATCTGCTTTACAACACCTCTTTCAAAGTATGCAATGTTACTTCTTAGTAGAACGGTATATTTATATAATAAAACACATGATTTCTTTAAAATTAGCACCTGTTTCGCGAGCATTATCAAATGATACAATACATATTTGAATTGTTGAAACTTTGTACAATTCTACATGTTTTGCTACGTACTTAGGTCAATTCTGATAGTAAATATGATAGCAGTCAATCAGAAGGTTGAAAATGCATTTTTAAAACCAATTTTGTTTGAAAATTCGACGTAATTGATTCGATAGGTAGCTCATCGTGTTGATGGTTGCGGAACAGCCGAAACAACTGAAAATGCCGAAAAGCGAAACCCGGGTCGTTAGTGACAATACGTGTGGAATTGTACAATACTTCAACAATTTAAATTTGAAATTCTATATTGATCAATACGATTTTCTGACTTCGCATTTTCCTTTCTTCAGGCATTCTATCACACGGATGCAACAGAACTGACAAAAAAATATTTAATGTGCATTTTTAACGCATAAGTATCACATAAATTAAAAAATAGCGAGTAAATATTGTCATATAAATAATTCAGATATTTGTTGAATAATAACTGCAAATGTTTGCATTAGCTTAAAAGACATGTAAAGACAGGAAACATTCCTTTTCCGCACTTAAACACAACAGTTTCAATTTTACGTAACTCAAATATTTCGACGTTTTTCATTTAAATGAAATTATTTATTATTTAATATTAAATGAGCTGCTTATTATACCTGCCTGACTCTATGTGATTTATACGTCTTTATATGTTATACTGGTGGCTTATATACGTCAAATTTTTTTCAGTTTCTGAGAGTTAAATTAACCTTTATCAAAATGATTTACGAAATTAAGTTCAACAAAGGCTTTTTCGAGTTTCACAACGTAAATGGACCACGGTTTCAGATCAGCATTTATACGAAATTCGCTGATGAAGACATAATGATTGAAATGATTTATAAAATTACATCCTACTGTGTTGCTTTGTTCTTTTAAAATCGGCGATCATGATTTTAAAAACAGTTGTTTGAGAAGCACAAAGCTACGCTAGATTTTTTAACTGTTGTATTTTATGGCCTGAAACAAAGTTGAGAATTTATTTTATGAAAACTTTCAACAATGTTATTCTTTTTTTTAAATGTTCTATGGATTCAACTTTTTTTGAGTTCATTTCTAGTTTAATTAACCCGGTTTTAATGTGTAAACGATCACCACTTGGAAACATGTAATATTTTCAATAACAAAAACTTATTTTTTAGTAAAATTTCCACAATATATTCAATGATCAAGGCCAATTTTGCTCAAAACTTTCAAAAGAGTTAATTTTTATTTTATTTTCAGTGGAGTCAGTGTTAGCTTTGGTAAAGTTCATTCTAGTATAATGCTTTTAAGGTGTTAACTGTCACTTCTTGATGGAAAGGCATGATATTTTTAATAATAAAAACACATTTTTTAGTACTGGTTTCAGTCGGTAGTTAGTACAGGAGTACAGGTAGTACAGGTCCTCATCAAAAAATATATTGTGGAAATAACTACTACAAAATGTGTTTTTATTATTAAAAAACTAGTATAATGCGTTAACTGTCGCTACTTGGTGGATATACATAATATTTTTAATATCAACAACACCTTTTTTAGTACAATTTCCACAAAATATTTAATGACAGATTTCGCTCATCGTGAGCCCTGTCATACGGATGTGACAGAAGTGAGCTGTCATTTCTATAGCTCCCATGTGATATATCGCCTGAAAATGCCGAAAGGTAAAACCCTGATCGTTTGTGAGAAAGAATATGGAATCGTCATATGATTCAAATTTGTATATTTTGACTTCAAAATGATACTTTGATGTAAATTATATGAGTCTCGAAAATTCTGTTTCTTAATTAATAAGTTTATGTTTCCAAGATTTTCCGCTCGCAAATTGTAGCAAATTTACATTTGAAAACTTTTCCCGCCAGCTGCTGTCAGTGGAAATAAAAATGATATGGCGATAGGATGTTCACAGCTATCCAATATAAAAAAAAGACTTCTTGAAAAATAAATAAAAACCGTTAAACTCCATAAATAACAACAAACAAAAAAAAAACATCACACTATTAAAAAAAGTGAAAAAAATAAAGGGACTCTTGCGCAATAATTATAAAACTTCTGGAGTTAATTAAAAATTGCATAAATATCATTTTACGTCAATAATCGTACCCGTGGTCAATTGGTTAACGTCATTGATTACATTGCGAGGATTTTGAATTTTTGGTCGATAACATGAGTGTAGTAAGAACGTCTAGAAACCTCTCTACTCAGCTGTTGGTTGGGCCTCAAGAAATTTAAATATGCCCTCATGGTGCAAAAGATTCAGAAGAAATTATTGAGACTTCTTTACTTGAGGGCGTGTGGATACTATCCATGGCTTTATCCAACTGACTTTCCTTTATGTATGCTCACTTTTAATAGTTTGAAAAATCGAAGAGAAATGTATTTAACCACATATTTCTTTCCACTCATTCGAAGCCAAAATGAGAATTATGCCATCCTTAATAATATCAAATTTTATGTTCCGGATATTTTTTTTGAAAAATTGTGGACATGAATTGTTTGTTCTTTGAAAGTGTACAACCAGTCTGCCAATGGGGATGCCAAAGAGCGTTAACAATGACCAGCAGTATTGCTTCAGATGTTTACATATTCCATGTAGATGAAAGTGAGTTCATTTTCATCCTCGTGGAGATGACAAAACAGTGGTACCGAGTCCATTCCGTACAAGAGAGTATTGAAAAATACATTTTGATCTCTATACCGGCAACAGAAAAAAAACTCTCATCGGACTTGCAAAGTATGAACAAAGCAAAAAAATGAGTGAGACTCGGTACATGTGTAAACATTATCGTGTGATTCTTCGCAGGAATAAATCTTGACAGTTTTATCGCACACCTTTTTTACTCAGAGTTGCAACATAACTGAAAATGCCTGAAGATATCAAAGGGCGAAACTCGAGTCGTTACTGACAACACTGTATAATCTTTGAAAGTTTCAGTAAATCTGATTTGATATTGAAATTCCATTCAGCATCATCAGTGGATAAAATAAATTGTTAAATTTTAATGGATGCACCCAGTGGCGTAGCTGAAAACTTTATGGCTTAGGAAGTAATTGAAATAATTATAAATACTCATTGATATGTATTACAATAACGTTAAAAATGCGTTACAATGAGTTGACGCTTCAATCAGTTATCTAAAATAGGTTGATATATTATATTAAATAAGAAAAACCGAAAAAAATTAACTTCGTCTATATATTACTTAATACTTTAGGATCATTCAATAGCAGCTGATATGCGAGTTATATTGAATAAATCTGTATAGTTAATACTTCCTTGTTTCAAAATTTTGTTATAATACACATTTTTATATATAAACACACATATCACTCAGCCGACAATCTAGTTTCTTGCTTCTCAATAAATCAATAAAAAAAAGTCCATTTCATAACTCACTCTATGTGAATAATAAAATAATTTCGGGTTTTTTCTGTCGATGTAAAAATTCATATCCGTTTTGAATGGCATATTTTTTTGAGACGAAACCTTTTAACGAATTATATATTGGTCTATTTTTTCGAAATAATCGTGTACACTACTTCAGATTTACTTTCACTGAATCTCATGTAATTACGTAAGACGTATTCAACGAATAGAAATTTACAAAAAATCTTTCTCGATCGTTAAAATCTGCGCTGACTGCAAGAAACCATCTAATAACGATGAATCAGTGGTATTAAATTCACGAAACAAAATAATATAATGCAAAAATAGAGATTAATTCGAAACAAAAAAAAAATCTTATAATCATCAATTGTGATACTTTTACAAAGAAATGATATCAATGTACAAAGTAATGAGACTATATATTTTTAAGCTGTGTCGGTCTACGTTAGAATCAACAATTAAATACAAATCGCCTAAATAACATTACGTTAAACGACTTTTTTTTTTTACTCAAATTTTTTTTTTTGATTATGCAAAAATTTATTTTTACAGAGCAATGATACAAATGTACAAAATAAAAGAGACTATAAATTTTCAACCAGAATCTAGCTTCGTTATAATCTACGGTTACATACTAATTGCCAAAATAATCTTAAGATTAACTATCATGCTGCATAAAGTACCATATTTCTTCAATAATTATACAGATATTTACTTTTACAGAGCAATGATAACATTGTACAAAACAATGAGACTGCTATACATATTTTCGGTTACATAGAAATTGGTTCAATATTCTTACGCTTAGTTATCATGATATATAAACTACCTTGTTTCTTTATTTCAAAACTATACTATTTTATTAATTTAATTGGTATTAACTAAAAATTAAAAATAGCAATGCATTTTAGTCCTGCAAAACTTATAATATATAAAGTTAATAGCTATTTCGGCTTACACCCTCGTCAGAACTAAAGAGTTTTACGAATAGAATGCTAATTCAATCAATAAAATTTCAGCATTTATCCCCAATTTCGTATTATCACGGACAGGACCGGTTTCAAAAAAAGGACGTTGTGTTTTTATATTTTTAATTGAATGCCGTTTTCTTCACCAAGAAGTGACAGTTGATACGTCAACAGTTATTCATAAAATATTTTCAATTAAACAAAAATGTAGAACTCCGGACTTACTAATATATGATAGGTTTTGATTATTATAGAATTCGTTAAAATAAATAATAATTTAATTTAATATTATTTTCGAATAAAAATAAATTTATATATACCACTTTGAAAGAATTGTTTGTGACTTTTGATAATTTTTAAATCAAATAGCTAGTTGACACTAATATCCAATTCATTTGACAATTATTATGTATAGTAAATAATATTTATATTAAAAATAATATATATTCGATTTGAATCCATCGCGTCAACACTGTCAATCAAATTGCCCTTTTATGTTATAAAATTTCACAATCAAACAAGTATCAAAAGAATTTATATTTTGTTTAAAATATAAATAAATTTATTTATTTATAATAATCTACATCTTAATTATTAAATTAATAATAAATAAATACACGGTTGTGATATAGACATGAATACTAGTCAAATTTGAATAGTGATTTATTTGTTTTTCTTTTGTGACAAATGTTTGTTTGAAATGACAATGTATCTACAGATAATAAAAAAGAATTCGTATACATTTATTTGAAATAAATATTTATGTTACGCGTGCTTAAATCATTGATCGACATTTTATGTTGACAGGACATATTGATGAGAGTTGAACATAAATCTCACGTCTTGTTAATTTTTGACATAACTGATGTTTTCCAACCGTGTCAAAGATTCTTTGACTTCTGTATATTAAAAATACACTTTGAAAATGTCAATGAATATAAATGTTATATCCCATTTAAATAAGAGATAGATATTATTATTTATAATTTTAAATAACAAATTAAACATTAAGCTTTCTAAGGCTTGCAAAAATGCATGAGAAACATTGAAATTTAACGAAGTGTATGCAGTGTTAACCCTGTGATGTGTATTTAATCCTTTGGCTGACAGACAAAATATACTTCTGTACCCAGCACGCCAGCCATAATTTGTAACAAAAAACCACCAATTTTTTATTGTTATATTATAAAAAAGCAGGTTTTCTTGAAGAATTTTGAAGAAAATTGATTTTGATAACCCTGAAACTATTAACATCTGTCATTGACAATTTGAACGAAAGAAATCGTTTACATTTATGGTAAAATGTTTTTAAACTTATCTTATAGATATCCGTGGGTGTCCTATCAAAGAATCATTTTAATAGAAAGAATATTTTTGAACGGAAGTACGTTTAAAGATATTGACTAGATATCTCGTCTCAGGTGCCGATCACGGACGGTTTGACGAGATATCTCGTCTCAGGCAGCCATCTGGCTAATACTCATAGGTACTGATAGTTTTTAATTGCTTTATAAATATAATAAAAACAGGGCTGTAGCTATACGTATTCATCCTTATCATACACGCATACATAATAATACTGACTACGGATCGAGTCTAGGGCTAGTATTTTGTTAAAATTAAATTTTTTCAGAGAAATGCATTAAATTAATTAACATATCTGCGCGTCACTCTGCTTTGCATTATAACATATATACTTTATACCATTGATGTTTGTATGATGTATATTGAATTTACAATACCGGAGTAGGCATTTTTTATACAGTAAGGGGAAGGTTTACGTCTTAATCGTCAAAACCGATACATCAACTCTTCCTACATACCACAGCCAAATTTTTCGGCACTATAAAAAATGACTTTCGATGAAAAACAGCCGATACATTTTCAAAATTAGAGTATTATCATATTGTTATGCTCTGTTTTGGGATACCAAATCGTTTTCAATAATTAATGTTATAATTGCGACATTTTTTTCCATGGTAGTTTCAAAAAGCCCGACATCCAAAGGGTTAATGTTGAAAATAATCTCAACGGTATTCGCATTATTTTTATTTTTTTACATAAGAAGTAAATAAATAATATACCAAAAATATATTCCATTAAATCTATCATATATTTTTAAAAAGGATATGCCTGTCTGTCTGTCACAAGAACTCTTCCCAAGCGATGAACAGTAGCAACATATCATTTTGGCAGCTAATTTGATATTATTAAAAATTCTTAGTAAATAAAATTAAATGTGACAAAAACTTGTTTAATAATAAAAAAAAATTATTGTTTCGTTATATTTATTTGATTGTCTTTAAACAATTTTTCACAATCAAAAATATCGAATTGTATAATACTTCCATTGATATATTTTCAAAAAATAGCTGAAGTATTTTTGTGTGTTTTTATTATTTAAAATATAACGCCACCACCACCAAGAAGTGACAGTTAACACTTGTAAAAGTGAGTAATTTGATTTTAAAACAGTTGCTTATTTATTATGAAGAACTGTTTTTAAAACATGTGAGATTGATTTAAAATACTCACTTCCGTGTGAAATTAAAAATCTATTAAACAATTTCACTTTGAGATATCGCGTAGTAATTGATATGCGTGGCAAAAGCTGTGCATGATTACAATTCATTGAGTGTTATTATTGTTTTGAGTGTTTTGAGACTTTATAAATAAGCGATGGATTCTTACACAGAATCGGTTCAATCTCCCTGATCGATTTAAAAATGCGCACATCACTCAGCGGCTCGTAATTGCGATGGGCGATTCACGGAAGTGTTTTTTCCTTTTCTTTTTTTTGGATTCCAACTGGTCTTAGTTGCTTTATTCACTGCATATATAACATCAAAAGTAAAACGGCAGTATTAAAAAAAAAAAACTCCACGCCACGCCGTTACATGTGAATTTGATTTGCTCACATACTGGTCGGCCAATTAACTACCGGCACAATTTCTTTTCCTTACACTTGCGACAAAATTGATCGTTCAATAAATTATCCATCAACTGCTTCTCACATTAATGAACTTATTTTAAATATGTTTATTTATATTTTTATTGATAACATGTTTATAATTATAAAAACATATGCTGTGAAAAAATAACAAGTTTTATTAATTAAGAAGGTTTATTTAGTACTTTCAATATACAAAGTATTTATCGAAACTTATTACATAATTTTCAGGTCTTAAGTATTTTTAATTTATGAGCTTCCAAAATATTTTATGTGGCATAGCGAAATCGATAAAGTATTAACAATAGTTAAGTATAGCAAATAAATATGATTTATGATAACGACTGAAACTATTTGATAGAATTTCAATATCAAATTTTAATTGTTACAACTTTGTACGACTCCACGTTTTTGGTCACTAACGACCCAGGCTTAACTTTTCGACATCTTCAGGCATTCTATCACACGGATGCAACAGAACTGACGCACAATAAACAGTTAGCATCGTCTATGGTCAAAGGTATTAATTGAAGAAAAACACAAACCCCATAGGCAAGAACTAAATGGCAGCTAAAAAAAAATAATAATTAACACAATTACCTGTGAAATTTTCATTAACGATTAATCTTGTTAATGAGTCATTCTTGACTTCTGGGTCTTGAAGTCTGTGTTTTCCTATTATTAATACCTTTGGTATATAGACGATGCTAAATGTTCATTTTGCGTCAGTTCTGTTGCAGCCGTGTGATAGAATACCTGAAGATGCCTAAAGGTGAAACCCAGGTCAAAAATATGGAATCGTACAAAGTTGTAACAATTAAAATTTGATATTGAAATTCTATCAAATAGTTTCAGTCGTTATCATCAATTAAATTCAGTTAAATATATATATATGTATCAATGATTAATTCTATTATTTTCAACAGTCATGATTTTTGTGATAAAAAATTGTTTATTTATTTCGATAATAACTTGTTTTTAGTAACATCCTGTATCTCTAAGGCTCCAAAATTAATTACAGCTTTTTGACTCTTTTCTCTTTCAAGAATGTACAGTCATTCAGCTCCTCAAAGAACTACGCAAGAATATAAAGTACGGAATAATTTTACAATATAAACGCTTGCGTGTCTAGTAAAATCGCTACCATTATTGACTTGTGGTCGCATTTTAATTAGTTAACTGAATATGTAATGAACAATGCCAGACGTGTGCGAATCTAGACAATCAATTATGTAAGTTTTGGCACGAAAGATGAATAACATGAAAATAATTACCTATGTCATAAAACTTGATAAACACATTCAATAAACAACTCCTGATATGTGTGTTTGTATAGATTTATTTCCGATATTAAAAATACAGAAAAACCCCCAATTGTTTAGTGTAATTGAGGGTTTTTCGCTGGGACAAAATTAGAGTTTTTTTTTCACGAAAAAAGTAAAATTAAAGTTATTCTCAATTTCCCAAATACATATACTTATATGGATGAAATATTTAGTTACAATGTGATAAAATGCATAGCGTTTATCAAAATCCAGCATACAGGCAGTCACCCGGCTGTGCGTGTATAAACTAGCACTAGAAATTTTTTAAGCTTTTACCCATTATATAAATACAATTTACAGCTTTTTTGCCCAGTCTTTCAAAAGATTCCTGAATGCTGATGTAGAATGACTGAAATAAAATAGTCTACAAAAGTTTTAATTTCCTCTTAGTAAAATTTTGAAATTAAGGACAAATTAAAAATCAATTAAATACTCAAACACAATCATTAAACACTCGTTAGCAAGAATAACCACACCATTTAGATATATTATATATTGTATTGTATGGATTACCTGTATATATTTAATTTCTACGGTGATTATAACCTTTTATTTTAATCAGTTTATAATGTTCACGGTCAGTTCAACTAGTTGTGAAACATAAAATTATTGAATTTTAGAAATAATATGTACAAAAAATGTAACACGTTGCCTCCAATACGAGGCTGTTAGAACCTTAAAAGTTAAATACTAATTTTTGTACATATATTTCAAAATGACATTCTAAATAATTTTATGTTGGCATTTATTAAGGTATTTTTAATATTGCCACATGAAAATATTACGTCCAAATATATATAAGTGGGCATTTTGTATCAAATTTGGGATGCGGAATAGATACATCAAAAAAATTATGGCTAGTAAATCTATTGTTACGTTTAATATAATGATGTATGAGAGAATGCGTTTGATAATAAATGACCGTTGTTATTACGTTACAAAATTGTTTTTACTTCAATAACAGCCTAGATAACATATTTCACGGGACATTAAATGGGAAATAAACACACAATACACGTTTCTTCAAAACAAAAGGTATGAAATTTGCAATTTTTTCACGTGAACTATTTTCGCAGGTTTGCTCCGAAAATGTTTTATTATTATACATTGTGAAAATGAAGCGAATTGAGAACTTGCCCAACATAAATTAAACGCAATTCTTCTTTTACATCGTGTGAATATTGCTTTTAGAGAGATGTTTTTGTTTGCACCTTGCTGTTCGTCCGAAATTTATTTCATATTTAGATTATCTAGTGGAGAAAGAACGGATTCAGAATCGAAATACAGCTACGGGCGATTGTCTATGAAATAATAATATTTATGTTCACACCTTTAAAGAAATTTCACATTCGTACCGAAGATATATCGACTTGAATATTTCAATAATAAATTCAACAAGGCACAAACAAACATTGTAAATTTAAATTATACGATTCCACATTGTTTGTCTCTAACGACCTTTTGACTGACTGGGAACTTACACACAATAAACAGTTAGCACCGGTTATAAACCAAAAGAGTTAATTTCAAAGGAAAAACACCGGATCCTTATGGATCAAAATAAACAACTGAAATAAATTTTTAAAAAAAATTAAATAATAATAACACTCGATTGTCTGTGATAAGTTTTATTAACACTAAATCCTGTTAATGGATCTTTTATGAACGGATTTTATAACAAAAAATAATTGATTATTTTAATTTTAATTTCATCAGTACTGACTGAACTTTTTTTTTTATTCTTTCTGAAACTAATTTTATTTATATAATAGGTCTATATTAAAAAAAAGACATGCGAGAAAAATAAATAATAACTAATATAAAATTTCTGTAAGAAATTGAAAAAGAAATTTCCGTAATTTGTTTTATAAAAGGTTATTATCAACTGAAACCGGGATTGATCGCTTTATAATAAAAAAATATTGTGTTTTACTTTTACATAATATTTTGAAAACAATATTGATTGAATTGGCATTTACTTGCTAGAACTCCACTATAACTCGGTGATAAAAATAGCAATGTATTGAAGTTCTACAAAATTTATGAGATATATATTATGGTTGACATCTATTTCTGCAAGTATTGATAGCATCAACTATAAATGTTGTAGAACTAAAATACATTGTCATCCTTTCACCGTGATATTGTTTTGAGGACTTTTTTTGTATTGTGATATTTAAATTGAAGAATGAACTAAAATATCCTTTTGAGACTATATGTTAATGTGTTTGGACTTATGTTAAAGTGTTTCAAATCTAATAACCAGCGGATGTTTTTATTTCAATTTTAGAGTGAAACTTTCTTTTTTTATATAATTGCGTCTGTAAATTGAGTGCCGGCACGAAAAAAAAGACTTCAATACCGAATCACGTTTTTTTTTTCAAAATCACTTACGTTACACTAATGATTCTTAACTACAATCGCTTTCGTACGAAACCTGGTGGAGAATGTAATATATTTTAATTACATCTTGAGGCACTTTGATATCATCATTCCATCCCTAACAGTGATCATGATGTCAGATTTGAGAAACCTATGATGATTTAGAATGACGAAATTTGATTAAATTGCCTTTCGCATTTCATATCGAAATTTCCGAATTCATTTCACAAAATTGCACAGTAATTCCACGTATCATTATAAATAGTTATATATTAATCTTAATTTTTATTTCTCTCAAAATATATATTCCTGTGGTAATTTGACTCGCTGCAACATTTCGCAAGACTACTTACTACAATAATTACAAATTATTTTGTCATAATAAATCAACTTTCTTTTCTGAAATATATTGAAAGTGATTAACGCTCGTTTTATAATCAATCATAATCATTTTTTTACACTTCCAATTTACTTCTATATAATCACTCTTAAAACATCAATTGATACAATAATATATATACTTTTAACTTGTCTATGATTTGATATCAGTAAAAATAAAATTCTCTGAACAAAAATGCAACTGTTTAGTTTTTTTTTCTCACCTTTTTCGTACGATCTAACAAACTTTACCTTTGTATATGTTCTTCTTATCATTTTTAATATCTACGTTAAAATAGTCGGAAAATGAAAAATTGTGAAAATTAAAAACAATTGCAATTATAACACATAAATTTCAATATGACAAAAATGACGTACACTGTATTATGGTTTTTTTAAAATGTATTTTTCTATTAAAAATCCTACATTCATATAAAATTTGAATTTAATATGAAATAATTACTTTTCAATTAAATAATTTTATACATACAAAGTTATTATTTTGTTCTTTACTGTCGGATTTAAGTGAAAACTTTTTATCTTTTTTCACGATTATATATATTATAGTACTTCGTGTCGACAAATTCTATTATATTTGCATTATGTGATGTGTCACTTTTAATTTTATATATTTTATTGATTGTTTAAATTGGCATTTACTTGGTAGAACTCCATTATAACACGGTGAAATATATATCAAAGTATTTAAATTCTTCAAAATTTATAAGGTATTTAGTTAAAGCTATCAACTATATACCTTATAAATTTTGTAGAACTAAAATATACCGCGATTTTTTCACCGTATTATATTTTATTGAATTCACTTTTATTTTTAATGTATTTTTTTGTTTATTCGTAGTATCAATGTTTAGTTTTACACATTATATTAATTTTGGTATAATTGATTTTTAAGTCACTTTTTTTAATATTTTATAAACCGCGATATTAAAACAAACGTTTGCACTTTAAAATCACTGACTTTTTATTCAAATATTTACACTGAGTTTTTACAGGTCTTCTAATCTTTATTTTGATATTATTTTTTTATTTATTAATATTTATTACGTACTGTTTAATTATGATGATTTATTTATTGTTTTTTTTTATTTCATTTAGTTTAAAAAATGTTTTTGTGTTTCTTAGATGATTATTATTAAATGCATTTCTTTCTTTTTGTTTTAAGTAATCACTTGTTTTTACATAATTTTTGTTTAATTTTTTTATCTGTGAATAAATCCAGTGGTTATTTGTTATGTTATGAATGAAAATAAACAGGAAAAATGCATATAATCATCGCAATTTCGCAAATAAATGAAAATTGTAAACTAAAATGTGTAGAGAATATTTTTCCTTGCAAAAGACAGCGCAATAAGCAAAAAAAAATGACAGATTAATAACAGAGGCAGAAATCAAATAGAATGAATATAAAAGACAGCTTTTGGTTTATTTTGGAGAAATGTGTTCCTTTTATTAAAAAAAAATAAATGATATTTCCAAAACATAAATTATCTTAAAAACTAAATACTAAATATTTACAAACAATAGACCATTCGTCGTATTGAAAAAAAAGACATCTTGACTTAGGGATGAATATGATTGACATAGCGACATGGGTATTCGAATGAGCTGAGGTAAATGAATGAAAACTTAATGAATGGGAGATCCAGCAACGTGGCCAGGAGGACCGTACTGTGAAGATCCGCCGCCGCTTCCTCCGATATGTCCACCGCCCAAGCCGCTTCCTCCAATATCGTTGCTGCCATGACCTCCTCCGAGTCCTCCTCCGAGTCCACCTCCGAGTCCACCTCCGAGACCTCCTCCGAGTCCTCCGCCGATTCCACCCCCGTGTCCTCCACCGAGTCCTCCTCCGAGTCCTCCTCCGAGGCCTCCTCCGAGTCCTCCTCCGAGACCACCTCCGTGTCCTCCGCCGAGTCCTCCTCCGAGTCCTCCTCCGAGACCACCTCCGAGTCCTCCGCCGAGTCCACCTCCGAGTCCTCCACCGAATCCTCCTTGACCTCCTCCGAGACCGACTGATTCTTTCTGGCTCTTGTATTTGATGAAGTAGACTTCTGGTTTTGAGGGTTGAGTAGGAGCGGGTGTTGGGATGATGATGTCGGGTTGCTCTTCTGGTTTCTTGACCAAGACGTAGACGAGGGTCTTTTCTTCGTTCTGGGGCTGCAGAGGGATGATTGGTGCGGTCGGGGTAGGTGGAGTAGGTGCCTTGATGAAGATAATCTTATAGTGCTTTTGTGCGGGAGCGACGAATGGAATGTGCTGCTGGCGTTGTTCAACTGGCTCTGGGGGAGGGACATGGACGTAGATGTGCTTTTGAATGATGGCAGATTGTCCGAATCCTCCTCCGAATCCTCCTGCGTATCCTCCGCCGAATCCACCGCCGCCGAAGCCTCCATCGCCGAGTCCTCCTCCGAATCCTCCGCCGCCACCACCGCCTCCGTGTCCGCCTCCGATTCCACCGAGTCCACCGCCGAATCCTCCTCCGAGTCCTCCGAGTCCACCACCTCCGCCTCCGATGTGTCCACCGCCGAGTCCACCGCCGAGTCCTCCTCCGAGTCCTCCAAGTCCACCGCCGCCTCCTCCAATGTGTCCTCCGCCGCCCCCGATGAAGCCTCCGAGGCTACCACCGTTCGGTGCACCGTAGCTACCTGATGGCTGAGGATAATTGTATCCTACTGGAGGCTCAGGCCGTGCGGCGCTGAGGCCGACAATGGCAGCCAGAATCTAAGGGAAAAAAATACTGTTTACTAAAGATCCCGAAAACAATACTTTTTTCTTTTACTTCCACTATAAATTTGAAATTTTTTTTTTTTAATTTGATAAATATATTTATATATTCCTCGTAATTTTAATTTAAGATTTTATTTTAATAAAACGATTTATGATCGAATTATTATTTAATATTCAATAATTTAAGGTATTACAAATAGAGACGCTGTAATCGAGTCGAAACCCGTTACAAGACGCAAGCAAACATTAAACACAAGAGCAAGAGAAAAAAACAAAACGAAGCTGTAATAGAAACGCATGCGCACTTACCGCAAAAGCCTTCATTTTAGTGAAAGTGGAGTAACTAGATTAAGTTACTCTGGCGAAGAAAGCAAATGTTACTGATAATTTGGAGAATCGCCGGCCGTTTAAATAGCTCATCCCTATGCCCCTTCCCATTCTCAACTCTCGATGGTCCTTTCTTTTTGCAGACAATTTCGGACAAGCACTGTACGTATCGAGTACATATTCTATCGTGTTGGTTAGCACATTATGGTCATAAATAACAAAAAACGTATTATTTTTTATAGCATAACGATGGATTCAATTTGTCTTTACAATATTCATCTCCACAGAAACGTTAAAGCTATTTTATACGCCACTTTCCTTCAATATCCATAGATAAACTATTTAAATAAATATATATTGATTGAATTGGTATTTAATTGGTAGAACTCCATTATAACACGGTGAAAATTCTATTTTGTTATCTTTTCATCGTGTAGTAATTAAATAAATCTAAACACACCCTAACAACACTGCAATTAATTACTTTTTAAACAAAAACCAATCTTTTATTACATCAATATTTACAACAATTTATTGTGAATAATCATGAAAACCCAATAATTCACGACATGCAATTTATACATTAAACAGTATTTAAGAATGATTAATGAAAAACTACTTTTTAAGCACAGTTACTGATTTTATTTTTCTTAATATCTCGATAGTACAATTATTCTTATATACCAAAAAATATTAAAAACGCATGTTATAATACCATTTTCACACCATTACAAATCATTAAATCGCCAGCATTGTCAACTGATACAATACAAATCAGTATTAATAATTTGTATTTTTAAGATATGGCTCTTAAAAAACATATTTTTGTTATTTAAAATATAACGCCTTCCCAACAAAAAGTGACAAATAAAATTTAAAAATTAATCACGGCAGTTATTATTAATATAAAAGATGAAATTCTACGAAATAGTGCGTAGGAAATTGTTACTGTTCATTAAAACATTCGTAGAGAAATAGGTTTTCATGTTTGATATATGAGGCATTAAGTCGGACATATTTTCAAAACTTTTGAAAGCCTTTATTGTTTCAATATATCATCGATATCAATTTGTCTTCTTATACTAGATTGTGTACTTAAATCATTCGAAAAAAACGTGAAAGTTGATGACCAGTGTAAAGTTATATAACAAAACAGTCTACCAACCTACATTTGCTTTTTATAGAATGATTTATGTTAAAATTCCAGTAATGTAATTTTATAAATCGCTTTTGAGTTGATACAGTATTAACTTGATAACAAATAAATTCTTTCTTACTTTCATACTTTTACAACACGAAGTCTTTCATATATATCTGATGCGGTTAATGAATTGATAGCAGAATTAAATACTGCCAAAGAATTATATTTGCTTACTTAGTAATGTTAATATAATTTGAGATTTTTTTACATTTTCAAACATTTTATCACTCTTGTCAAATCATTTATTATCTGCAATTCATTCATTAAACATGGATAAATGAGGAAAACAGGATCACGAGCTTTCTAATCAAATAAAATAAAAATGAACAGAGCTCAATTAAACTCAGTTTTTATCCTCAAAGATCAACTTTATCTTCCTAATTCGTAATTTCTATATCTCTTACGTGGGACTAGTTCAATCGTCATTCAAAAGTTTTCAATCTGAAAAATTTTAATCATAAAACACGCTGAAAAAATAGAAATGTGTTTTTTAGAACTAAAATATATTGCTATTTTTCACAATATTTTAATGGATTTCTACCAAGTAAATGCCAATATTAATAAATTAAATCGATATTCAATCTCACTGTTACCCACCAACTTAAAATAATTAGTTATCCCTACGTTTCAAAGTACCCAATAACATTTTAATGATATTTGACATTCCATTTAAAACTCATTATTTCAATGTTTTTAAACAGTTTTTAAAATTATCATACACAAATTTCAATTTATTTATAATTAAATCAATAGTTATTAAAGTTATTCTACTTCTATATTTGGCTCCCAGATTTAAGGTTTTTGTAATTTTCTTTTATATATTATAGCCAATGCAAGCTATTTATAGTCTGTTATTCCTATTGAATCCTTGTGATATAATGCCTGAAGATTCCAGGTGTCCAAGGTAAAATTCATATCGTGAGTCAAAAAAGATGTGAAAATTTACAATTTTTCTTTAATTATAATTTGATTCTATCAACCCTTGTCGATTTCATATATTAACACACTACTTTTATAACTGTTAAGATTACAACGGAAAAGAAACAATCCTTGTTACATTTTTACATTTTTAAGTTCTTATACAATGAAATTATTGATTTTTGTACAACGTGACCAAAAACTTCGTTATATTTAATTTTTAGCCTTCGTAAGTTAAGCCAAATTATCAAGAATCGACATTCTTTCGTTTTGAAAGTTTAGAACTATTTTCAAAAACAAGATTCGAAAACTTCCAACTGATATGAAATTATTTCTGATCATTTCATAATTTAACATGTTATATAATCTAATGGAAAAAAATAGCTTGATTTAATTATATAAAAATAGCTATCATAAACGCGTCAGTATTTAATTTATGTCATTTGGTATTAGACATCTGGATCATTTTAGATTTTTAATTAATTTTCAATTGTATAAACTAGGTAAACTCTCTCGATGTGATTATTCCATATTTTGGTAGGTTTTTCGTGCGTAGTTTTTATCCGTATTTATTATTATTGTGTTAAAAAAACAATAGATTTTAAGGAATATACGAAGAACATAGGAAGTAAAAACATAAATTCTTTTCATAGAGTATTACACTCATCATTTATTTTTAACAATTACATTTTTAAAACAATATATATACAACTTTCTAAAATAAACATAACAATTCATAAAAAAAACATTTATATACATTTTGGTACAAGAAGTGATGGTGTTAGGCTTCTCATCGGCGCTAATTAAAAAAAAGCAAAACCTTACAACGCATAAAAATTTTATTGAAAAAAAAACTATCAGCAATATCGCGTAAGTGCTAGGGAAAGCGAATTGTACTAAACAGATTGTTAATTGTAATATTCATTGCGCAATAAATTGATAAGTCCAAGCAAATTTACTAAGACGGCTTAATAAAAATCAATGTGTTATAGTATAAGTAACTGAGCAACTCTGTGACAACTTGATTTTAATTATTCTTGGCTTAGGTTTATTAATGAAGTAATCATTCATTAAGTGAAGAACATTCTTTATAATTATTCGTATATTCGTTGTTGATTTGCTCTGCTGATAAAAACCAAAGAGAAAAGCCATTTCAAGATTATATCATTCAATTTGCATATGCTAACGATTTTTGCGAAAACATTCTCTGTCAGTGATAATTAATTGACATACCCAGGTGGTCCATAAACCGCTGAGGGCTTTGCAAAAGATGCATCTGGAATAGACAGATCTCCTCCGTTTTGCCCGAATCCAATATCAGGAACGTTGTTCTTATTCTGGGTCTTATATTTGATGAAGTATACTTCGGGTTTGGTTGGAGGTTTCGGGGGAATAATCGGGAGATCACTAGGTTTCTTGGCCAAGACGTAAACAATTGTCTTTTCTTCGTTCCTGCTCTGCTGTTGTAGAATTTGAGCAGCCAGGGAAGGTTGTTTCTGTTCAGGAGTTTTGACAAAAATAATGTTGTAATTGATCTTTGGTGCTGGCAAATTGGGAATATATTCATCTTCAGCGTCTGGAGGAGGCAGGTGGAAGTAAAGATTTTTACTGATGATGGGTGCAACGGGTGCAAACGAAGGCGCATATGTACGAGGCAATTCAAACTGTGCAGGTCCGCTTGAAATACTGGTGAACGGAGTGTTGCTAGATGGTATTTGGTTGAAACTGTTCAGTCCACTCGGTTGGTATGATTGGGCGTAGCTTTCAATTGGTGATATCTCACTGCTGATTGCGGGAACCTGAGAAAATGTTGTAAATTGGGAAATGGATGGCAACCCAATTACACCATTACTTGGTGGTGCATACGAATATCCTGCTTCTCCTCTGGTTGCAGCCAAGATGGCGACGAAGATCTAGACAAGAAAAGCATAATACAGTTAAATTTTACGTACTTAATTAAATACCCCGTAGATTTTTTACCAACTTTTCATTCCAAAAACAAAAGTACTAAGAACATCACTGAATAACTTCTGCATTAATCTATAACAACAAAACACTATATTGAAAATTAATCCCATAAATATAATCCTATTTTTATATTTGTATGTGTTATTAAATGATTATGTAAATATTTAATATTATACACGAGTTGATAAAATAAAACAAACCAAAAATGTTCTCATGCTGACGATTGTTTCTTTAGTGTTGACAGAATGCTAGTTGTTTTTTTTATGTTATAAATTTTATAAAATTTTCACTTCTTATATAGGTAAAATTTCTTTTTCCCCCCAAGAAATATAAATTCTTATGCTAAATACACGGCTATTATCTAATGATCCACCGAATTTTTTGGAAATTTTGAATATTTTTATAGGTAAATAATAGACGATCGACACGGAATGAGGTTTCATAATCTAACAATATGTATAAAATTATTGTGCGAACATAATAAAAATTTGCATTTCAACAATAAAATCTAAATTAAAATCTTTGTTTAACACACATTAATGGCAATAAACACTAATTTCAAAGAGTGTCGAATTATAATGTTGACTTAGTGTCGCCGATATATTTTGAATTGAATTGTTTGTCTTTATTACAGTTTTCATAACAATACATGAATATTTCACATCGTATCTAGGATCTATTCTTAACAAAATGTTGCCAAACATTAAAATATGAAATTCCACGAATAGACAATAAAATACATTATACTGTATTCATACTTAATCGAAAAGGAATGTAGCTTTGAACAAAAGTGAAAACTGCTATTAACTAGCAAATATTGACATTTCAAAGTTTTTTTTAAATATAATAACATAAAAAGTATTACATGTCATAAAAATTAAAATGCATCGAATTTTTTACATTTTGAAATTGTTTAACCGAATATTTTTTCAACACTAAACACCGATGCGTCATTATTTTTTGTTACAGAAGTAAAATTGAGTATTTTCTTTCTTATACATTTTTATACGACAAATGACTACTTCATTAAAAAAAGGTAACAGAAAAAACGACAAAAAACTTTAAAAAATACATTTAATACAATGGTTTTTGTCTATTTTTGTATTACAATACATAAAAAATACTGATTTATGTATTATATATAGTTTAACTTAACAAGTAATTTCTTCAAAAAAATTTATATCTTCATTCGAAGCTATGTTTAAGTTATAAAATTAACTTACAATCCATTGATTGAATTGGTATTTACTTGGGAAAACTCAATTATACCATAGTGAGAAAATAGCAACGTATTTTAGTTTTGATTACAAAATTTATAAGGTATATAGTTAATAGCTATTTCGGCCGAAACCCTCGACAGAAATATCCAGTCATCATGTTTCACCGTGTTACTATAATATAATTTGATTTTAATAACAACTAACTGTATATTATATATAATTCAACAATGCTTAAAAACGTATACATTTCATAGATTTAATCATTTAGTTGCTCTTGAAGAATTTTAGTAAAAAACTATTTAATTCATCTCTTATTATCAATTTGTTAAATGGAAAATTATAAGATGCACGCATTATTTGTTGCTCATTTTTCAATGAATTTATTAGATCGAAAAAAATATCTATACAAACTCTTGATGAACAAATCAGATGGCATACTTTGAAAAGATAATATTTTTTTTTGTATACGAATATGAATGAATATATTGTTTTTTTTTTGATGAATATCGCTCTACTTGTTGTAATTATCTCATTTTTTAGTTTCCGCGTACAGACATTGAAAAAGAACCAAATAATTACTTGTGTCTAAAACTCAAACAAATGTTTCATTTCAACATACAGTGATTAATGATATTTTTTTATTTCTTTAATTTTATAGTAAAACCCCATTAACAGTTAAGATTATAGAAACCAAAACAATATTTTTCTGACGATTTCAATAAACATTTCATCGCAATTCCACCAGTTATTGATTAAATTGGCATTTACTTTAAAATAGCAATGTATTTTAATCTTACAAAATTTATAAATAATATAGTTGATAGCTATTTCGGCTTAGGCCTTCATCAGAACTATTCTGGTCTAATTCTTTTGAAAAAAATCCTATGAAAGCATAAGCCAAAATAGCTATAAACCATATACTTTAAAACCTTCGTAGAACAAAAAAATATCGTTATTTTTTTCAAATTTTTATTATGAATAAAATAATAATTCAATCAATATATTTAGATTGAATAAAAAAGACAATTCTTTAAACAATAACCACAATTTTATGTTTCGAGGGTCGCTCATCGTTCATTTCGATCATCAATTGATAATGATCGCGATGGGCCAAGTAAATGTACGTTTAAACATAGTTCTGATGAGGAAGTTAGCAGAAAAAACTAACTATATAAATTGCAAATTTTGTTGAACAATTTTTTCCCCGTGTGAAAAAATTTATATCGTTTCAATGTTTCAATTTTTCAATTTGAATGAATCAATTTTTAGGTCCGCGGCAATTAATTAGCAATTAAATAAATAACAATTAATTGCGTATTTTTAATCCAAACCCAGCATCAACAATCGGTGTGATATTTTTTTTTATGTAATCGGCACGTGTTAATATTTATTTATTTTTAGACGAAATAAAATCGAAATTTACTGTTCACGAATTTATTATACATGATTTTAATGATTGTGTTAGCGCCTACATCGCCAAAAATAGTATTCTTAACTTTCGTGCAAAGCCATAATAAATTTTATCGTAATGCGAGAATTATTAAAAATGTTGAAGAAAGTTTCCAGAAAATTTAAATGAGCGAAAATACCATAGACAAACAACAAGTAAATTTTGTAGACGATTAGAAAAACAACAAAAAAAAAAAAAAAAAACATTCAAACATAAAAGACCCCGTAGTACAATTTTTTGAAGGGATTATTTAAAAAAAAACGTAGTTTGAGGAGAAATGTAGATTCATGGCTACAAAAAAATTATCTCTACACAAACTAAAAATTGTCTTACAACTCTTTCGATTTTATTAATTTATACGAAAGTTTTGTTTTGTAAGATATTAATGTTAATAAATTAGCTTATAAGGCAGTCATTCAATATGCCTCATAATGTCAACTTATTCTATCAAAATTGGATGGATTAAGCTTCCTTCTTCTTCATCAGATAATACTTCGTCAGATTTCCAAAGTTTCCGTGGACGCAACTCTTCACCATATCATCAAAATCAATGTCTTCAGATGTCATTACATTAATGTCGAAGCCCACAAACAAACATAAATAGCATATTTCATCGTTCCAATATATTGATAATTTCGTACATTTCAAATCGTTACACATTAAATTACATATGTTTGATTTTTAATTAATTTAACTTGCATTGACTTGGTAAAACTCCATTTTAACACGGTGGAAAAAATAATAATATTTTTTAACAGTTAAGTAAACATACGTTAAAATATAATTCCTATGAGGGCGTAAGCCGAAACATCTATCAATAATATACCTTAAAAAAATTGTAGAACTAAAATACAGTGCCATTTTTTTCAGCGTGTTATTATGAAGTTCTTCCAATTCAATCAATTAAAAGCGGGTACTCACTGTACACAAATAAATCGGTATTGTAAACAGTGAACATAAAAACGGAATTTAACTATAATAACTTTGTATTGTATAAAACTTTCAGATTTTTTCTTATCGAATAAAAATCATCGATCGTCCTTTTCTCTTCCATAAAATCATAGACGAAAGACTTTTATAAAGTTTATATTATATATTTAATAACAGGATTTCGTGCGTTAGCCTTATGTTTGTAAAATAACAGTATTTTAACCTGTGTTGCACGTTACTACCTGATATACCTGCATAGGTAATTTTTTTTAATACGTGTTAATATTTATGAAAGCTGTTGTCACCTTCTTGTTATGACTATTAGTAGTTACATACTAATGGAACCCAGATAGTTAACTCTTGATAACTTTCAGGTATGTTGAGTATTTTTTTAAAATTTCTCTATAAATCTTTCTCACGTTGTTAGTGCTTTATTTAAATACAGTTTTCTGTCGAGCTTCAGTATAAACTTTTGACATGGTGAAAAATAGCAATGTTTTTTAGATTTACAAAATTTATAAGATACACAATATAGAATAAATTTGAATTGATACAACTTTATACGATTCCACGTGTTTTGTCACTAACGACCCGGGTTTCGCCTTTCGGCATCTTCAGGCATTATATCACACGAATGCAACAGAACTGGCGAACATGTCAGTTCTGTTGCATGGTTCTACGTATTCTGTCACTAATTACTCGGGATTCGCCTTTTGGCATCTTCAGGCATTCTATCACACGGATGCAACAGAACTGTCAGTTTTGTTGCAACAAGATTACATAACTATGTTTAAACGCTAATTTTCTTTCTACACCTACATCTTTCTATAGTTTCGATGGCATTGTAAGCCGAAATAGCTATCAATTATATAACTTTGCACATGTTAAATACTTTAAAAAATTTTCACCATGAATTCTACCAAGGAAATACCAGTTCAATCAATAAACTTTTAAGTTGGCAGATTAATCGAACATTTAAAATGTGACCACCCAACCATGTTAATGGTTTAATAAAAAAATAGTAAATATATATATATATATATGTATGCTCAGGAACGGTTTCGATCATCGCAAGCATTATTAACAAATAAATTAACAATGCTCACGATCAGCGAAACCGTGTTGATATTTAACTAAAAAAATATTATTTGAAATGCATTTTTTTGAATTTGAAATTTCTTTCTTTTGTGATTTGTCAGTCAAAACATTAAGTATTTAACACGGTTAATTACCGACATCTTCGAAATTGATAAATCGTTTGTTATAAGCAGTGAGCATAAGTGCACGCCTAATTTACATTCAGAACTACCAACCTAAAAAGACGAATAGAGAAAAACAAATAAATTGTCTAGAAATTGGAATAACCTGCCGAATTTTATTAGTATCTATCCTTTAATGAACATATGAATAGTACAATGAAGATTTTATATTATTTTTCTTTTTTGAAATAATCAAACAGTGATAAATTTATCACTTCTGCTATAATGTATGTAATATTTTTTGAATCTATTATTTCTTGGTTATTTTATCATATGTTTAATACAACCACAAGATCTCTTATCAATATATATTATATTTGATTGGTATGCTAATTTAGAAATTTTGTATACAAACTATTTTTAGATTTTAATCAAATAGAATTTCCTGTAATAGTAATGAATATTCTAAATAAGAAAGCTTCGTAAAAATAAATTTAAAATAAAAATTTTCGAATAACTATACAGATTTAAATATTTTAAAAAACCCTATCCGCTCCAAGTGTGGAGCATATTACCTCCATAAGAAGATAATTCAACATATATTTTTCTAATTTTTGATATCCACTGAAAGTGCTTGATGGAATTTCAATATCAAATTGAAATTAACAAAACGTTCAGTTCAGTCAGTTCTGTTGCATCCGTGTGATAGAATGCATGAAGATGCCGAAAGGCGAAACCCAGCTCGTTAGTTAAAAAACATGTGGAATCCTATAAAGTTGTAACGACACAAACTTTAAATATTTTTCTATGACAACTGCATGTTACTTAGTTACATAAACTTTCTTTTTAACATAGAGAAAGCGTAAAATGGGGAAGATAATTGTTTTGCCAATCGCTTCCTCTGCACCGTTTTTAACAAGCAAATTTATCAGTGTAAATTTGAGAGTCCACTGAAAATTAACGAAACCAATTTATAAAACAATGAGCACTGTAAATGTGCTAAGCACATTTACTACTCGACTATGCATCTGACATTAAATCACACATTCTAAACATTTCAAATAATATTGATAAACCAATTTATAGCAAAATAATTCACTTAAGACGTTTATTGATAGCTTAATTACAGATTAGCTTCGAGTGAAACCAACTAACTATTGTGATAGAATGCCCGAAGATGCCGTAAGGTGAAACCCGAGTCGTTAGTGACAAACATATGTAACCGTACAAAGTTGCAACAATCCATATTTAGTTTGACAGTATTTTAGAATTATGTTACATTTCTGCTTCCCCACCCAGTTGGAATTGAAATACAAAATTTATATATTATACTCCATTCATTTATTAATCTTTCCATCCTTAAGTTATTTATATAGAAAGTTAATTTGTTTAACACGGACGTATTTCATACCTTGGCAAATATTTGAAAAGGAAATTGCACCCTGCACTTTGGATAGTTTATCGTTTTAATTATTGAACATTACTTCGTTTTCCTTAACTTCTAAGCTGAGAAAAACTTTATTCTTGCATTTAAAGTTTCTTCCTTGTGAACTGTTAGTTCGTATTAAATCGCATTTTTCTACTATGCTTTGACCCATTCCCTACTGAGGGATAGTACCCCCTACTAGTATTCCCTACACATAAAGATAGACAATTTAAAAAAGAATTCATTGGTGTTGGTGTTAAGCAAACCAATGAATTGTCCACTTATCGTAATGAGCTTTTATTCGTGTACGTAAAAAATTATCATTAAATTTTTTTTCTACTTTCAATTACTGCCGATGTAAAATTACATCGAATAGAAAGGTGTGCAACGTGTATCACCATTGCTTATGCAAAACGTATTTATATTGACTTGTATCGCTGTCTTATCAATAAAACATCAAATTATTTAACAAACTGTTATATGCATACACATATGTTTATACATACGTATAACATTATATTGAAAATAATGCAAAAACGTTTGATCGGCTGTGTAACATGTACGATTTTTTCCCTTTGTAATTAATTGGTTAATTAATTAATTAATAACTTGTAAACTATTCAATATGACGCACATTAACAAATTAATTTAGGAATAAATAAAAACAAAACGTTTTATCATATTTAAGGTGTTAATTGTTATTCTTTGGTGGCAATTAATTATCCCCTTAATTAAAAAAAATGAGTAATATTTTTATAATCAGCACCTGTTTCATTCATCGCGAGCTTTCCGAGATCAGTTGATAGTTTTCGAAAAAGTAAAAAAAACTGTTTTAATTATTTAAAATACAACGTTTTGTACGATTTACATATTTTTTAAATACAAAAGTAAGGACCGGTTTCGCTCATCGCAAACTGATCAGATGATAATGCACACCATTACCAAAACAGGTAATAATACATTTGAAAAAGTGACATTTAACACTTTGAATATGAAAATTATTTTTTTTTTATAAAATCACTTGGTTTAATATAGTGAAAAAACAGCGATGTATTTTATTGCTTGGATAGCTATTTCAGTTTATTTACGCCCTCATCAAAACCTATGCAACTGGTTCTTATAAATTTTGAAGAACTAAAATAGATTTCTATTTTTAAACTATGTTATAATAGAGTTCTACCAATTAAATATCAATAAATATGTTACTTAAAAAGTATTTTAATTTTTTGATTATTAATTTAAAATTTTACACAAATAGTCTTGATTTTTTTGTTGTTGTATTAGTTGATAATGCTAACGATGAGCGAAACCGGTTCTAATTTGGATATTATCTAAAAATGTATGGTCTTCTTTTATGTATGTATAATATTATAGTTTTTTGAGGTTAATATAATATATTCTAAATGCTAATGTTTTATCAAAACACACAAATCTCCAGCAAAGAGAGTCGAACCGTGGATCCGTGTAACGAACGCACAAAACGTAACTCTTTGGTCACGGCTATCAGTTCTCATTTGAATAAAGTAACCAATTTGTATTCCTGCATAGGTTTCTTTTGGATAAAGTTATATTGTTTATTTCAAAACATATGTTAAACACGATACGGCGCCAATTTTACGATATTCTGAGGACATTCATGAATAAGTTGATCGTAAACATAGACAATTAAATTTCACCGACCGATCAAATATTTCAATAGAATCTTTTATAATTAGGTAAAAATCTCATTGATAATATGTAACCAGACGTCTTTGTGAAAACGGTAATAAAATTAACGCGATAATGTAAAAATTGCAACATAATTCAATTTGCAATTTACAAATTAAAATATTTCGGTTCAACAACATCGTCGAAAATACTTAAATTTAATTATCTATATATAATAACGTATTTGAGTATTCGAACAAAATAGTTTTTATTTTTAAGAAGACGACAGCTATCGTTCATCAGCTGATAATGATAGCGATGAGTGAAACCGGTCCAAATCTAAAAAAATGAATTGTGAAAATATTACTAAAAATTGTGTTTTTTTTATTTCCGGTTAAACTCTTCGGATTTTCGAAACAGAGAGTACTTAATATCACATTAGCTTAATGACCGGAAAAGTGAATTTATCTTTTTGTATCCGTCTATTTAAAACCCAATGGTGCATTGCTTAAGGATCAGTCCGTGCAGCTCCGTATCGTGTCAAGAAAATTCTGAGTAGAATCGATTATTTTTTATCAGTATTGTGTTATGGAAGGTGTAACAGCGGATGTATACACATAACGCGTGAAGGTAGAACAACCGATTTGTATTAAAATATGATGCCTTTTCACTAAGCAGTGACATTTTTCACATTCACTATATAAAATCTTTCTAAAAGTGACGTACTTCATTATTTTTACTATATAATAAAACATTTCTAACAAAAAAATGCCAATTTAATCATTAGTTTTATTTAAGCATCAAAATACATATCATATCAAATAGTATTTATTGTAGTTGAATGAAAAAAACTTAAAAATGACTAGGTGTGATACTTAGCAATTTTTTGGCGGGTCACTTGAATAATATTTCGTCATATTATATAATAAATAACATAGATTTTGCGGTATGTATACGACTTTCATTTTTAACCGCTTGGTTGTCAACGTCTGATGCTAGCGCACTCTAACGAGAATTATCGGATTGGAACAGAGTATTGTTTTAGTTTAATAATATAAATAAAATGATAAAACATATTCTTCACGTGGTGAAAAAATAGCAATGTATTTTAGTTCTACAAAATTTATATGACATATAATTTATAGGTATTTCGACTTACGCCATCGTCATAACTACGCATTTTTCTGATTAATTATGTGTGTTATAATCGCTAATGAAATTTTTCATTATAATGCCAATAGACTTGGCAAATTGATGGTGTATAAATAAATGCTATGAGTGCTATTATATGTTAAATGAAATATTTACTTTTTATGTGTAAACTGTTACTTCTTAGTAGAAATGTATTATTTTGAATAATAAAAATACATTTTAAAAAATCTCATTTATTATTAATTTTCATGAAAATGTTAATCGGCAAAACATATAAAGATTCCACATGTTTTGTCAACATCGAGCCGGGTTTCACTTTTCAATCAGTCTAAGTCAATTCCGTTACATCTGTGAGACAGAACGTCTTGAGATGCCAAAAGGTGAAACCGGAGTTTATTAGTAACGAAACGTGTAGAATCGTACAAAATTTCAACAATTTAAATGTGATCTGTAAATTCCATCGAGCACCTTTAGTCGATACGTTTAATGCTTTCCATGAATTAAAAAAAAAATATTAGCTTCAGTATTATTTTTTTACGTACAGTACTCAAAGTATCTAATTCAATAATAATTTAGAAATCATTTATTGTTTTTATTAATGATTTATCAATCTTTTCAAAAAAATTTGTACAAGATATTGGCGTCAGACATTTATAGTTTTGATTGTTGAATTCGTATTTTCTTGATAGACTTCTTCTATAATAATTTTAAACTATCTTAAAAGTTGCTTAAAAAACAGTTGTTATTTATTTCGGTAGCTTGTTGTTGTTTTGTCTATGGTGGTGAGTTACTTGTCTATAGTTTAATATTTGAGGAATACTCGAATATTGTGATTTATTCCGTATTCAATGATTCAATATTCAATTCGAAACGCAAATTTCATGCAGTGTTCTTACACTGCATGAAATCGCGGTGATCTTTCACCGCAATTATTCAATGAATAAATTTAAATTTATAACTTGACCTAGTAAAGAATTGAACCAAATCCATTCTAAATACGAGTTGAATGAAAAAATTACTAAAAATAAAAAAAAACACTTCTCTTTATTTTTCTTTATAAAATATGAATTATTAAAACTAATTACTTGCATTCATGTTTTCAAAATACTACAGCATGTAGATAATTTATTGGTTGAATAATAACTCATATTTCCCTACACTTTTACCTGCGAATTCCTGCAAACATTTTCCATTACGAGAAACGTGTCGCTTTTTTTGCAATAAAGAAAATATTATTAAATCATTTTTTTGCATTATAAATATTTAACATTATATTTTTGCCATCAAATAACTATTGATAAAAATCAATTTTATAAAATGCTATCCAATTGTGCATTATTAAATGTTGCTATAAATTAAATAACTAATAACTTTTTATCGTGATATAACGGCATACAGCAATATTTGTTCACCTCATATTTAGCACTGCGATAGTTAATTGAAAAGAAAACATATGACATAAGTTATTTTAGTTTAGCGAAAAACAGAAAGAAAACTATGAATAATTATGATATCAATCATTTTATTTTTTACAGAATAAATAATTAAATAGTTACACACAAACAATATATATAGAATACTTTAAGCACACAGCGATAATAAATATGCTAGAGATTCGGTAGAAATAATACTTTCCAATTCAAAAAATCGGAAGCATTTTCGCTTGCAATACAAAAAAAAAAACTGAAAAGTTGTCCCTCGCAACAAACACATCGTTATACGTAATGCCATAATGTGGAACAACTTTACAGTCGCGTTCGGAATTTAGTGCTTTCCCGTATTTTGCGACGAAGGCGGTCCGTAAACCGGTGCAGGACCATCTTGGGAAGATTTCGCAAATGGATTATCGACGACGACCGACTCGTCGATCCCGCCGAACCCAGTGCCGGGTCCAGTCGCAATACCTAACCCACTTCCTCCACCGGATATTCCGCCTGCAATGCCTCCGATGCCAGACACTCCGCCATTTATACCCCCGATGCCTGACACTCCCCCACTTCCGCCGCCGATTCCGGATACCCCACCGCCGATTCCTCCGGCACTCTCTTTCAGAGATTTGTATTTGATGAAGTAAACCTCTGGCTTTGATGGCGTTGTTGGTGCCGCTGTAGGAATAACAATATCAGGTTGTTCTTCAGGTTTCTTGACGAGGACGTACACTAGAGTCTTTTCTTCGTTCTGCTGCTGAGCAGGAATGATGGGATTGACATAAGCTGGTGGAGAAGGAGCTTTTACGAAGATAATCTTGTAGTTTTTAGTCGGGGGTGGTGCAACCAAAGGGGCTCTGAAGACCTTTTCTTCGGGTTCAGTGGGAGGGACATGAACGTATACGTGTTTATGGATAATCGGCGCTTGGCTGGCGTAATTAGCATATGATGTATCCAGACCGTTCATGTTACTAAACGAGTTCAGTCCATTACCGGAAAAACTGTTTTGACCGGAAAATCCACCGCCGATATTTCCTAGGGACTGTTGGTTCATGTTGAATCCATTTGAACCACTGCTTGAGAATGAATTTGTAAGCCCTCCCAAGCCTCCCAAACCTCCCAAACTTCCGAAGCCTCCAGCACCGCCTACTCCGGAGTGACCAATTCCACCTGAACTACCCTGGGTGTACGTGGATGCGTACGAGCCTCCCCCAGTTCCTTGGGCATTACCGAAACCGCTAATTCCAGAAGATGAAGGGGCATTGTAATTATATCCTCCCTGACAGTTACAAATAGCGATCACGCTAGCGATAACCTGAAACGTACAAAAAATAAAATTAGTGTTACGTATTACGATACCGGTATTTTCAATAACGTTAGTCCGGTATAACGACTTTAAAAATTAAAAATATAATTTATTTATTGAATTGGCATTCACTTGGTAGAACTCCATTATAACACGGTGAAAAAATATAATTTTTGCACTATAATTACAATCGATTCTGTACATCAAATTATAATTGCAAAAATAGTACTGAACAATAATTAATTTACGACATCGACTGAAGGAGGCATGATGGAATTTCAATATCAAATGTGAATTCTTGAAACTTTGTGCGATTTCGCCTTTCGACATCTTTAGGCATCGGGTCAATTCTCTCGCGTCCATACAATAAAATGCCTGAAGATGTCGAAAGACAAAACACGGGTCGTCAGTGATAAAACACGTGGAATCGTACAAAAGTTTCGACAATACAAATTTGTACTTCACATTGTTGACTAAGTGACATTTTAATTCTTTAAAGTTCAACAATTATTCACTTAGTGTCAAAGTATAACATCTAAGACGGCTATTTCTACGCTCAGACCGTCTAGGATTGAAATGTTCCAGTATGTTTGCTGAAATAGCATAGCTATTTTGTAATTCAAAGGAACAGTTGATTTAAGTAAGACCATAAATCACTTTTGTCGACTGTCACTTCTTGATATTTTAAATAATAAAAACACATATTAAGTACTATTTCCACAATATATTTTATGATCACTACCAGTTAATATTCCTCGATAATAATGAGTGGAACCGGGGCTGATCATTTAATATGTTTTGGAAACACTGCTAAAAATGTGTTTTTATTATTTAAAAAAAAAACATGACAAGAACACATATAATTTTAAAAATCAATCGTTTACGATGACAGATATAACATATTAATATAAGTATTTTTTCACCGTGTTATAATGGAATTCTACCAACAAAATGCCAGTTCAATCATTAAACCGGTATTTTACATAAAAATTTATTTTTGTTTGTTACTATAATCCTTAATAATATATGACAAAGTTTTACTTCTAATAAATTAAAATACATTAATAATTTTGGGAAATTATTATGCAAACATTAAATGAAATGTATTGAAATAATTGCATGTTATAAATGAGCTAGCTATCATTTCTTTATTAACAAGTAATCTAACGCAATAGTTTAACATATTCGATCAAAATAAATCAAAAAACTTTTTGATTCAAAAAGAAGTAATATTTCAAATTTAATTTCGTTAATAGAAAAATAATATCATCTGCCTGTCGTGATTGAAAGCTTGTACTCAAAGATGCAATATTCATTTTTTAAATGTTACAAAAAGATGCATTTATTAACGTAGCCTTTAATTGTGCCCGTTTCAAAACGAAAGTAGTTTGTCGGTCTGTTATTTTACAACACATAAATCATACCAACTTAGAAATAAAGATTTTCAAGTAAATGTGTATTTCTCAAACATTGTTAAAATAAAAAAATCATTGCTATAAAACTTGTTTCTCAAATAATTAAAGAAAAGATTATTAATCACTGCCGTTCGTGAAATAAACACCTGAAATGCTTTATATAAAAATTCACACGAATATTAAATAAAAAATATGAGTAAAAATATTTATTTTCTACCTTTTTAGGTTTTAAATCACGTCTTGTTGAAAAGGCATAATATTTGTAATTATAAAAACATATTTTTCAGTACTTCAAAATATATTTTATGATCAGAATCGGTTTCATTCTTCGCGAAAATTGTCAATTGATCATATAATATGTAGAAATAAATATAAAAAAATGTGTATTTATTATTTTGCATATCATGCTATTCTATAAATAAGTGACAGTTGACACATTAAATACATTATCGTACTGATACGATATACTATAATTAACAATTAGTAAACAGTTTGTATTGCTTATAGATACATATCAAAGGCAATTTACAAAAAAGTGACACCTTTTGGCCTGAATAAATAAATGAAATAATTTTCAACTAAAAAAACATACTAAATCGTCAAATGATAATGTTCGCGATGAGCAAAACCAGTCCAGATCATAAGATATATTGTAGAAACGTGAATAAAAATAGGATTAGTTAAAAATATTAATTGAAGTATAATATATCAACACTCACGCAATTACTCGATTCTTGACATTTTTTAAGGGAGCAAATCTGATATTTTAAAAATTCTCGATACAAAAATAAACTCTCTTACAATGTTACTTTGGTCCTTAATTAGAAATTAATTTAACACAAATAGCATAAAAATTTGCTCTCTTATAAACATAACAACGCTATCAAATATAGTAATTACTTTATGATATATACTGAAGTGCTTGATGGAATTTCAAAATCGATTTTGAATTGTTGAAATTTTGTACAGTTCCACAAGTTTGTTGAATGCCCGAAGATGCCAAAGGCGAAACCCACGAAACATTTGGAAACGTTCAAAGTTTCAACAATGCAAATAGTAATTAATAATTACTCATTCAAAAAATAATGATGATTAATACCGGTTTCTTTCAAGCAGTAATCCTATCCAAGAGTCGGACAAATTATTTTTTTAAAGTAATAAAAACAATTTTTTTAAATACTTATTTCCACAATATATTTATATGATCAGGACCGATTTCGCTCATTACGAGCTTTATCAATAATATCATAAAATATTTTGTTGGAAAAAAGTACTAAAAAAAGTTTTTTTATTATTTAAAATATCATGCCTTTTCGTCAAGAAGTGTACATCTTAAAAAATAAATTATTTTTTATTCAAAAAAAAAATTAACAATTGCACCGTTAACATGTCAAGCTTCAAACCGTATTTGAAATATGCAACGGTGTATTAAATAAACAAAAAATATTTGATTATTATAATGGAGTATTTTAAATTAAAAAAAAAACCAGTTGGATGATCTTTTGTGAAGCTGTTCAATTATGCTTATCGTATGCCCTAATTGGTGTTTATAAGTTAATTAGGGATAAAACACAGCTTACCAAAAAACGTTTCATGTTTGCTTATCTTTAGGATGATAGTGCAATGAGAATAAATGAACTATGACATGATTTGGAGGCAATTCTCTTCTCTTATATAGTAAATCCCCAGTTATACTCCTTTCTAGTTAAAAAATGCTTGCATAGCCTCGACGTCTACTTGAACCGTCGATATTTTTGGTTGGTACCAGCGTTCAAAATCTAAAACATCCTTTGTAAGCAATTTTACCCATTCACACTCGTCGATAAAGACTCGAGTATTATTTAATACACATTAGTTATTAATCAATTAAAACCGTTTTTTTAATACGTAATTTTAAACGAACAAAAAAGTATATGATATTATAAAAAACTTTTTAACGACAATCTATAATTTCTTTTTAATACTTCAAATTCAAATCATTCATCATTCTTCATTCAAGACATAATTCAAATTCTGATCTTACAGTACCGAAATTGTAATTGAAAAATAAAAATATTGATTGATGACTGAATATGCTTGATGGAATGACAATATCAAATTTTAATTGGTTAAACTTTGTACGATTCTATACAAATTTATATAGAATTAACTATATTTTTTGTGAAGCTAAATACATTGTTGTTAAAATCCAATTATAATGAAATTCTACAGAGTAAATTCCAATTTGATCAATATATGTGTCACGTTTACTATACAGTACAGTATAATTTGTTTATAAACAACTTAAATACTTACGTATATTTAATATAATAATATGTTTAATTTTGCATTTAATTGAGCTCAATTCCTTCTACACATCTCAAAAACAAATTAATTTTGAAAATATTAAGCTTATTTTCAAAAACGATTATTTTTTTATTTTTAAAACATTTAAATTCAATACATGCACACACTCAGAAAACTTCCAACAGTGTTTCAACTAAATATACATGTTTGAATTAAAATTTTTGAATCTGTATTCATTTCTGCACGTTTTGTCACTCAAGATCCGAGTTTAATCTTTCGGCATCTTCAGGCATTCTATCAGACGGATGCACCAATAGTTATGTAATTTTAACATTGTACGATTCCACATGTTTTCTCACTAACGACCCGGGTTTCGCCTTTTGGCATCTTCAGTCATTCTATCAGACGGATCACTGTTTATTGTGCGTCAATTCTGTTGCATCCGTGCGGTAGAGTGCCTGAAACAGCCGAAAGGCCAAGCCCAGATCGTCAGTGACAAAAAAGTGGAATCGTGCAAAGTCGTGAAAATTCAAATTTGATATTGAAATTCTATCCAGCACCTTCAGTCGATATCATAAAAAAAAATATATATTCGATGATTGAATTGGCATTCACTTGGTAGAACTCCATTATAACACGGTGAAAAAAATAGCAATGTATTTTAGTTCTACAAAATTATTTTAAAAAAATATAGTTGGTAGCTATTTCCGCTCACGCCATCGTCATTGTTTTGACGATGGCGTGAGCCGAAATAGCTATATTTGTTAAAAATAATTTTTGTGGATATTTCACCGTGATATATATTCGTATTAAAAAATTGTGTTTATAGATTTACAGTTTCTCAAAGTGTTATATTTTGCAAGTTAGTTAAGTGTTTGTGTGTACTGCAGTGCATTTAGAGGACAGCGATAAGTTTCGTAAATGTATGGCAAAAAAGCGTCTACGAAACCTTGTGTTAAATAAAACTTAAATAGGTATGTACTTAGTTTTAAGAATAACGTTCATCATTCTTCTCCGGTGAGAGTTTCAAACGAAATTGCAACTCGTTGAATACACTTTGATGGCATGAAATATAATCCGGACAATTTTGTCGCAATTAACAGTTAGTTTTATATTGCACGTGATTAACCCATAGCATACTCATAATATGTTTTTGATATTTACACTATATTATTGGTTATTTTGATGTTTTTTATTTTGATGTTTTTATTTTGATGTTTTTTTATTTTTATATTTTTATATTTTTATTTTGATGTTATTTTGATTTTTTTAAATCAACAGATAAAACTGTTATATTATATATAACCGTCAATCGTTGGTTGTTTGGTTACTTTAAAAATGTATCGTAAATATTTTTTTCGCCATTTTTTCAAAATCAGACACTTAATTGTAAAGTGCAATATTTGCCGTTGAAAATTTGTACGATTCCGCATTTTTTGTCACCAGTTTCGCCTTTCGGTATCTTCATACATTCTATCGCACGGAACTCATTGTTTGGCAGATATATATTTGGCTACTTGTAATAGTGTCCATATTTTTGCTTATCTTATTCCTTTTTTACGTGTATAACCAGGGTTTTTTTAGAAAAAAAGGTACCGAAACTCACTTGATATCAAACATTTTATTAAAATTATATTCAAATATCATTTTAATGAAATTTAAAGCAGCTTTTACTATGTCACGAAGCACACAAAAAAATTGTTAAATAAACGTGAAAAGGGTACCGAAACGCCGTTCCACCGAATTGCCTGGGAAAAAATGACCTGTGTATAGTCGATGCAAACCGTTTACTATGTCAATTCTTACACACATGCCTTTTTATTTTATAAATTTTTGAGCATTACAGTTTCTATGCGCCAAAAACTCAAAAACAATAGTATAGTGAATTCAACAATATATTTTAGTTCTACAAAAAAATATAAGATTAATGGTTGATAGCTATAACGCCTCCATCAAAACCATAAAGATATAATCTTAAAATTTTTGAGAGAACTTTGTTATTTTTTCATCGTGTTATAATGGAATTTTACCAAGTAAATGCCAATTTAATCAATAAAACTGTTGTATTTTTATCGCGTTTTACTTTATTAATGAGAATTTTAAACAATAAATAAACATTTTTTAATATTATTTTCACAATTTCAACATTTATGATCTGGTTTTATCAGTTTCGCTCATCGCGAGCATTATCAACTGATGCAATATGATCCACTCAGAAGTGACATTTGAATCATTAAAAGTGAAACTATTTATAACACAATAAAAAAAAATGCTCCTTAAACGAGTGAAATTTTTCATAACGAGTGACGCAGAAAGGGGAAGTCTCATTTTCACGTCACTTACTTGTGAAACGAGACTTCGTGCTAGTGCGTCAATCTCTAGTTATTATTGGTATATTTTTTGTACAAAGTTGCATAATCGTTACAAAAATTTCGTTGAGGAAAAAACCAAAAGAAGACAACTAAAAGAGAATAAAGATAACTAAAGAAATTAAACTACAACTGTAAAAAAGCGCTTCGCTTACCGAGTGTTTTACATAACGAGTAAGATTCTGGAAAGAATTAATCTCGTTATGAGAGGTTCCATTGTTTAATCGATACCTTAAAAATAATATTATAAAAAGAAATTTGAATATTCTTACGGACTTACATCAAAATATTGCCGAATACTCGATCGGAAACCTTAATTACTCATTCATTATAGCATGCCTAACCTCATTTGCGATATTATTACATTTTTTTTTTTAAATGTATTTTTACTTAAGTGGTAGTGATCTTTTGATTTTATCTATAATTGATTTCATTTATTAATTCGTAATGGTTGCGTTACTATCACTATCTGACTTTTGCTCTCTTTTCTCTATATCGGCTTAACTTAGTCTCGTTTTTCGATATCATAATCACTGTTTCATAGAACTTGGACTTAATTATACATTTATAATTCCTTGATTAAGAAATGAATTATTTTCAATAATATAGTTAGTTTAATTTGATTTTAAAAAACTATAGACCTACTCTACTAAAAATGTGCTAAATACTTCATTAAAATAGGTACTTCGCGTAAATACAATAGTTTCGCTTTTAAGGTTTCAAATGTCATTTCTTGGTGGATATGATTGCATCAGTTAATAATACTCGCGATGCGCGAAACCGATCGTTTTAAAAATAAAATTTTGAAATATTGCTTTATATATAATGTTTTATTATTTCAATTTATATAATTTCAATATAGAATTTTATTTTGTATATATAGGGACTTTTTAATAGGGAAATTTTTAGAATCCAAATAAAACAATTTGTATGTGTGATATCCACTATTTTTTTTTCATTTGAAAGTATATTTTATTGCGTTAAATGTAGAATACAATGTCATGCAAATGCCCACAGCGCCCTTCAAGTGGCGCTTATTTAATGGGTCCATTTTTCAATGACTTTGTGACATGAACCTGACTGAATCTTTTGGATAGCGTTTGTTATGTTGACTTTGAGGGTGTCAAGGGTTATTGGTTTATTTGCAAAGAAGATAGGAAAAAGCTTAAAGACGTTTTTTTCACGAAATTTCACGATCTCAATGGCCAGTTCCATGCCCTCAAATCACTCGTGCAGAATATCCATCCAAAATTGATGGTTTGCACGTGTAAACGCTTTATCTTTCCATAGTTATTTGCCATAGTCTATTAAGCAATTGACAACAAATTTGACAGATGTCACTGTCAACAACATGGCAGCTATAACCTTACAAATTTCAATCATCCCTATTGAAAGACCCTATATGTAGTTTTACACCTGAATACCTAAAACCGTATAAATTAACAAACTCAACAACGCTACAGTATTTCAATTAAAAAATTATATATATATTGCAGTTCTATACTATAAATATAGATACGTTTCGTACTGTTAGATACTTAAATCAATATCAAAACGTGTACGGATAAATTTCCTATAAAATTTTGCATGTGTATAGCTTTTGCACTAATTTCGGTTATTAAAAACTGTTTCTTCTGGACAAACTAAACGGACCTAATAATATATTTCATATGCGTGTTGCACAAGTAGTTACGTCAGGAAATACAATGTTTGTAAGTGAGAGGAAGCCGTTGAATTCTTTTCTCGTTGACTATTCTTCCATACTCAATAAAATGTTAATTTCTCTACACTAATCAATATTCAGTTTGTTAATAAATTAACAAGTTTTTTTTTCATAATATTTTCAGTTCGGTGACTTTTACACTAATAAAATTACATTGTGTAAGAAGGAAGTGTCTTTCAGTGGTTCAACGAAATGGTGAAACATCAAACATGGTTTCAATCAAATATCAAATGCTCTCAAAAGTTGGTCAAACGAAATTTTGACTGTATAACAATCAATCATACATTAAAAGATCTTAATTTAAAAAAAATAACATAACTTAGGAGATCATAAATTATTTTAGCAAGAGATTTTAGAAATAAACAGAAGTCAATTATTAAATGCAAGTTATATTCCTAACAACCAGCGAAATCTTCTCAATTCCTACTTGTTGTATCCTTTACGATCAATTCCAGAGATCAATTCAATGTGTCGAAAAACTCCTAAATTAAATTCCTATATTACAACATCTGATATTTGATTCTAACTGTTACGTTACAACTTGAAATAATTAGTTATTCTAGGTCTAAAATTACGCAAATGCATTTTAGTGATAGCTGATTATTAAATATAACATTTCACAGAAACCTTTCATAAAAGACACATTAACAATATTTAGTGTTAATAAAACTTATCTCAAGTAATTGAGTGTTATTATTATTAAATCAATATTTTTTAAATTAATTTAGTTTTTGGGTCCAAGTGTCTGTCTTTTTTCTTTGTTATTAACTCCTTTGGCACATGACTAGTGTTGACTGTTTATTATGTGTCGATTCTGTCTCATCCGTGTGATATAAATTCTGAAGATGCCAAAAGGTGAAACTCGGGTTGTTATTGACTGAATATATGTAATCGTACAAAGTTTCAACAATTCAAATTTGAATTCACGTTCTGTTTTAACGTCAGTTCTGTTGCATCTGTGTGATAGAATGCCTGAAGACGCCGAAAGGTGAAACCTGGATCGTTGTAATAAAACATTTATAATCGTATAAAGTTAAACAACTCAAATTTTATATTGAAATTCCATCTAGCGCCTCCAGTCGATATCATAAATTAGTATTAATAATAAAGTATTTCTATACACGGGAGTATATTTAGATATGCATGATCGTATTTAAATATATTTTTTCCATCATCAAATATAAAACGTATTAAAAAAAAAAAACAATAGCATCTACCAAGCGCACACATTAGATAAAAATAAAAAAGTGACATCTGTTCAGCGACAATAAGTGACAGAGATCCAATGCATTATTCAAAGCAACATGTCACATCTTTCAATATTGATTTAATCTGTTTCTTTGATCTGTTCATTTGTTTATTCTATCGGAGCAGTGTTATTTGAATTGTCTGATTTAACCTAAATATCATATCATGATTTTTTGTCGTAACATTATTTTTACTAAAAAGATACAACATAACATAGCGTTGCGTTTTTTAATAAATTGATGAATTGTTGACTCTAACGACGTTACTGCAATAGTTTTGCTAACCAGAAAAATTATCTCACGGTATAACATTGGTCCACTAGTCAATTGTTGTCAACCGCTGTTCTAAGACAGTGAAGGTGACAGAAAAACGTCTTCTAATATTGAAACAATATTTTTTTTTTATTATTCTTTAAGTCTCAACATTAGAGTATTGACATTATATTTAATTAAGATTGGTTAATTTGAAACATAGAGATACATTTTTCTATGATCGCCTATCTAAGTTTATGATATCGACTGAAGGTGCTTGATGGAATTTGAACTGTTACTACTTTGTAATATTCTACATTTTTTATCACTTTCAACCCGGGTTTCGCCTTTCGGCGTATTCAGACATTCTATCACACGCTTATAGTTGATATAGATGATAGAATGCCTGAAGATGATAGAAAAGTGAAACCCGGGTCGTTAGTGACAATACACGTGGAATCGTGCAAAGTTGCAACAATTCAAAAAAACCAATCTAAATATTGATTTACACGACCTAAAAACTTTATCGTTTCGCGTGCAATATACGATACCAACCTTCTTCCTCCTAGAGATGACATAAAAGTGGCGCCGAATCCACTCCGAGCAAGATTAATAAAACAGATTGTTTGGGGATATTAAAAAAAACACATATTGATCCCTTTGCCGGCAGCAGAGGAAAAAAATAGCCCCTCTAGGGCTTGCAAAGTGTGTGCAAAGCAAAAAAAATAAGTGAGACTCGGTACATGTGTAAACATGTGTAAAAAGTGTGGTTATATTATGGTCGTATAAACATACGGGAAAGTGTTGTCAATTTTATAATTCCAAGGATAATTATAATAATGTTATAATCTATCTCAGAAAGTTTCATTCGATTTTATCCAATATAACATTAAGAATTGTGCCATTTGTTTAAAAATGGGCCGGACATAGGGGCATGGTTTACCAAATTTTGGCCGGGGCTAATAGTGAATATTTGTATGAATAATCTTGTTTATAATTTTTGTTTATCGTTTTATAATGGTCGCGATAAGTATAGCCGGTTTTGGCAATAAACATGTCATGGAAATAGTACTTAAAATTGTTTTTTATTGCTTAAAATATCATGCCTTTCTATCAATAAGTGACAGAAAAACCGTAAGCGGTTTTATGTACTTACTTGAAAAACCTTTTAATGTAGTTTTGACATAAACATTACTTCTTTCGTTTATTATGATTTAAAAACTTCTTCTTGAAATTATATAATGTTAGTCTTATGAACGAAGTTAACGTGATATGGTTTTTACCACTAACCTCTGAACCCGTGCGTTGTCGTCAACCCAAATAAATCAAGGCTATAGGCTTTCAAAGTTTTTAATTTGAAAAGATTTTGCTTAATTATGTGGCCATTTCGTCTAGTTTGTTATGATGCTCAAGCAGGAGTATTTTTTAGGCTTGTTTGCAATTACAGTGAACGCTGCATATTGTAATCAAAACAAAAAGTATCAATAGGTTATTGTTATTGTTATCAGTCAGTTCTAAAACATTTAAAAAAACAAAAATAAAATCATAGCTTAAAAATGTGGTCACTTCGTCTTAGTTGTCGTAATACTGAAACATGCGTTTTTTACGCTTGTTCTTAATAACAACGGACACCGCATATTGTTATCACATATTGAAGTATCAATCGGTTATTGTTATAAAATCATTTGTTACTAAACATTAAATGATAAAATCTTTTAAAAATAATCCGCGTGTTGTAATTGCGGTTATTGTAATCATTTTTTTTAATATTATGATAATCGTGGTACTATTCTGTGCTTATAGAACTACATCAGGGACTCACAAAGTGTGACTTGCATCCTTTGATTAACATAAAAAAGGGGTTTCACTGTATAAAATATATATTCTATTATATTCATAATAATCGTATACCACCCTAAGAAAAATACTACCACAATCAATTGAAATGACATAGTTTCATAGTTTAATTAGTCAGGGGTTCTCAAAGGGTGTTCCGCGTGACTTTTTGATTTGTCCCGCAAGTGATATGTTAAATATGTGTTATAAATATACAGTGTGTATCAAAACGTACTATTTATTTATGATAATAAGAATTTACTTAAATTCTATAAAGGACGTTCACTTGACGCTTATCAAAAAATAGCTTAAATAATGCTAATCAATCGGCATCTTTATTTATGGATGTTGATGTATTTATAATAAAATATCTTCTACAGTGATATATAAATTAACAGCCAGCCTTTCGCATTTGTTTTCCCTATTTACAGTAAAAGATTTAAAGTTAGATTGCTGATCAAACAAACAATTAGATATAGAATAAATAATTAATAATAGTAACTATTATTTACTTTTTTTTTAAGCAACAAAAAACTTTGTGAACCCTTGACCTTAAATATTGACCAATGTATTGTGCAATACAAACATATTTATACCCTACGCGCAATTTTAAAATGTTTCGATACAAAATATTTTGTTTATATTCACTATTTCATATTCTATTTACAAACCATCTAAAGTTTTATTTTTTGATATGATCTCTATGAGATATGATCTCTATGCTGTTAATTCATGCAGCATTTTTTTTTTGGTCATAATTTTAGTGTGCATCATTAAAATTTTTGAGCATTAACGTTGCAGGCTCGTGGCTTTTAACCTCTTAACTTTTCATACAGAAGAGAGTATACACATCTTCCCCTCTCTGTCACTTTGTTTTGATTATCAATATTTATGATGAAAATTTTACACACACATTGCTAGTGAAAAAAAATATTAGGAGGCAAATAAATTTGAAAGACAAATTTCAAAAGCATATTACTGTAAATCAATGTTTTGTTTTATATAATATATGGCAACATTTAATTACTTAAGTAAGCGCTTGCACACGTAATGATCAGCAAATTGATGTTTCAACTGAGATGTAGTCTTTTTAAAGCACGTCTAATAATTTTAAATAATAAAAACACATTTTTTTTAGTATTGTGGAAATAAGTACTAAAAAAATGTGTTTTTATTATTTAAAATATCATGCCTTTCCATCAAGAAGTGACAGTTAACACCTTAAAAGTGACGTCTAATAATGTGAGTAATCATTAGAAAATATAAAAAAAAATTGTAGAAAAATATATATTAGGACAAACGTATACAAATCATTACGAATAATCCTTTATTAATTAATATAGGTTAATAAAGCTATTGTATGGGGTCTGGTAAATCTCCCCATTGTCTCACGTGTTATTTTTTTGAACATAGTTCTTTAAAGGTTAACTTTATTTCGGTAAATCGAACATTATGGTATTTAATTTTTAAAGCTCTTGACAACATTTTTGACAAAGCGATCCTCTTCCATTAAAGATTTTACTAAGGATTCCATTAAGGAAAATGTTTCTTCTATTGAAAAAATCGTCGACCTTTTATGGCACAAAAATTTGAAACTACGCAATAGGAATATTACCTTCATAGGGACAAAGCACAAATACAAAATTAAAGGCTAGGTTCTTTTAATTGTATTTTGTGAATTGCCCGAAATCAGCAAGTCAAACGTTGTTTCTTTTTATATACGAAAAGAAATTGTGTTTATCTTTGACTTTGAATGCGTCTAACGAAATCAAAAGACAATGTCTTACTGAAAATCGTTTTTCAATACGTGTACATAAAATATTCATTTAAAAAAATATTATTTGGCTTTTGGTAAAAAAAACCGTCCTATAGGAAAAACCGCTATACGGAGGACTTCTCATCACTATAAGAAATGAGCACTGTAAGGGGATTCACCATTTTTACAATCAGTTGACCGACTATTTATAGATTTTTTTTAAATATTTTTTTCCGTCTAACAGTAAGTCGCAATTTCACCAGTTATTAATTGAATTGGTATTTGCTTTGAAGAATGCCATTATAACACATTTAAAAAAATATAATGTTATTTAGTACTAAAAAATTTATAAGGTTTATTGTTATAGAACTATTGGTTCTGATGAAGGGGTAAGTCGAAATAACTGTCAACTATATACCTTATAAATTTTATAGAATTAAAATACATTGCAATTTTTCCACCGTATCCGCTATTTATATTTATATACGTAACATATTTCAATATTTGATTTAATTTCTTGTTGAACTGTCTTACGGGTACTTATAGAGTTTATTTTATAAGTTAAGTTTGTATTTAATTGAATGAATATATTCTCGATGTTAAGTCGAAGTAGTTAAAAAAAAGTGCAATAATCGACAAGGTTTTGAATACATGCTGTATTTTGACCTATAGTGAATCAATTCATAAGTATGTGTGTACATTCAGTTGGTGTTACTGATATGTTTTTTTTCTCACGTTCGCGTCTTTACACTGAACACCTGCGTTTTTGGCTTATTCGACAGAAATAATTTCATGTTGCCAAACAACTTTTAACTACTCCCACAAAAAAATTGTGATTGCTTAATTTGGCTGGGTACCTAAATTCGGTGATTAATTATGATTTTTCATTGCCAGATCGTCTATTAAGTTATTGAGGACTATAATTGGATTTTAATGTCAATCGTAAGTAGCTTCGTTGCGTAAAGATTGCAAATGCCACTAACATGATTATCGTACAATTAATATTCTGCAAATTTAAAAATTACCAAATAATATAAAAAAACTGTTGTCATTATTCAATGGTCACCGTTCTTGAGTTACTCGGATATTCTTTATAGGTCTTAAATTCCAAAATGAACTAAAATATAATTAAAATCCAAAATTGTTGTTTTTATAATCATTCTCAGATAAAGCGTAACGTGTTGCAAATGCCACTAAAACAAAGTGAATCACTAAAACTATAATACTCGCTACAATCGATAGTTTGAAAAATGTCATTAATAATCTATAACCTCAAAATGTGACAGTTTCGTAAAGATAGTACCTATTTAAAATACTGATAGTCCTTGATTACATTCAAAGTGTAAGAATTCATTCAGTGATTAAATTTTTTTTATGAACAATTGGCAGTATGGAAGATGTCATTCTCAAAGTGTTACATGGTTGATTGTTTCGTAAGAGTTTTATTATAATGGTTAAAAAACTTTTCAGATTTGTTCTTATGGGTTGCAATAATCTAGAAACCTTTGCGAGAGTAGAAAGAAGATATTTTGAAAGTTTTAAACATTTCCTATACTTAATATAGTTATACATAAAGGACATACATACAAACATTTATTTTTATTGTATATACATAGATTTTAAAAACAAAAAAATATTAATTAAAGTTTAATAGAAGTTATTTAATAACACTTTTAGTTTAGTAATATTAAAAAATATATTTTTATTACTTTTTCTTAAATAACAATATTTACGATCAGAACCGGATTCTCTTATTGCGAGCATTATCATTTTTGTGGAAATATAATGCAACTAAGCTATGTGTTTTAATTTCCATCAAAAAGTGACAGTTAACATCGCAAAAGTGATAATTTTATATATATGCTTTAATTACGAGTTAATAGAACTGACTTTGCCTGAAGATATCGAAAAGTGATACTTAGATGATTGTTATTAGAAGACTGGTAAAACACTACTAAACTTGTGAAAAACTGTTAGTTAAAGAAATTTTTCTAATCGCAATTTTTATAATATCATAATTTTCTTTTTCGTAATACGATAAATCTGTAAATATTAAAATTGTTTTGAATTAGGAAATATTCAATATTTTTTATATCATAATTATTAACAGCAGCTGTACCATTTTTTTAATTAAGTCTGTAGTTATGTTATAAATATAAAATATTTTTTTACAATGAAATTTTTGAGAAGCTTTGACTTTTCACATTTAGTGTGCTATCCTACGAAAAAAAAATTGAGAAGCATTGGATTTTGCATGTGTTCTCAAAAAAAATCGCTCGTATATCTCATCCGATAAAAATCCATTATTTTTAAATGAATATTTTATACACTCTGGCTATTTATAACTTTAATGATTCGTGTTTTATAAATCACAATATTTGCATCACACATTGTTTTCGAGATGCTTAGTAAGTACACGATAATTATCATTAATTATACCAATTTTACCTCTCACCTGTCAAAATTAATTTTGATCTACATCACATTCCATCCACTTAAATGATTTAAATATTTTATCAAAGATGCAGAAATACATCGCGCGCCATCTTTACCATTTCAGCTCGAAACTTTTCATTAGATTTATTCTTGCCATGTTCAATAAACATCGTCCCAACTTTTACAATTACAAAACTTATCAACTCAGTCATAAAAATTAATTAATTTACCTTCGCATAGTGTAAATTATTAACAAGAATTCGCTCAAAGAAAAATCAGTATGTTTCAATTTTATAATTATATTAGGTTAGAAAAAAACTGGATAAACAAATAACTAAATTACTAAACAAATAGACTTAGAATTTCTTAGAAAATTTGTAATAATGTATCAAAATGACAACACGACTTTATGTCAATATTTTTTATAGCATACCATATTTACCTTTTACAGATATTCAATATATTTAAAAACTTCAATATTTATCAGTACCTTTAGGTCAGTGTTTGTCAAACTTTTTTACTTCACGGCACACTGCAATGGAATTTTTTCTGCGGTACGATGTCATTATAATCAAATCAAAAAATTATAAAAATATTTTAGATATACAATTAGTTTCTAACCAAGTGGTTTATAATTTCTCATGTATAATTCCACTTGTATACAACCAATGTATTTTTTTATTATTTGTCAGCCCAACTGCACACTTGTGATATAATGCCTGAAGATGCCAAAAAGTAAAACCCAAAATGTGGAAATGTGCAAACTTATCTTAACATTGAACATACTACCATCCTCTACGGTTTTACACTCTTCACACAATGTGTATTCTAAATCATAGCAACGTTACGCGTGTTTCAAATCGTCGCCAGGAGTCTCGATGGTAAACTCCGCAAGATTTAATTGCGTCCATCTGGTGAAGAAAATTCAAATTTATTTTAAGCTAAGCAAGTTTGAATTGTTGAAAATTTGTACATTTGCAATCCTTTTGTAACACACGACTCAGATTTTGCTTTTCGGAAATTTCATGCGTTTTATCATAAGGATGCAGTAGAGCTGACACACAGGAAACCGTTTGCATTACACATAAGAAATTATAAGCCCTTCGGCTAGGCACTACATATATATCTGACATAATTTAGTATAACTTTCGGTTTGATAATAATGGTATCAGTTTACATCATATTTTTACTAACAACTAAAGCTGTGGAGTCGTTAAAAAACACAACTCCGACATTTACCAACAACACGGCAAAAAAATATTATATTCTCCGATATTTTTCCTACTTTTTCTATTTATGTTCATTGCATTAAAGATGAACCAACCAATCCGGCAAATTGTTCTCGTCAAAAGTCACCCGTTTTTAACGACTTCGGCCATAACACCGCGTTCATTGTGTGTCAGTTCTGTTGCATACATGTGATAGAATTCCTGAAGATGTCAAAAGGCGAAACCTGGGTCTATTGACAAAAATATGTGAAGTGATACAAAGTTTCAGCATATCAAATTTAAATGAAATTATTAAATCGATTATTTAATAAAAAATATCTCGATTAGTCTTGGATTAATATTTTTGAAAATCCCGGGAATTGAGAGAGTGAAAAAAAATGTAACTATCGGGAATAAATCCTCATGTCTTCCCGACGCAGAATCTCTAATTATCACGTATATATACATATATTTCTGTGAGTTCGGTAACCCCGCCAATTTTGCAAGGTAAATTTTATTGCAAAAGAAAAAAAAACACTTGCATATTTTTAAGGTAATAATTTTAATATGCATATGTAATAATGAGTGTTGTGCAATTTTCCCTTTCACTAAAATGAATTAAATACTATTTTTTTTTGTTTTTTTTTGTTTTTTCCTCTCGTACCCCAATGGAGTAGATTAAATCAACATTGAAAAATAATTAAGACGGTTACGTTTGAGTGTGACACAATATTGTTGATTTTCGTTTTGAATCTATAATATTGAGCACAGGCGACACATTCTTGAGAAGGTCGAGATGAGGGAAAAATGAAATTTTAATAAACAAACATTTAGTTAGTGTAATGAACATTATTTTTAACAAAATAAGTAATATAATTTGATATAAAATATTATTCGTTGAATTGGCATTTACTTTACCATTAAACGACGGAAAAGAGGTGTATAATTGATAGCTATTTCGGCTTACGACCTCATCGGAACAAATAATACAGTGGAAAAATATTAATTGTGTAATCACTTGGTTCGATATTTTAAATAATAAATTTTTCACATTGTCTTTTTTAAATTTAAAAAATGACAATGGGGTGGAAAATAGTATGTCCAATTATTTAGTATGTATTCGACACTTCCTCTGTTATTACCCTTCCTAACAATAGCAGATATTTTCAAGTCTTTTGGTAGCCTGAAGGCAATCAGAGCCAATCAACCAAAACACGGTTTATCGCATCTAGGTATATTTTGAGAGACACAAAAAGAATATATACCAGATTGTGTGAGTGATATACCTATGCATTGCTTGTCATCCAGAATATAGCACAGAAATTTGTATAATATATTATAATTTGTATCTACGCAATAAAAATATATTAAAAAAAGAGCGTATAGTAACGAATCACACGTGGATTGCAGGAAACAGGGGTTACTTATAATACATATATATTACCTAAAAAAAAGAATTCATTTGGCACAAAACTGCCGCTCCTATTTTCGTGTTGATAATTGATATTAAAAGAATATATAAAATAACATAAAAAATCAATTATGCCTTTGCTGTATGCCATCATAGATCAACAGAGATCAAGCACGGATAAATAAATTAAACACAGTGACGGCTCGTATAAATCAACTACCATATTATTCGTAATAGTCCATCGCAACAAATAACAATTGGCTCTAGATTTATTTGAGCAATAAACCTTTCAAACGGGTTACCATATTAATTTGCATAATATTTCTTATAAAAATATAAAAACAATTGATTTCTCGATTAGAATGTAAAGCAATAAGAATATAATTATTGTATGCATCGTGGGATCGTTGGATAGTGAGCGACAAAAATCGCTTATTTTCTTTGAGAATAACTTTAATTAATATAAATTTTATTTGTGTTTCAATCGTGGCAATTATTTTTGATTCGCACAAAAATAAGAATTTCTAGCCGATCTGCATTTTTTTGTAAGTTAATTTCCCACAAATCTTGCTTACAATACAATTACATTTGTCATGATTGATCAGTATTTCCGTAACGTAGCAATACACGCATTCATTTTCTGCCATCTTATATTCATAATAAAAGCCTTTCAATAGGAACGTTCAATATTTATTAGGTTATAGCAGCCATTTTGTTAAAGTGACATCTGTCATATTTGTTGTCAATGGTTTAATAGAGTACAGCAAATCACTTTGGAAAGTTATAGCTTTGAACAACGTGTGTAAATCATTAAAACATGATGGACAATCCGCCTGAGAAATTGGCCATAAGATCGGTCAATTTAACGCCTTTAGATTTCTTTTTTAGTATCTTCAAATAAACCTAAAACAATCGACGTCCTCGAAGTCAACATAACAAACGCCATCCAACAAATTCAATCAAGTTTATGCGACAGAGTCATTGAAAGTTCAACCTCCCGAATACGTGCCACCAAGCAAAGCCGCAGCAGACATTTGAACGATTTTTTTATTCCACACTTAATGATATAAAATATAAAACATTCAGTTTAAAAAAATAAGTGAATATCTCACACGCTTCTTTTTTTATTTACATTTACACATATTTCGAGCGTCCTTATTGAAAGATTATTTAAATGATATTTAATAAATAGACACGTTATATCTAATTTTACTTACCATTTCCTTTTCAACAGCGTTTTATTCAAAATTATATTTTTAATTGAAATGTCAGTGAATTAATTGTAAAAACATTAAATATTGAATTAACAAATATTCCGCATCAAGCATAATAATGTCACTATTCGTTTAATGTCACTTTCAATGTGTCAACTGCCGTTTCTTAATATTGTAGAAAGGCACTATAATTGAAAAAATAAAAACACATTCTCATAGGACTATTTCCATAATCAAATATATTTATACTCACTACCGATTTCGCTTATCGCCAGCATTATCATCATGACAAACAAGGCTACTTATAAAAATATCTACGTATTGAATTTTCTAATTATTTAATTCATTATATTCCCTAAAATATTAAAGTAGAGGTTATTGAGATTGTAAAAATTTCTCTTTTTATTTTTGCTAACGAGTTTTTCGTGATTGTTTTTGAACTCTGGATTTTTGGGTTCGGACAACGAACACATATTCTGATGACGAACTAAAAAGATCTTTCTAATCCACTTACCTTATCTGTAATATAATAATGATCGGTTAACGAACTTTTCGGATAGTGAATTTTTATGTTTTTTAATTGATCACCAACTGTGTAAAGATATAATATGTTCATTTTTTTATTCACAAGACTAAAAAAATCGTCGATAAAACTATGATTGATTTTTTTTAATCATTAATTTTAAAAAATGCTATGCCTACGCTGTTTGACATTTAATCAAGGATAATGAGCTCCGAATCGATCTTCATTTTTTACGCTACAATTAACAAAAAAAGGTTTTTATTGTGCGTTGATAATGATGCAAATTTAGTAAACATTATATCCCATACCAACTCATTATAAACTAGCGTTTCTCAACCTGAGGTACGAGAAAGTATGTTCAACTTTTATTAGTGTAACTTAAATTTTAAGTAAAGTGTAATGACGTACAATTTTTTTTTTACTGATGTACGCACTCTTTAAAGCAAAAGTCATCTGTTAAATGCTACATGTACATTCAACGGCTAGAGTAAATATAGTAAAATTATCAGTGGATGAAAAAGTAATAATATGATATAAATGTTTTGTCGCTCACGACCTTTACGAGCTTTACCGTTCAGAATATTCAGGCATTTTACCACGCGAATAAAATAAAACTGACACACAGTAAACAGTTTGCATCTTTTATGTGTTTACTAGGTTTGCTACGTATCAGTACTATTGTAACAGTTAGTATAATGCTTGAAGATGTCAAAAGGAGATACGCGTATCGTCAGTGACAAATCGTTGATTTTTTTTATTATTAAAATTTCTTTAAGTTCCTACAGACGATATAGTAAATTATTTTTGCGTGCCACTTGCCATTGTTCTATCAGAAGAATCACAAGAGAGCAGAAATAATTATTTCTTCGTTGAACTAATAAGACATACGTACACATATAGTATACACACAATCAACAATTTATAATATTATTTATGAGAATAAAAGTGTTAATACAGAAAGAATAATTTATTTTTGACCAAAGCCTGAATCATTGGTGAATCATTTGCATTGTTAAAAATATCGACTGGTGTGCCGTGGAAGACAAAAGGTTGCAGAGCACTGGTGTGTATGCTCTGATTTTTTAATACAAATAGCTCTCTTAGTTATATTTAAATACACGGTGAAAAAAATAGCAATGTATTTGAGTTCTACAAATTTTACTAAATATATAGATGACAGCTATTTCGGCTTACGCTTTCATAAGATATGTAAATTTTGTAGGATATGTAAATTTTGTAGAACTAAAATAAATTGCTTTTTTTCCAACGTGTTATAATGCAGTTTTACCAAATAAATGCCAATTCAATCAATTATATTAAAATGCTTGAATAAATTTGTTCAATAAAGAATATCGTTCAATAAATGCTGTAGCGCAAATGAGTAGTGGGTGCCAATCGCAAAGATGGTTAAGAAACATCGTTTACACTAACCCGGATCTTTAAAAAAATTGTGATTTTTTTCGCGTATAGAAACACTCTCGAACTTGTTAAAGTTTGTAAACGTCATTACACACTCGCTTGACTACAAAACAGATTATAATTCAATACAGAATACATTGAATGATTTTCGCACAGGTTTTTTTTAAAGTTTGTTTGCTAGGAAATTTACATAGCACTGCGGTTTTACCAAGTATTCATGGTTAGTCAACTTTTAAAATTAATCTATAATATATTTATTCGTACAAAATCAGAATAAACATTATTGCCTTAATGATTTCGACATAAACTCATGCGCATTCGTTTATTATTATTTTTAATTTAAAACCATTAATGCAAATAGGAAACGACTTTACATTTTATCTTATATTCATACGGCTTCAAAAATATAATATATTTTAATACTCTTATCAACTATTGAAACTCTTAAGCGTTTGCTTTAATTACATACGTTTTTAATTAAAATTTTCCTAATGTTGGCCAGTTAATGATATTCTTTAAAAAAAAACATAAATGATGAACAAACTTGCAGAGATTATCAGAAAAATTCAAACTGAACTTAAATCAAAAATTATTTCGTGCATTATTATCTCATAAAAAATCTATACACTGCAGCCGTCTCAACAATTGAGACCTTAGCGACCAAGAGGCTAATTTATAATTTTAAGAAAATAGTTTATTGAACACGGTGAACAAATAGCAATGTATCTTAGTTCTACAAAATATATAAGATAAATTCTTGATAATTATTTTGACGTATCCATCATCAGAACATAAAATAGCTTGTATATATAGAACTATCATATAGTTCTGATGATGGTAAGCTGAAATAGCTATCAAATATATATCTTAAGAATAATAAAAAAAAACATTGCTGTTATTTCACTGTATTACAACGGAGTTCTATCAAATTAATGCCAATTCGATAAATAAATAGTTTACTTTATTTTCATTATTTTACACCACTCAAGCAGCCAGTATTTGTGTTTTTTATTTTTTAGTTTATTCAAAATTGTCTGTTATAATGTATTCACTTACTTATTTCAAAGAGATATTTTGTGTCAAATGTTGTACTTCACTGATATTCAAGTTTTTTTTTATGTTTTTCTGTTTCGAAAATAAGATCTAATGACTGATAAAACGTCCCTCTTCAATCTATAAGATTTCACAAATATCTATTAAATGAGTTTTTTTTACCTTAAATGCTGCTGGAAAACTTGCAACCGATTTCGAAATACTCAATTTCGTAAAATACTTTAGTTTATACATACACAATTTTTTTTATCCACTGTACATTTAATTTACTCGTATTCAACCAAATTAAATACTTTATTAATTCATGTTAATTAAGTAAAAAAAAATAATAATCGCAACAACACCAATACTGTCGCATTGCTTTATTTATATTCGCGATGTTCGCATTTTAATTGGTGACAAAATTTTGCAAAGTTTTATTGCAATTATATTTTGAAATACCATACAATAAAGCAATTATTAATTACGAAATATTTTGGGCTATGAATGTGTTATTTAAATTATCAACTCTTTTATTTAACATTAACGTTATTTTGATTTTAATTTTACTAAAATAATGTCTTAAAAATTAATCATATTTAGAAACAAAAGCGCAAAACAGAAGGATATTAATTTTAGTATGTTATTTAAATCGCTTTAAACTAAAGTGTTTTTTATTTACAGTGCAATATTTCGCGAAAGCAAATGATAATTTTCATCAAATAATGTATGGCAGACGTCACGCTAAAACCAGTTGTGATGAAATAGTATGTCATTAACTTGACAAACATTTTAAAATATCTATCGCTTAGCAAGTTACCTTGGCATTTCAAAATTCGTTGTATACAATGTGACAAATTAAAATAATCAAAAAACATCTTTCATTATCAACTGTTTCATTTTTATGAGTCTTATTTCGCAAAGTGGCTGGCTATCGTGATATATTCCGGTTATTTTATGTTATGTATATAAATATGAATGTTTAAAAAACCTTTTATTTCGTGAAATCATCGTTTTTATTAGTGATTTTCGTATCTCAACATGTCATATTCAAAAATTACATTTCAGTAAAATATTTACCATTTCATGAACGTAAAATAATATTGTTTTTATGCGGGTGGTCCATAAGTTTCGAATTGCTTAGTGTTTGATCCCAGGCTAGTTATCAGTGATTGAATATCATCTGACTCGTCAGTAGTTGAGCTGAATCTGTTAGAGGTGCTATCGCCGGTCGAGGTAAAGCCTCCTACTGAGAAACCGCTAGTGCCTGAAACCGATGATCCCTTTGATGACCCACTTCCGGTCAGTCCAAAACTTCCAGATGATAATCCACCGGCCCCCGACCCGGCTCCACCTTTAGTTGCGCCACTTCCAGTTGATCCAAAGCTCGTTGTCGTAGAGCTACCAGAGCTGAAACCTGAACTTCCTTTGGACGCGCCGCTACCGGTCGCTCCAAAGCTCCCGGATGTCGATCCACTCGCCCCTTTTGCTGCTCCACTGCCAGATGCTCCGAAGCTTGTTGATCCAAGACTGCCAGATCCAGATCCTGTTGCTCCTTTTGAGGCACCACTACCTGTTGCTCCAAAACTCCCGGTTGAAATGGTAGTGGTTTTTGAACCTGAAAAGCCACCGCTTGATCCGGATACTCCACTGCCTGATGATCCGAATCCTGATCCACCGCCAATAGTCGATCCAAAACCGGTCGATCCAGAAGCTCCCTTAATTGAGCTGCCGCTTGATCCCGATACCGTTTGCGTAAGGCGCCCACTAGAGCTTCCTGAAGATCCACCACTATATTGCCCAAACCTTCCTCCAGCTACATTTTTCAATCCTCCGGCTGCTACAAGCTCTGCATTGATTTCGTCTTCGCTAATTGATCCATCCCCAATGATAGAAACACCAGAAATTCCATCTACGTTGTTTATTTTTTTGTCGTTCTTGTATTTGACGAAGAAAACTTCTGGTTTGGTTGGTTTCAATGGAGATGGAGCAGGGATTGAGATTTCTTCTCCTTCTTCAGGCTGTTTGACCAATACATAGACGATAGTCTTTTCTTCAACCTGTGGGCCAACATTGACAAGAGCAGAACGTTGTGCATCGTATGTTGGAGCCTTAACGAAAATGATTTTGTAATGCTTCTCTGGTGGTGGGGCAGGAGCTTGTCTAAATTGCGTCTTAGTAACTGGCTCTTCTGGTGCAACATGTACGTAATAAGATTTTTTGATAATTGGTTCTTGCTGATAGCTTGCTTGCGAAACTGATCCGAATCTGTTAGAAGATGAAATACCCCCGAAACCGCTTCCTCCCGGTCCTGAGCTGGAGAATCCGGCATTTCCTGACGTGGCACCACCAAAACCACCAATGCTTCCAGTTGATCCAGAGCCGGAGAATCCACTACCTGATGTGGCACCTCCAAATCCAGTCTTACTTCCTGTGGAGCCAGAACCTGAAAATCCAGTGCCAGATGTGGAACTTCCAAATCCAGTTTTTGATCCAGTGCTGGAAAATCCTGTGTTTCCTGATGAAGCACCTCCGAATCCAGTATTACTTCCAAGTGATCCGGAACCGGAGAATCCAGTGCCAGATGTGGAACCTCCGAAGCTAGTCTTTGATCCAGAACTGGTGAACCCAGTGCTGCCAGAAGATCCACCTCCGAAACCAGTTTTGCTTCCACCGGATCCTGTGCTGGAAAATCCTACGTTGCCAGATGTGGCACCTCCAAATCCAGTATTACTTCCTACAGATCCAGCACCTGAGAATCCTGTACCAGATTGTGAACCTCCGAAGCTAGTCTTTGATCCAGAACTGGTGAACCCAGTGGTGCCAGAAGACCCACCTCCGAAACCAGTCTTGCTTCCACCGGATCCTGTGCTGGAAAGTCCTACGTTGCCAGATGTGGCACCTCCAAATCCAGTATTACTTCCTACAGATCCAGCACCTGAGAATCCTGTACCAGATTGTGAACCTCCGAAGCTAGTCTTTGATCCAGAACTGGTGAACCCAGTGGTGCCAGAAGACCCACCTCCGAAACCAGTCTTGCTTCCACCGGATCCTGTGCTGGAAAGTCCTACGTTGCCAGATGTGGCACCTCCAAATCCAGTATTACTTCCTACAGATCCAGCACCTGAGAATCCTGTACCAGATTGTGAACCTCCGAAGCTAGTCTTTGATCCAGAACTGGTGAACCCAGTGGTGCCAGAAGACCCACCTCCGAAACCAGTTTTGCTTCCGCCAGATCCCGTGCTAGAAAATCCTGTGTTACCCGATCCAGCACCTCCAAATCCAGTACTACCTCCTAAGGATCCGGAGCCGGAGAATCCGGTACCAGTTGTGGAACCTCCAAAGCTTGTTTTTGATCCAGTGCTGGTGAAACCAGTGTTGCCTGAAGATCCACCTCCGAAACCAGTATTACCTCCTATGGACCCAGCACCAGAAAATCCAGTACCAGATGTGGAACCTCCGAAACCAGTTTTAGATCCAGTGCTGGAGAATCCGGTACCTGATGTGGAACTTCCAAAGCCAGTTTTACTTCCACCTGATCCACTTCCAGAAAATCCAGTATTTGTTGTTTGGCTTCCCAGGGAAAAGCCACCTTGTCCAAATTGTTGAGAGCCTCCTGATAATCCAGATGTAGCAGGCCTTGCGTTGCCGCCTCCTGAAGTGTCAGTATAAGTTTGAGTAGCAATGAAAGATCCAGTGCTTTGGGGTCGGCTTCCACCAGCACCTTGAGCACCAAAACCAGCTCCAAACGAACCTTGCCCACCGCTTGCAAATTGACCTCCACCAGTTGCACCACCAGCGCCTTGATAAGCGTTTCCACCAGTAAGACTTCCAGATGTGGTCTTAGAGTCATATTGGTACTTCTGTTGGAAACTGTTGCTGCTTACGACACTGGGAAGCTGTTGACCACTTGTAACAGCTTGATACCCACCACCTTGCGTGAATGCGGTTTCATCAAAACCTCCTGAGGCAGGTACATCGTATTGGTAGCCTTCTTCTTCCTGGCAAACCACCGCAGCTACTGCGGCTAAAAGCTGAAAATAAATGTAAATTTTAAACTTGCATAAACATTCCTCAAATAATATTGATGTTCATTTCATTTCAAATTGAAATATATAATCAATATTCCTAAAGGATATTTTAAAAACTAATTAACTAACTTTGGTATTATACAAAGAAACGAACCGGACTTTATTTTAAAACGAAAATTAACATCTTCTCAAAAGTGTCTTGACTCTGGAAATTCTCTCATATTTTCTAGCATGTACTATAAAACACTGACCAATCAGCCGTCTCAACAGTTGAGACGTTAGCTGTCAGTGTGTTTCTTAAATATAAATATCTTCGATGGTCATTTTGAAGTGGAAAGGTCTTTTGTATTCCTAAAAAATATACATTATTTGATGAATACTGCAACCAAAATTGTTATATTATAATAATCGTAGTCGGCAAACTTTCGCTTAACACTTGGAAGTAATTAGAATCAATTTGTATTTATTGATTGAATTGACATGAGTCAAATAAGCTTGGGAAATTTCTTAGAACTAAAATGCTTTGCTCTTTTTTTACCGTATTAATTTGTACGTAAAAATAAAAAACAAATACTGACAAAAATGCTCGCATAGAGAATTGAAACTGATCATTTCAAAAATATTAAAAATATGCTACGCAGTATAATTTAGATGGCATTTGATTCGGTCAAATTTTATAAGCTAAAACTCAATCAAACTGTCAGTTCTAGCTCATCTGTTCACTAAAAATCCTGACGATGCCATAATGTGAATCCTGGTTTATTAATAAAAAACTTTTTTTAAATAATTTTCAATCGTATAATACAATATTTACCCAACACAATTCTACTCTTAACGTCATCAAAGTTAGTTCTAAATATAGATCTGATAAACTATATTATTATTAAAATAACATAGAAAAAAACAATCAAATTTGAATTCTTGAAACTTTATACAATTCCATATGCTTTGTCACTAACGACCCATTTCTACCTTTCGGCATCTCCAGTTATTCTATCACACTGATACAACGTGTAAATAATAAAAATTATAAACGCGTAGAGAATATTATCGTTTTGTGAAACCTGACTTAAGATTTATTTTCTCTTAGCTCTTTACGGCTTCGTGTCGGTTGTGTTGCATCCGTGTGATATATGTAATGTTTGAAGATGCCGCAAGTCAAAACCCGGATTGTTAATGACAAAATATGTGGAATCATACAAAGTTTGAACAATTCAAATATCACGGTAAAAAAGTAGCAATGTATTTTAGTTCTACAAAATTTATAAGTTATATAGTTGAAAGCTATTTCGGCTGACGTTCTCATCAGAACAAACGCAATACCTTATAATTTTTGTATAACTAAAATACGTTGCTATTTTTTCAGCGTGTTATATTGGAGTTCTAACAAGTGAATGCCAATTCAATCAATAAACTCAAATAATATTGTTGATTTCTGACAACAGTAAAACCGAGATAAATTTTATAAATAATTAAAATTTTACAAATTATAAGCTTTATATAAAAAAAACTTGATGACAATTGAGAAGATATAAAATATTAAAAATAAACACTGTTTTCGTTTAGTGCATCAGCATTTTCAACTAAAGTTATTTTAAATTAATATTTCAAAAATTACGGAAAATATCGTTTGTTTTTTTTTTAATTAATAAATTATTCTTTTCACATCACTCGATTTAAAAACTAAAAACACATTTCGGCCGCACTTTCATCACGATTTTTCATTTGACACCCAACGCAAAATATGCTTTGGTCAGTTTTATATTTAAAATTTTCCGTCGTTAATATGCATCACTGTAAACAAAAGACAAAATTGTTGTACGTACCAATATTAATTTCATTTTTCAAGTGTTAGGAAAGCAGGCTCCGCTGCAATGGCAACCTTTGAACTGATTAATAAATGGACCCCCGACACATATTTATACGGAAAAAGGATAAACACTACTGATAAAGCGATTCATTTCAATACACTTATATCAAACCAGAAAAACGCCGGTTACATATGACTTCATCAAATGTCAAGTTTAAAACACAAGGACCTTTAAAATGTTGATGACCTTCGATAATAATTATTATTTTTCGTTGATTTTATGTTTTGTATAAAAATTAGCACATTTTTCGGAGGTAGGAAGAACCACTACAACTTTTTCGTGATATAACATCCAAACATGCTTAATTTAGCTCCATTTATTTCTATCGACGTTCGCTTACATTTCCATAAATTGGGCAGAATTTTTCGAGTCCACTGAAAACAGCATAATGCGACCGTTTATTTTTTTTGCACAGAAGAACGAGAAAATTTAATTTATTAACACAAAAATTATTTCAGACATTCCGTCCCGTTTTCAGAAATGGTACAAAATATAAAATGTCTTTATTAAAATATTTTAAATTAATTTATGACATCGATTGAAGTTGATTGAGTAAAATTTCAATATCAAATTTGAATAGTCGAACGATTCCACATGTTTTGTCACAAAGAATCCAGGATTCGCTTTTCGTCCTCTTCAGTCATCATTCTATCTCACGGATACAACAAGTAAATAATTAAAAGTATAAACGTGTGGAGAATATCATCGTTAAGTGATACTTGACTTACAAATTATTTACTCTTAAATATTTTTGTTTTCGTGTCAGTTATTACTGCATTCGTGTGATAGAATGCTTGAAGATATCGAATGGCAAAACCCGTGTCGTAAGTCATTAAACATATGGAATCGTACAAAGTTTCAGCTATTCAAGTTGTATTTTAAATTACTTCTAACGTTTTCCTTAGTCTGCGTTTTATTAATTGAAAGAAGTGGATAAAGTTCTTTTTAAAATCGTTAAATTCTATATTATATAGCTCTAGCAATGTATGCCGAGCTTTGTAAGTATGCCTATCAAACTATCTAACAAAATTATATACTTAACCTAGATTAACCGATTACTTTATCGATTCGACGACTTTGAAAAATATCTCAATGAACAATTTGCCGGATTGATTGGTTGATCTTTAATTTAATGCAAACTAATAGGAAAGGAAGGAAAAAACCTAACAAAAATAAACTTTTTTTTTTATCGGAGTCGTGGTTCTCAAACGATTCCACAGCCCTGGCTTAACCTTATTAATATCAATGAATATTAACAAATCATATTAATAAATTTGTGAATAATTGTCGAACCTATTTGTTAAAAACAACTGCATTTTTTCGTCAGTTCTTCTGCATGAGTGTGATATAATGACTGAAGATGCCGAAAGGCGAAATCCGGGTTGTTAGCGACAAAAAATGTGGAATCGTACAAAATTGCAACAATTCAAATTATTACACTTGACGGAAAGAATTCAAAATATCCCAGTTTTTGCAACACCAAATGTTTACTAAAAATTTTCAATAGCTCCTAACATCATGTCTAAAAAATTTAAAAAATCAATACAGATCAGCAATTTGATTCAAACATTTTTTGTTCGAAAATCCAAAAACAATCTCACTTGAATATCCCGATTGTAAATCATAACACCTTCAACAGGCGCGTAGGGCTTTAAGGGTAGAAAAATGTCGTAATTAAAAGCTTTTATGATATCGACTGAAGGTGCTTGATGGAACTTCAATATTAAATTTGAATTGTTGCAACTTTGTACGATTCCATATGTCTTGTCACAGTCGTCAGTTCTGTTGCATCCGTGCGATGGAATACCTGAAGATGCCGAAGGGCGAAACCCGGGTCGTTTGTGACAAGACATATGGAATCGTACAAAGTTGTAACAATTCAAATGTAATTAAAAGACTTCGCATGTATATTTACTATTAGAAATATTAATCTAAAATTTTCTTATTGAAGATTTGAATCCCCGAGTTCAAATTCACCTGTAATATCCACTCAGTTCCGCATAATAGGTGAAAAGTCAAGGCAACAGTATGGTCATGAAATACAGCTCACACGTAATGAAAATACATTAAACTTAATAGTTGATACTTCATTTACCATGTTAATTTAATTGTGGATGAATTCAATTTCCCTGATAATAAAAATGTGAGTAATATATAATAACTATTAAATAACAAAGAAGATTATTTTCATGGCGACTTAAATTATAGCCATTATATATTTTAAGATGAATTATTTTCAGTGCATCATTTATTTTAACTCGTCGACTCCCGGAGCCGTGATTTAACGTGATAGACCAGCCATTCAAAAACCGTTAAATTAGTGATGTCTAGCAATGCATTTGATAGGAAAATCGTGGTATTTCTTTAAGTCAAAACAGTCATCTAATTAGTGTTATGGTATATGTAGGTTTATGATATCGACTGAAGGCGCTTGATGGAATTTCAATATCAAATTTGAATTGTTGTAATTTAACTTTGTTGTTGTGGAATTGTTGAATACCTGAAGTTGCCGAAGGGCATAACCCGGGTCGTTTGTGACAAAACATGTGGAATCGTACAAAATTATAACAATTCAAATTTTTATATGTAGGTATTGATTTCAATGATCTAATCGTTGAAAACTTAATCGTTGCGCGCGCAACATGCGATACCCACATCTCTCTTTCAGGAGACGACATTACAGTGGCACTGAAACTCTCTGAGTAAGAATTTTACAAGATCCAAATGACAGGTTGTCCGCGGAATATGGCAGAACATGTTTGCAAAGCACAAAGTTTAAGTGAGAATCGGCACATGTGTAAACAATGTCGTGTTCACAACGAACAATATTGGCAGTTTCGTCACACCAGGACTAATCACTTAAATGTTATAAGCCATCTCAAAAAGTTTCGTTTGGATTTATAAAATATTTCTACAGTTAAATACACTTTTAGTTTAAACTTAAAAATGTCATTTCTTAAAAAAAAAACCGGGCACAGGAGTTGATTTTCCAACTTTTTGCTGGGACTGATAGCGATTTGATAATGGTCCTAATCATAAATATATTATCACGGTGAAAAAATAGCAATGTATTTTAGTTCCACAAAATTCTTTGAAATTGTTTAATTTTCTGTTATTATTTAAATACACTGCTTTTCCAACAAGAAATAACAATTACCCCCTTAAAAGTCCATTTTACATTTTAAAGTGCCCTGCTATACGTTTAGCTGAAGCGTAAATTATGGGATTGACAAAAAATTTCTTAGCTTTATTTTACTATCGAAAAACCACTCGATACTTTTTGCAAAATACGCGTAGAATCTTCGCGAAGTTTTCGACTCTTTTTATCAAAATTCTTTACGAATTTATGAATTTGAATTTCAATAATCCAGATTGTCAAATGCATAACAAACAAGGTTATTTTCATTACGATTGCTTTCATAATTCAATATTTGTTTTAATTTTTATCAAATAGACATAAATATTGTATATACATATTTACAAATTTCATTCAAAATTTTACTCAAAAATAGAGTAGAAACTATTGCCATATTTTGAATAAAATTTTCGTTTTCATAGGCGATTTTTTAATCGAGTAATATGTTAACCATGACGACGTCTTGGCTGAAAGGCATTATATTTAGATAATGAAATACAATATTTACTTTTTATTTCAAAATTTTTATTATTATGAAATCAGAACAGGTTTCGCTCGTCAAAAGCATTATCAATTTCGGTTAATTGTCAATTGATTATCCATCAATTCCCAACTGAGACTGCAATGCAAATTGATTGGTTGTATATAAACTATATTTTCAATTTTTAGAATAAAAAAATAAGAATAATTCTCCTTATATGAACAAAATATCCAAGAAACCACTTGATAATATTCGCGATAAATGAAACCGACAGTCATTTCAATAATAAAAAAAAAATAGAACCAAAATTTGTCTTTTATTATTTAAAAATCTTTCTCAATGAGCGCAAACGATCATGACTTTATCCATTATACAAAATTGTGGAAGGGTGCCATATTTTAAATAATAAAAACACATTCTTTATTACTATGTCTACAATATAACATATATATGTGTTAATTTTTCACTGAAAATTTTGTACAAATTGCTGTGTTTATAATTCGTATTATATCGCTTAATAATTGTCGCTATGAGTGATACCGGTCCCGATCATAAATATATTTGTAGGAATAGTACTTAATAAAATATATGTTTTTATTATTTAAGATAACAAAGTAAGCAATGTTTTATTATTTAGCCATTTTTTGTATTGCAAAACGATGGTTCACGAATTAAGTCATATATATTTTAATAATTGTTATATAACAAACATTTATCGTTGTATTTTTTGAAACATTCACACAGTTGAGAAAAATATCTTTGACACGGTAATATTTATGGTTTCGCTGATATATTGGAGCCTTATCTGATGGCCGTGATGAAAAAATAATTTGATTTAATTTATATAATTAAAATATAAAAAAAAACTTTAAAATGACGTTATCGTTTAAAACTAGGCAGACATCAGTAGATGTCTAAATTTAGATTTTTAACACAAAAAATACGATAGCTCGTGAAAGGGGAAAAAAATATTTGAATACCAACGATAATTTTAGTACAAACTATATTTTAATTATTTGAGGGGTATACACGCAGATACTTACATTATCGACTGACGGTACTTAATAAAAAATTTATATTGTTGAATCTTTGTAAATTTTCTGGTTTCTCTGGTTTTTCCTTTCGGCATTTTTATGCATTCTATCAGATGCAATAAAACTGACATATAATCAACGATTTTAACTTTGTACATTATTTTAGATATATATATATATATATACGACTTCTAGTTTAATGTTCCAAATTTTTTCTTGTGTTTACTACAACTAATGTCAACCGTGACGAGCTATGTGTCAGTTAAATGGCATGCATGAAGATGCTGAAAGACAAAATCCAGGTCGTTAGTGACAATTTTTTATGGAAATCTACATGCAGTTTCAACGATTCAAATTGAATTAATTTTCTCTCCTGATATGGATACAGAACTTAATAATATTTAGCGCCTCCCGTTTCAACCCTCTAGTCTAACTAAAACTAGCAAAAAATCTCTCATTATAAATATCATTATCTAACTGGCCATATAATTTCACAAGTCTAGAAGAATTCTACGAAACTATAAGATAGAATAAATAATCATTTTTTTTTATTGACACCCACTTATACTTATGAAACAGTAAAACTAGTTTGGTACAGGAAAATAATCGAGTAAATTTATCTCACTAAGTCTTAATCAGGTCCACAATTTTTTCGTTAAATAGACAATCTTAAAAATTATAACATTTGGCGGGCTACCCTTTTTTGTATCATAAATAGTTTCTGTTTTAAAATTATAAGACAAAAAAATACAATAGCATTTTGTCGATTCAACTTATGCAAATCATAATTAATTTTATTAGTAATTAAACGAGAAATATTGTTTTCACGACGTGATTTTTGGAATTGTCTGTCTTTAAGCAAATCAAGCAACAATCTTAATGATTAAATATTGTAGTTTCTTTTTGATTTTAGCTTTGAATTATTAAATCTTATTGTAGAATTTTTTCTACAAATATAAGGAGCTACAAATAAGGAACTATGCTCTAGCAATATTTGAATATACCTTAAGTGAAAGCTCTCTGCAGAATTCAATTAAATTCTTATCACGATGAAATGGTTTTGGATCAAGGTTCTCTTGTAAATCTATCGATTCAAACTTTATATTTACGGGAACGGCGCCCGCGTTATGCGGAAGTGGAATTCCTTCGTATACTATAATAAATATTTTCATATACTATGTGAAGAAACAAATAGTAAAGATTTCACACGCATAAACCTCATAAAACATAACAATACCCTTGCTCTAAATCATATAACAATTTGCTTGATATTATTTCTAGTCAAGAAACATTTATAATATATTTTTTGATTTTGTACGCAAAGACAGTTTGTCTGACTGATAAAAAATTTGATTTAAAAAAACGTATTATATAATATTTCATGCAAAGTGGGTTACCTAAAAATATTTTAATTTTATGATATCGACTGAATGTGGAATTTATGGATGGAAAGTAATGAAATTTAAATATCAAATGTTAAAACATCACACGGTTCCACATGCTTTGTCACTAACCACCCGGGTTTCGCCTTTCGGCATCTTCGGGCTTTCTATAACAAGGATGTAACAAAACTGACACACAACAAACAACAAATATCGGATATTTATCAAAATAAATAATTACAAAGGAAAAACACAACCTCTATGGCTAGGATCCAAATAAAAAACTGAAATAACTTTCAATAATATTGATTTAAAAATAATGACAATCAATTGCCTATGATAATTTTTATTAACTCCAAATAGTGTTAATGAGTATAAAATGAAAAGATTTTATAACAAATAATAATCAGCTATTATTAAAATGTAATTGGGGACTTTTTTGACTTAGAAATACTTACGTATAACAAGTTGGCTGGTAACTCCTTTGGTAGCTAAACGATGCTGACTGTTTATTGTGTGTCAGTTCTGTCGCATCCGTGTGATAGAATGCCTGAAAATTGCCGAAATGCGAAACCCGGTCGTTAGAGAAAAGTATGTTAAATCGTACAAAGTTTTACAATTCTCTCGTGACTAGTGTCTTAAAAAATGCGGGCGTGTCTATAACAACCCGTTAATGTTGCATCACAGTCGGATCAATGTTATAGGAACACATACTGGACATTCAAACAAAGAAACATTTATATTTATATATTACTAAGAGATCCGGTGAGTAAGGAAATTAAAAGGAATCTCGTTATGATAACAAACAACTTTAGGGGAGTGCTCTGCAAAAACCTTTGCTGGAGTGTACTCAAGAAATTACTTAAGTTTCATATCGATCAAATGAATGGTGTAGTAATGCAAAAAGGACAAACAGACATACATACACATTGATTTTTATATCGATAGATATTTAATATACGTATATATATATATTCATACTAAAAATTGAATGATTATTTATTTTAAGGTGAATTGCACGAACATAATTACTTAACATCTAAAGATAGTACACAAAGCTAACTTGTGTTTTATCTAAATGGCATCATTTATCTTCTGCAAGCTTCGCCAAGAGCTCTTTATCAAGTATTCAGACAGTTTCAACATTAAATATATATTTTTTCAATGCAAAACTTGACATCTAGCTCATGGGTGTTTGCGATGAATTTTCTGACAAAATTATTTACCTAAACTATTTTTTTTTTAATATTCATTATAATAATAATATTCTAACAACGGTTTTACAGAACCATTGTGTTATTTAATTTTTTCTATAAAATTTTAATTGATTACTTCATAATACCACATGCTGTGTAACTCGATGTACGGCGGTTCGCTTGAAAGCCATTAAACTCCTGCTAATTTTCAACTTTTAGTTTTTTAATTAGCTGTTATCTTTAGTATTTATTATTATATGTACTGCCTATGGAAATAGTGATGTTACCACTATAATATTTACACATTTTGAATTAAACGTCTTAGATAAACAAAAGTTTGGGATGTCTTTGATTTCCACTCTCTGTGCTATACGTGTCTGTTCATTTGATAAGAAAATTCGATTAAATTTTAGAAAATTAATACGATTTTCATATGGGTAAATTTATTTATCGTTTATTGTGTTTTTATTTTGTACTACAAATATATATACAAATCTTTTTAATAACAAAACATCGAATTTGAATTGTTTACATATTCTACGTTTACAATAGTACAAAGTTTCAACAATTCAAATGTGTTAGTGAAATTCCGTCTAGCACCTTCAGTCGATATCATAAATTATAATAAAAGATCAGTTGATAAACCATGCGATGTGCGAAACCGGTCATGATATTAAAAATATTAAATTGTGAAAATAACTTAAATTCGTTTCAATAAATCATTGAAACATTTTTTTGTTTTTTCATTTTGTTGTCCATTACAATATGGGTTCAAGTCATTGCATACGTCATGTTTAAAGATACCTTAAAAAAATGAAACAGCCGGTTCTGATCAAAAAATATATTGTGGATATGAGTACTAAAAAATGCGTTTTTATTATTTAAATTTTATACTTTATTAAATAAATTTATTTTTAACACGGTGAAAAAATAGCAATGTACTTAAGTTCTACAAAATTATTTTTTACAAATATAGTTGATAGCTATTTAGGCTCACGCCATCGTCAGAACTATCCATCAGAACTATAGTATCCGTCAGAACTATAGTTCTAACGATGGCGTGAGCCGAAATAGCTATCAATTATATTGGTTAAAAATAATTTGTAGATCTAAAATACATTGCTATTTTTTCACCGTGTTATAATAGAGTTCTACCAAGTGAATGCCAATTCAATCAATAAATTTATTTTTATTATTAATGTAATTATCGGATCTATCGAAAGTCACGCAGGAGTATACATAATAAAAACTGTGTATTATTATTTTATCGCTTTTAAGATATAAAAATTATATAAACAACCGTAGAAAAATCCTTACTAGCCAAGCTTATGTAAAATCCGCTTGAAAATATAATTATACAAAGTATATCAACATTTTGAAGCCACTCTCGTATACTGCAAAACAACGCCGTCTGAAAAATTTGAAGTTTGTCCCAGTGGCAGGCAGATTCAACGCATCCAACGAACAAACTATACATGTTCAAAATTACTCAGTTCCACTTAATTCAATGAAAATTTGTTGAAATAAAAATGATTCCACGAAATAAACAATTTATACCTAACATTAAAAAATAATTTCTGTTAATCTAATTCAATTGAAAATCATTCTATCGATTAAATTGGCATTTACTTGCTAGAACTCCATTATAACACGGTGAAAAAAAAGCTATGTATTTTAGTTCTACAAATTTAACAAAAGATATAGTTGATAGCTATTTTGGCTCACGCCATCCTCGGGATAGTTCCGATTGCATCACATACATTGCTATTTTTAGGCAATATGATTGAAAAATCACATGTATCGTGATTGCAAGGTTCTCAGTCAAGGTAATTGTTTCAGTTTTTAACAAAAAAATTGAAAAACATTGTACGATTCCACATGTTTTGTCATAAACAACCCGGGTTTCGCCTTGCGACACACTCAGGAATTCTACCACACAGATGTAACAGAGCTGACAGGAACTGACAATTTTACAGAACAAGGTCAGCTTTGATCTATTTGATACAATTCCTGAAGATGCCTAAAGACGAAACCTAAGTCATTACTGATAAAACATGTGAAATCGTATAAATTTTCAACAATAGAAATTTGATTTCAAAATTCTGTCAAACACCTTCAGTCAATATTAATAATATAATAATAAAAGAATTAGAAATTTCAACGTTTAAATAAGAAATAATTTATAACATTTCTAGTAACAAAAATGTGTTTTGTGTTTTTGATGTCATAAGTATGACTTATGTTATTATTCTCTCATATATTTGATAATTAGTGTCATATGCTACAATTTTTGAATAAGTCTGCGTATTGTGTTTGTGCACGCGTGTGAAAATCAAAAAACAAACTTAAGTGACTATCGAACGTTGGGTAATCCCATTTGGAAGAGATCATTTTATCATGCTAAAAAGAAGCAATTTAACTTAATAAAACTAATGCAACATTTTCAGCGTGTCACCAAAATCAAATTAAATTGCTTAGTTAAATTTTATCTTTATTTTGGGAAATTTATTAACAAATTTGACCTTAGTCGATTTTCGTTTGCATAAACAATTTGACAGCCACTGAATTTATGTTAGTAGTACCAACGTTACTAAATCCGACAATAATGAGTCATGCGGTTTTATTAATAACGAAATGAATTGCAATTATTGAATTATAAAGTTTTTTCAACACAGCTTTAAACTTGTCAAGGTGATGTTTTCAAATTAAGGCCATACATCACCATTATTTTATAATTTCCTTAGACAAGCATTATAATCTCACACAAATTCTACCTGCCTACAGTTCTTGAGCATCTCGTTAACCTTTTCGCAGCTGGAAATAAATCACGCCGAAAATCAGGCCGAATATTTTTGGTCAAAATAAAATTTGTCAAAAATAACTTCTTTTCTGCTGTTTTAGAAAAAAAATATAATTAACTTACAAAATATCATATTTCTTGCATTGATTTTTAGTGTAAATTAAAAATGTACTTACAATATATCTAGTCTGTGGCAACACGAACACTGCGCCATTCGTCGAGATATATTGTCTGTGGCAACTATCTGGTTAAATCAATTAATATTTTTTCCTAATCATAATGAGAAAATGGATTTGTATTAATAATAAATCGATTAGCAGCGGCTATCATTATTTCGCTAATACCATTGAAATAATATTCTCTTCCTTTACAATGTTAATTGAAAAAAAAACTATTGTAATTCGATAAGGATGTTCCTTTGTAAGATATCATATATTTATATTACTATCTTTAGCAGTGTCTGTCAAACTGTATGCCACTAGTTACTGTAAGAAGTCTCAAAGTGTGCCGCGAAGAAAAAAGCCTCAAAACTGTCCACGTGAATTAAAACCTATTTGTATAAACTTTCTACATCCACACATGTTAATAAATACTTTTTGAATCGAAATAAGCTGTCAACGATTTGAATATCTCTTTGGAATCAATATTCTCGAGTGGCTATAACAGCAAATAAATCTTGATTGCCATTTGGATCGTCGTATCTTTCCGAATATGGTTTTTCGGCACTCATTGAAATGAAGTCAAAAAACGAAAGTTACAGGCCTTAGATGAAGAGTTGTGTTTGTTTATCTAGTTCAGAGCTGTTTTTTTTTCTTTTCTTTTTATAAATCAATTGCATCCATAACACTAATTCAGCTATATAAAAAAATATATCAAAACAATGTTGCCTACATTATGATTTTCTTTATTTATATGAATACGCCAAATTTCTTTTTTTAGGGATTTTTCCGGTGTGCAGTAAAAAAATCCTACTGGCCAGTAGGTCGTGAATTATAAACGTTTGACAGACAGTGGTCTGTAGTAATGAGATATGATGCTAAATTTTATTATTTAAAACATAATTGATTTATGTGCGATTATTATTTATATTTTTTTTATGTGGAAGCATTTCCTGTGTAAAATTTGGTTTGCCAACCCTCCATGATTTGTCAGGATTTTCTAAAAGTTGAAGTTGTTGCCCAAAATCCAGGTTGAATGTCAAAATTGCCCTGAATTTCATAAAAAGCTATCATTCCAAAAAAATATTATGATTATGACTATGTTAAATGAGGACCATCAGCTACTCATTGAAATAAAAAAAACTGTAGTACAATATACGCAATAGATTGCCTGAAGTTGCCGAAAGGCGAAACCAATGTCATTAGTTACAAAACATGCGTAATCGTACAAAATTTCAACAGTTAAAATTTGATATTGAAATACCATCAGGCACCTTCAGTCGATGTCATAAATTATATTAATTGAGATTTTATTTTTAATCACTCGAGATTACATACACCCTGCCAAAAAAATCAATTTCATTCATCTTTTCTATTGAGTAGTACGGTGTACCACCCGGTTACGGTGTAATACTTAGTAATACTTCTAGTCGATGAATTACTCTATCCACACTTCCGGATCGAATAATTAGAATAACTGCTAAGTCTAGTTGTATATTTTTATTAAATAATAATTAAAACATCATTCGTCATTTTTAAGTAGTGCTAACTATAACTGAAAAATATTAAATCAAATAAATTATGATCTTTTATCTTTTAATTTAATGTAATTTTGAATATTATTTGAATATTTAATATATATTTTATTCCGGATAAAGAAATCTTGATGCCCTTTCTTACAAGCCTACATACTATTTTGAACAGGGATGGCTTGGACCATTGATAAAAAACTCAAAGTTAAAAAATACTGAGAGCATTTTTAATTGCATATTTTTAATGAATAAAATGGTCAACATACATAGCATGGGTTTCATATTTTAAAAGCTGATATATTTAAAATTTTGACTTTCAAGTATTAAAATAGTTTTATAAATTTTATTTGGTATTATCAAAACATCTCTCGATATGAAGTCGAAAATTGTTGAAAGGTCTAATTTTTTGCGATATTTGCCGCCAAGTCAGCGGTGCCGATCGGTTCAACGGCAGGTTGTGAAGAAAATCTATCCTCCTCATTAATCTAAAATCATCTTCATAACACTTTTTTAAAGGTCTTATAATTTATCTGCGTATCTGAGCGGTCCAATGGAAGGTTGAACCGACTTCCTCAGCTCTTCTCTTCCTGTAAAAGATATTTGATGGAATTTCAACATCAAATTTGTTTTGTTGACACTTTGCACACGGATGCAATGAAACTGTCAGCTCTCTCGCATCCACGTGATAGAATACCAGAAGATGCCGAAAGTCGAAACCGAGATCGTGAATGACAAAACATGTGGAATCGTACGAAGTTACAGCAGTATTTTGGTTTTAAGTTTTTATTTGTTGTACAATCATTTCACGAAGGGCTCATTAATAGTATTAAGCGTTAATAAAACTTATCGCTTATTATTATTGAATCAATATTATTGAATAATTAAATTATTTATTTGGAGACTAGCCTTAGAGTCTGTGTTTTTCTTTTGTAATTAACTCCTTTGGTATATAACCGATGCCAACTGTTTATTGTGTGTCAATTCTGTAGAATCCGTGTGATAGAATGCCTGAAGATACTCAAAGGCGAAACCCATGTCACTAGTGACCAAAAATGTATAAATTTTCAACAAATCAAATTTTATATCGAAATCTCTATCTAATCTAATCAATAATCTCTAGTCGATATCATAAACTATATAAATGATCAATGATTAAATTTAACAGAGAATAAAATATCTTTCCAATCCGCTCCTGAATGTGGGAAAACGATAATATAAGTAATACATTGTTAAATTAAAACGCATTGACAAATTTATGGTCATAATATATAAATTCTTCCCATCATAATTGCATGGTGGGTGTTTATTTATATCCATAAGAGTGTGATTATATGAACATGACATTTCAAAAAACGCAAGCTGCATTAGACTTGTTTGCTATTTTAATATGTATTTTGAGTGATTAACGATTGTTTATACGCTGTGAGGATGCTAATTTAGTGTTAAAAAATGCATTTAAATTAATTGAAATGTCTCTCGTGTATCTTAATTGGGATTATCGATAATTAAGTACTAACCTATTTATTGAAGGTGTTAAGTATCACTTTTTCGAGAGAGGCGCTATATTATCCGCTAACCCAAGGTGTTGTTTTGATTTTTTTTTCTTAAATGTTGATAATCGATTTGAGGTACAATTTTTTTTTAAATATTGTAGTATCCAATTTACTATATCGACCAGGGCGGTGGAGTCATTAAAACACGACTCCGACTCCGACTCTTGAGCCCTGATATCGACTGAAAGTAAATGATGGAATTTTACTATCAAATTTGAATGGTATATAAAATAAAATATTGATTGATTTATTATAGGTTTCGCTTTTTGGTGTCTTCATACATTCTATCATACTTTTAAGGTGTTAACTGTCACTTTTTGATGGAAAGGCATTATATTTTAAATAATAAAAACACATTTTTTTAGTACTTATTTCCACAATATATTTTTTGATCAGGACCGGTTTCGCTCATCGCGAGCATTATCAACTGATGATGATGATGACGGATATATTCAGTTGATAATGCTCGCGATGAGCGAAACCGGTCCAGATCAAAAAATATATTGTGGAAATAAGTACTAAAAAAAAATGTGTTTTTATTATTTAAAAAATTCTATCATACGTTTGCAATGCAAATGAGTTTTAATATAAATCATTACCTCGTTTTTACATTCCATTTGGGTTTTTAAAACGTTATTTATGAAAAATTCTTGATTAATTGGGCTAAAAAAAAAGTATTGAAATTGAAATAAAAAATATTTTTTATTTAGATAATCACGCAAATCTTCAAGTCCAACTTTTTGTGCTGGTTTCACAGCTTTTTCCATCTTATAAATCGATCAGAAATCTTCGTCCTTAAAACGTAAACTACGGGAAATACAATCTACTAAATCAAAACAGGATTGTGAAAGTTGAACGCTAACAGCGGGAAATTTTGATTTTCCGGGACAAACTTAACCCATAATTTTTTTTAAATTTAAAATTTAAGCAGTGGAAAATACAAACGTAGAAACGGATATTATATGCACTAAAATGAAAACAGAATTGTTAAAATTGAACGCAAATAACGGAAAAACTTTAAGTCCAGGAATGTGAAAACGGGGTTTCACTTTACTTTTTTCAGCCTATTGTACATCAAATTTAAAATATTTCAAACGCAAAAAACGGAAAGTATATTGTTACGTAAAATTGGGTACTCTATGTAGTAAAATAAAACTGAAAGAAATGATCGCAAATGGTAAGAAATTTTGATTTCTAGGCACGTAAAAACGGGGTTTCACTGTACAGTTTTTAAAAAATATAAACTTATTTTTCTTCCAGATTCTTTCACAATTTCTAAAACACTTTTTTAGTATATTTCTTTGAAAACAGAGCCAGTTTTTAAATCGAAGACATCAATAACAAAATAAATTTATAAATTTTTGAGTAGGTTTTTAATATACTGTTATGACTCAAGTGGGTTTTTATAAAATATTTTTTTAGTTTTTTCTTCGATAGATATATTATTTAGATTATTGAATAAATAAAAACACTTCTTTTATTTGATCATTCATTTATTTTTTTTTCTCAAGGAGGAAGTAACGTATGGCTATTAATAACTATTTATTATTATCGATAAACTTCACACAAATCATAAAAAAAAATCAATGTAGCAAAAGACTTAACGGTATTTTAAAACAAAAAATAATTGTATAAAATAAATGTAATATCGATGTGCAATGCAATGCATTTTTGTGCGCATTTTTTCCATGTATTATACTATCGCGCATGCATTTTTTCAAATTATTTTATTCAATTCAATGCCACATACTCGCCCACATTCGCGCGAGCGTTTAACTTAAAAGTGCATTAAACAAGGTACATCATAAAATCAAAACGAAAGAATGTAAAAACTATTTAAAAAAAAAACATATTTATAATTGTACATTACGTAATATTTCTGATGCAAAACTCGTAATTAAATTAAAGAAATATAAAACTGATTAGCAAACCATAATACTTTTTTCATTTTCAATCAAAAAATATTGAATTTACTTGATAGAACCCATTATTATACGGTGAAAAAACAGCAAAAAGTAGTTTAGTTATTTAAAATTTATAAAAGTTATATCCTTATGTTCTACTACAATTAGTTATGGCGAGAGCGCAAGCCGAAATAGCTATCAACTACATACGGTGGTACCCCCATTTACACTACTCCGAATTACGCGCTGGTTTGAAATTTTCGCCGTAAATCCCCCAATTGGGTAATTGCTTGGCTGCACACACACAGCCAGATGGTCGTCTGTGCGGTACATATAGTAAAATTTTGGCTATCATATGTATATTCAACACGTACCAGTCTATGCACGCAAAACCGGGAGACTTTCTGTGTACTGGATTTTGCAAGCGCATTTTAATACCTAGTAACTTAATATTTCGTTAATATATTTTAATTTTGTGAAGCTAAGAATGGTCTTTAAATCAAACATTTTTTTTTATTTTGTATGAGATTCACCCCTCCAATTACACTACTTGAAATTATACGGTCCCGTCTTTAGTGTACTTATTGCTTGTATTTTGTAGAACTAAAATACAATGCTATTTTTACACCGTATTAATTCAAGTGTTCCAAAGTTGATACAAAATTTTACATTTTATCAGAGTCTAGCAAGAAATATTTTTGTATTATACATGTTTTGATAAATAACTCGTAAAGCCAAACAAAAAAGTAAAAAAAAAGCTCTTTTTTGACCCTTCTGAACTACGTAAAATATTTTAAAAATTAATTCAGTAATGTTCATATTAAATAAACTAAAGGTGATTATCAAGACAAAAGTTAAGTTTAAACACAAAAGTTTTGACACTATTAACGCAATATTCAATCAACACATTGAAATTATTCGTCTCAACATTGACCTTTGCAGTTAATAATTCTGCAAATTAAATTTTATTTCGTTTATATCAATTAGAACAACCGACTGATATTATGAAGAAAAAAAACATTATGAAAAATAATTTCAATTTTTAATAGAAAAACACCATTTACTTCATATTTAAAAATTTACATATCGGATTTTGCTTCATTTATGTCTAATTTGAAGTATTTAACTGTGAATAAAAGTGAATTTAAATTATAGTGGAGGGCCATACTTGGCATGCCCCAATTGACTAACAGACGAAGGCGAGTTTCCCACTCCCAGGCTTAAACTACTCAAAGAACCAATGTTGCTGGAGCTACCAAGAGATCCAAGATTATTCGAAGGCATCAAGTTTGTAGATCCAAGTCCTTGTTTAGACGGGCCAGAACTTACAAAAGATCCACCAACATTTGCAGGAGCATTGTTTTTCTTTGTGTTGTATTTAATAAAATATACTTCAGGCTTCGAAGGTGTCGTCGGGGCAATAGTTGGAAATGGCGCTGGAGCCTCAGGTTTATTGACTAAAACATAAACGATAGTCTTTTCTTCTTGCTGAGACTGTTGGAGAAGTTGGGTAACAGCTGAAGAGGGTGCAGCTGGAGCAGATGGAACCTTGACGAATATAATTTTGTAGTGCTTCTGGACTGGAGGTAAAACAATCGGACGAGAGGGAGTCTGAGGCTCTGGTGGTGGAACATGGACATAGATATGTTTGTGGACAGTAGCTGGGCTTTCAACGAATTTTGGGCCAAACGATTGCACGTTTGGAAGACCCTGTTCAAAATTCGGGCTGCTAAAAGACCCTGAACTTAATGATCCAAAATTATCAGACGGTGAAGTCAATCCAGGGAGACTGACTGACTGAACGAATGACGATATTCCTGATGGTGCACTGTTGAAGATATTATTCTGAGATGCAGGTGCGCTCTGACCAAATGATGACTGAGGAGCTAAATACGTATATCCCACGTCTCCATTCACAACAGCTACGAGTCCAGCGAAAAGCTAAATAAAAAAAACGAAAAAAACCATTAAAATTATTTTGTTTTCCATATAATAACTATTTTACATTTATGCAATACTAAATAATTATCTCATTTTATTATCGAACAGAATTTTAATTAACAAGCCAGCATCGCATACATTTTTCCAACAAATGATATCATCAAATGCAATCCGGTATTTTTTGTATACAAAAGTAATAATGTTGCCAGCATTAACTAATTTATTTAAAATTTCTAAGCACTGTTTCTAAAAATGTGCAAAATAACAAAAACATATGGATTTTAAACATATACTTTTTACAATACTGGTAAACAGTAAATTCATAACAGAAAAGCTGTTTTTATTGTTTATTCACAAACATTGTTATATTCGTAATAATTTAACCACCCCTATTTTCCTGTATTTAAATACAATATATTTACCGTCGCTAGACAACCTCGCGAAAAGCAAAAAGGCGGTTCTTAAAAAACCTAAACTTATACATAATCCAAAACAAATTTGGTTTTATTATTTGAATAGAGTAACTTTTACACTAAAAACTTTTCAATAATCGCTGGTTTATTTCTGTTTCAATAATAATTATCCAGCTATTTTAGTATGAATTTTTTTTTTTTATTACAAACAATTGCAATATTAAAATAGTTTTTGATATTTAACCTTTGAATCCCCAATTACAGTAAACAAACAAAATTTCGTGGCAAAAATTATTTGCACGCAAATACTGTAGGAAGTTTCATCACGAAATATTTTACTGCACAACAACACATGTCTTATAATAGCAGTTGTCTATCTGATATGTAAAGCTCGTTCGTACTCAACAATTTTTCCATGTGAGATACTTAATACGTAATTATTTTATTTTCATTTTATAATTAAAAATTTCAAAAAATCACATCGTTTGAATTGTTGAAACTGTGTACGGTTCCATTAAAATTATTTTCGTTGAAAATGCCGCTGCACCAAGCGAAAACAACAAATGTACTTTATATCAAAAATCCTAATTACTGTGAACTTGGATACAAATCTTTTTCATTGTAAAATAAATTTAAATTTCGATATCAAGTAATATTAGTTTTTAACATTATTTTTCAAATTTTGAAACTTTGTACGATTCCACATATTTTATCACTCACGATCCGGGTTTTGCCTTTCGGCATCTACAAGCATGATATCACACGGATGCAACAGAACTAACACAAGATCAATAAGAGTTGATAGAAGATAAATTTTAAGCCAAATATCACATCACGATAATATTCTCTACGCGTTTATACTTTTTATTATATACTTGTTGTATCTGTGTGATAGAATGCCTGACGATCTCGAAATAAGAAATCCGGCTCGTGTGACAAAATATATTGCAATATAATATATATGCAACGTTTCAACAAATCTTATTTGATATTCCATCAAGCACTTTCAGTCGATATCATAAATTCAGACCGTGGTTTTATGTAAAAAAATGTTTTAATATACATGTGTTATCACACAGATGCCGTATTCATTTTATTTGGTACACACATGTTACAAAATTTAAAATTATAAGTTTTTTGCTTTTGCAACGTCAAAAATATTTATTTTTTAAAATTTGAGGAATAGTAAAAAACCGGATAGCAAGAAATTCAACCAAGTAAGTTCATGAAAAATCTACTTTAACACATTAAAAATAGTATTCGCCTGAACACACTTTCGTCTACGTGGAATATGTCGACATCAGAAACAATACTGTTGAACGTTGCTCTTACAATTGGCATATCCATTGGCAGACTGGAAAAACAATTCATGTCCACGACTTCTCAAAAAGATATTCGGAACATACAATTTGATATTATCAAGGATAGCAGAATCTTCATTTTGGCCACGTATAAATCGAAAGAAATATGTACTTTTTTTTTAAGAAAATACACGCTTTTCCTTTGAAATTCTTGATATAACTGTATGATGTAGAAAAGTAAACATAATACTTACTAAAAAGCTCTGCATTGTGATGTTTTTTAAAAAATATTAAATATACACTTTTTATTTTGGCTTTAACAAAACACTAACTGGTAGCCTATCAAAACGGCCTTGTATCTTATATAGTTATTTTGCCTTTTTCCCCCTCTTGACATGTCAAAGATTGTGTTAATAGGGCCAAATTTAAATTTCAAAGACATTTATCTTTAACAATAAATATAATAGTCCGATATCTACGACCTGCCAGTTGGAAGGGCCGTTGATATGTAGAAAGAATCGGCATTGAATATTTTTTTGGCTATTCGCTGTGCTACGTATAGTCTAAGGTTTATTTGACATGCAAAATAAGATGAAATCGAATGATAATTATCATAAAGCACTGAACATGCCGTGCCGGGTTTCGTAATAATTATTTACAACAAGCGCGTGTGGCGTTATTTCTTTCACACAAATAAGGAAGTCAGGCGAAAATTTCGTCACATTTTCCATCAGTGGTGCAGCGAGTAACAATAATATGATTTTTCATCTATTAGTTTGTGGAAAACTTTAATAGAATACTTCAATCTTAAAACACCTTTGCATTGTTTTAAATTTCTTATTATCGAAAGTTTTTTTCGATGAAATTAAATAAATCATCAAATACAGTTGTATTAACGTTTGTTGAACGTCATTGTTGAAAGATTGATTTATAATACAAACAGTGGAACCATGTTAAACCATTCTCGCATAGTACATATAGTAGCATTTTTTTAGTCTCATCAAACACTCATAAGAACAATGTTAATAATCCATTAACCGTTCCCTAATTTACTGATTTCCTCAGTCTATCGTCTAAAAAAATTGTCTCGTCTGAAATATTATCCCGGTTTTGGTAGATAAATCTTTCTATCCAATACAATTTTTGAGTTTGAACACATTAAATATTGTATATTAACCAAAGAAATTATTGATGAAATAATATATATTACACTGAAATGTCTTGAGATTTTCTTTAATACAGAATTTCACTACAAGAAGTTTAAAAAAACGATTATTTCAATAAATAACATTTAATTAATTTAATTAACTTTTACAAAACGCTGATTTTAAGAAAGATTTTATTTTTTTATGACTATTTTAGGCTTTCCCGCATTTCTCGATTTTTTTGAGTTCCTTGAAAAACGTTGAATTGGTTTCACTGTATATGCGTTTCAAAACTTCATCATTAAGCCCACATCTAACATAAGATGTATTAATCAAGATGCATAAAAATAAGCATCTTGATTAAATAAAATAATTTATAAATAAAAATTTTAGTAGCTTTTAGTATTAATTTGAAATCAAAATAAATTCAAAGAAATTAAACCAATTAAGAGTTCAGAAACAATCAATAACAAGAAATAAAAAACTCATCAAGAATAAGGAGTGAAAAATTGTACGATAAATTATAATAAATTTGATTTGTTGAAACTTTGTACGAGTCCACACGTTTTGTCACAAACGACCCGGGTTTCGCCATTATACATCGTCATGTATTATGTCAAACAAATGCAACAGTCAGTCAGCTCTGAAGATGTCAGAAGGTTAAGCTCATATAGTTAGTGGCAAAACATGTTAAAATGTACAAAGTTTCAACTATTTATACAATCTATTGAAATCCCATCAACCTCTTTCAGTCGATTTCGTAAATTATGAAATATAATATATTTTTAAATATTAGATGATTTAAAATAATTTATTGCAGTGGTAACATTAAAACTATCGTGTAATCATTTTTTTTTTTTGTAATGAGTGACAAAACATGTGTAAATGTACAATGTTTCAACAATTCAAATTTTATACTGAATTTCCATCAAGCAATTTACCACTTTTCTTGAACCAAATAATGCAGTACGCTGCAACCTTTTGTCTTCCACGACACACAAACATTTCTTCTTAAATTTCACGGCACACAACAAGTCAGTATTTATAACAATGCCTATGATTCTCCAATAATTCAAGCCTTCGAAAAAAAATAATTATTCTTTCTGTATTAACACTTTCTTTTAAATTTACAACATATATTGTTGATTGTGTACATAATATCTATGTACATATTTCATATTAATTCAACGCAGAAATAATTATTTCTGCTCTCCTGAGATTCTTCTGATAAAAAAAAATGGACCGCGGCACACCAGTTGCGGAGTACTTAAATTATGGACAATTTTAAATAATAAAGACACATTTTTAGTACTTATTTCCAGTTCAGAACCGGTTTCGCCCATCGTGAGCATTATCAACTGATATAATACAATTTACAAACAAGTCAAATACAAAATATTTGAGTTAAAGGTAGTAGGTATACAAAACCATGAGTTCAAGAACGAAGAAACAATTTACAAGAAATCATACAATGTTAATACAAATAATGTAAATTAGTTTACAAACGAAATGTTCACAATCACTTATTAAATATATTGTGAAAATAATTACTAAAAAATGTATTTTTATAATTTAAAATATCATACATTTCGATCAAGAAGTGACAGTTAACACCTTAAAAGTGAATAATGAACAATGCTTATATAGTTTATTATAGCAAGTTAATTTGTATCAATTATTGAAGGGATAAGCTCGATTGAAAACTTGATTAAAGTTAATATACTTTATGTTATAGATATTTTGAATTTTAACTAAAAAAAATAGTAGCTATAGCCTCCCATTTGTTTTCATGACTGAATGACTATTATAATGTCAATAAAACTGGATTTTTTAATGTATTTAGGATAATTATTCAGTATTTCTTAACAGGGACAAATAAACACTTTTATGATTATTTAAATCGAAAACAAATCAACGTCTTCATTCAGCTGAAATCGATTAATTACTTGAAAATCCTACCACATATTGCATTTCAAGCCAATTATTAATGTTGATTATCTAGATCAGTGTTCAGCAACCTTTTGAGAGAATTTGTTAAAAAAAATATATATGGTAAAATTTATTTGCTTAGTGGGTAAAAGATTTTTAAGAAATTTATTTTAACACAGTGAAAATAGTCGCAATGTATTTTAGTTAGTTTAGTCTTAAAAATTGTAATTCCAAGAATAAATCTTACTCGTAATTGCTAAATTGTAAGTTCTACTAATTTTGTAGAGCTCAGATATATTGCTATTTTTTCACCGTATTATAATGAAGTTCTTCCGAGTAAATGCTAATTTCACAAACAAATATATTTCGACTAAATTATGCTAATATTAATATCATAAATAACTAAATAAACATTTACCTTTAGTTACTTACGTAAAAGTGATACAAATCATTATCATTTTTTTATTTTCAAATGTTTTGAATAAATAAATAAGTTTACAAAATAAATAATTTGATCTTTGGCGGGTAACTCAAAATATTGTCGTGAGTAATTCAATTAACCACGGGTATTTGGTTGCCGATCACTGATCTAGATAATATATGAAACCATTTGGGAAATCATCGTATAAATATCAACCTTTTTTGCAAATGTAAACTAACATTCGAAGTGAAAAATTTATATCTTTATGGGTACTATTTGCTGTATTTTATTATATTTTATTAATTTGTAATATAATTCACAGAATTTCAATATTTAAAGTTGTTCATATTTTAATGTAGTTTATTTTTTTTTATCTAACAAAGCATTGCAGTCTATTTTAAAATTTAAAACAAATCGTTTATAAAATACTAACACTAGTTATAATAACAAACAATTTAATCTGAATTGTTACAACATTGTACGATTCCACATGTTTTGTCACCAACGAACCGGGTTTCGCCTTTTGGCATCTTCAGAAATACTATCACACAGATGTAACAGAACTGAAGTTCGACAGTTAGCATCGTCTGTATACCAAAGGTATTAATAACAGGAAAACACAGACCCCCAAGGCAAGCACCAAATGGCAGCTAAAACAAATTTATTAATATTGATCTAATAATAATAAACACAATTGTCTGTGATAATTTTCATTAACGTTGCCGAAAGGTGAAACCCGAGTCGTTAGTGACAAAACGTTTGAAATCGTGCAGATTGTAACAATTCAAATTTTATATAGAAATTCCATCGAGCACCTTTAGTCAATATCATAAATTATAAATTGTTGATTGTGTCGTTTTATTTTTATTTATTTACTATATATGACGGGGTTGGGAGTTTGGTATGCCAAAACCTTTGCGGGAATGTACTCACTAAATTTGGTAAGTTTCATATCGATCGGATGAATGGTGTAGTAATGCATAAAGAACAAACAGATACACATACGTTGATTTTTATATGCATAAGATAACAGATATCTTCACTTTAAAAACAATTGATTGAATCTTTTTGTCAAAAATGTGATTTAGTAATTATAAAAGTAAAACGTTATATATGTCTCATTTTGATACGATTTTATGTACTTTCTTACAAGCCCCGAAGTCTTTTGTTCACACATGTAAATTTTTTGTAAACATATTTGTTTAATGTTAATAACCCCCGTGCTTTTCAATGAAAACAGTCTCTTTTTATTAATTCCAGTCTTTTTAACTCTTGGCATCTTATATACATGACCTCTTGTGACTTCGATCAATAGGATTGACTTCTGTTGATGATTATTTTAGCATAATACGTCATTCTATTCAAATTAAATCATTTTTATCTTCGCAGCATTGAAATTCAATTTACATAAGTAAAATTCAAAACACACGATGGGACAAGGTCGGTTTTGATACATACCATTGTCAATTTATTTCACTTGTTAACGATTTTTCACAGCGGTAAATTTATATAGTAGCGATCATTTTTTATTGTAAATAATAAAAACATTTATCGATAAATAATTTGACAACCAATTTTCTTCATTTAAAATATTTCACATTGCTTTTAGACCAGTGCTCTACAACATTTTGTCTTCCACGGCACACAAACGCTTTTTCCCAAAATTTCGCGGTGCACCACAAGTCAATATCTAAAAAAAATCGAAATTTGCATCATCGACTCATTTGTGAAGACTCATTACTTCTGCATTTTTTGTTATATTATACTTTATTGGTTTACAGTTTTACTTCTTATAAATTTACGTTTTATATTATAGATCGTGTGTATAATATTTATGTACGTATAACATAAATTATGTGATTTTTCTTTTTTAACGACTCCACAGACTTCTGAAATGTTTAAGATATTTTCATCAGCCTACACACAGCCTGAATTGTCCTGATAACCTCTACTTAATTATAATATGCTTAAATTTTGATGTGTTGAAACTTTGCACATTTCTACATGTTTCATCACTCAAGACCCTGGTTTCGCTTTTCGGCATCATCGGGCATTAAATCATGCTTATGCAATATAACTGACACACACGTCATAGTTTGAATCGGTTATTCACAAGAGTAAATACCCGGGAAAAAAATACCTTAAAGATAGGTTTCAAATGTACCTGGATTTCGCCTTTCGTCAGTTCTGTTGCTTCCGTATGTTAGAATGCACGAAGATGCCGAATGGTGAAAGGCTCGGTCAAAACATGTGATATCGTACAAAGTTTTAGCAATCCAAATTCGCTTTTGAAATTCTATTAAGCACCTTCGATCGATATCGTAAATTCTTTTCAAATCAATTTAAGTATTGATTTTATTAATATAAACGCACCGAGTTTCTTTTTGAACTCGACAGTAAAAATATATATGTTTATCACTTTTATTGTGCTAACTGTCACTTCCTGACAGAGGAACATAATATTTTAAATAATTAAAATATAATTAATACTTTTAAAAAAACTTATCCACTGGAGGTCAATATGAAACATGATGCTTTTGTATTAATAAAATCAATGATCGTAAAAGAAACAACGCAGACTTGTAACAAAACAAAAAGACCCATTTATCTCTTGGTGATATGTGATCTACTTAAAAAAACATATCCGCTAACCGCTGCATGTGTTATATTGGACAATTGAAAATCGATATGATGATTAGGTATATTGTTTGAGAGTAGATTTCGTGACACAAATATACCAATAACGCCATTCTTTTATCGTTACTGTCATTAATATTAAACCTAATTATTAAATTTTATTGTTTCTGTATTGAAAAAGTTTGCAAGCATACAAAACTTTCGCAAAAATGAAAGTGAAAACCTGTATCTCGCCAAATACGAACACAGTTCTTGCTTCACTCGAATTTCCTGCCGTGCTCTCGTACATTATTGACCGTTTATCTATTCAGTTAGGAAATTCAACAACTCCAGTTTTTGTCAGCAGTTAGTTACGATTATTCAAATGCTAACGCGCAATATCCTCACGAATTTCAGCAACTAGGCCACAGTCAATAATCGGATTATATTGATTGCAGAAATAATTGTTTAGTTAATTAATAATTCATCTGCTAAAAGTAACTATTGTAAGTAAAACTTCAAATCTATCAAATAAACCTCACATTTCAATATTTTTTCTTTAAAAAAACATTTTTATTGATTATTTAACCTTCCCAAAGCTAACCCATCAGTCGATATCCTATTGTTTTACGTATTTATAGCTGTTAAATAATTAGTGCTTTTAACCATTCAACTGCTGACGCGAAATATTTGATTTACCCCACACGCCAGCTATTAACCGCCCTATGCCTATGAACGTACGTGATACGCAAACTTTGACTGTACCGTTCTGCGCTATTCCGTATCACGTACGCGCATTTGAATTTTTTTTTTATACTACATGCTGTACGAAATACCTATGCGTCTCAACAACATGTGACTACAAGTCTTGACAAGTGTTTTTAAGAGCAGACCAAGTATGCGATCAGTTTTTTGACATTTTGTAATTTTCATACTGAATTTTCACAAGTCAAGGGTGCGTATATCGTGGTTTATATAAAGGTTGATGTTTTTTGCCATGAGGTAAGGTGGTTAAATATAAAATATTTAAATACATCATTTTGATACCAAAAAATCAACTTGATATACATAGCATTCGTTCCCTAAATGCAAAAGTGGGTAATGTTACACGGTGAAAAAATATCAATGTATATTTGTTCTATAAAATATACAGTTGATAGCTATTTCGGCTTAACCTTCATCAGGTTTTGGTTCCGCAAGAACCTTCTTTTATTAATTTTATTTATAATCGATAACTTTACCGAAAAGAAGACTAAAATACGATCACTGCTCATTGATAACTAACAAAGAAATCACTCAAAAGATTTTCACTCTAAATCATGTTAGATCGAGAAAGCTATTTTCGTCAGTTCTTTTGCATCCGTTTGATAGAATGCCTGAAGATGCCGAAAGGCGAAACCCGCATCGTTACTTGCCAGATTGAAATAAGTAGTTATTTCTATAAAAAAAACATTAAAATTAATGATAGTTAATTATCATTCGTTGTGAAACCCTTTTATGAATGACTCATTGCCAAAATCGATAATGAAAATACTCACAGGCAATTGTGTCAATTATTATAAGATCAATATTATTAAATTGGTTTTAGCTGGCATTTACTGCTTGCCTTCGGGTTTGTGTCTTATAATTAATACCTTTGGTATATAGACGATGCTTACTGTTTATTGTACGTTAGTTCTGTCGCATCCGCGTGATAGAATACCTGCCGATGCCGAAAGGCGAAACCCGGTTGTAACATTTCAAACTTATTTCTCTTTTTAAACGCGTAAAATTTGTGCGACCTAATTAATACTCAGGCAAAAAAAATCTACAAAACAATCGTTCAAGACGATATATATTTTTTTAAATATATATATAATACAATATTTTAAGCTTCACCACTGAATGAAATGAAAATCTGGCGCATTCATAACACTTTCCAAAGATTGGCATTGGATATTGTTTTGTTTATTTCGAGCCATTACAGCTTTGAATGACAAATAAATTATGAATCAAATTAAAAATATTTGAAATAGTCGTAAAACTGTACTTATGTGATTTCATGAATATTTGATGTAACGAAAGACCTACGATTTACGATAGAAAAGGTTATGCGCATCGTCCAGCGGATGCAAGCCTCAAAAAAATATTTCTCTTGCGACTGTTTTAATCAAATTTTGAAATACGATACAAGTTTTAATGCTAATGTAAAATTTTAATAATCTTTTGAAATGAAGCGAATTCATGAGTGGTCAATTTGTAGGTACAATAATACAATTTCTTGTCATTTTCTATTCAACGCAAATTTCATTTACAAACTTCGTTGATCAGAAAAAGGTTTTGTATTAATTCTTTATACGATTCTTTGTTAATTTAATAAGTTATATATTAAATTTGAATTATTATAATTTTGTACGATTCCACATGTTTTGTCACTAATATGTTTGTTCTATTGCATCCGTGTGATAGAATGCCTGAAGATGCCGAAAGGCGAAACCCGGATCGTTAGTGACAAAACGTGTGGAATCGTACAAAGTTGTAAAAATTCAAATTTGATATTGAAGTTCCATCAAGCACCTTCATCGATATTATAAATTATTCCATCAAGCACCTTTAAGTGGATGTCGTAAATTATATAAATCACTCGTTCAAAAGCGAAAAGTGTCTCGTAAAAAGTAATTTATTTTACAAATAAACCAGTTTTTTTAGCAGTGCTTATTGAATATCGGAAAACCCGCCGTAGTGCCTATCTGTTGTAATATTGGCACTTTTGATTCGATAATGTCTAATCTACGCAAATATTAATGCTTATTTTATAGTCACTTTTACACCGCAAGCACATTTGATTGGCAAAAAAACGCGTTTACGGCTTTCAAGTGATAGGTATATTATTTTTATCTGATCCGGTACTGATATTCATTCGATATGAGCCGATTAAAATATTGAATACACAAAACCGATTTTAATGAGAGGTCGTTTTTTTTAATTTCACTCGTAAAATTTTTATTGTTATTTTTTTTAATTTATTTTTTTTATGCTGTAAAATAAAAAAAAGTACACGCCCAGACTTACTTACACTTATATTAAACCATAGGCTCCCAACCTTTTTCGGGTGGCGACCCCATTTCATAAAATCCATGTGATCCGCGACCCCCCGTACAATCCAGAGGCATACAAAAATATATTTTTTTAGTTGACCGTATACGTTGGCGACCCCCCAAAAAACTCTTCGTGACCTCCAGGTTGGGAGCCTATGTATTACACGGAGTTTATTTTTGTCAGCTTTTTTCCTACCGTTCCTATGTACGTGCATTAAAATGAAGATCTACCAACCAATCCGGCAAAATTTTCCACCAACTCCCACAACCCTTCCAAGAAGTCATATTGATTGCGAGCGAATATTCGGACACCAGATATTCGAAAATATTCGACGCTTTTTTGATTCGGTTATTCGAATGTTGAAAATTTTAATCAAATAATATTCAAATTTGGATTGTTCCCTTAAAATAGTTTTTTTTTACTTTTGATACGTTTCATTCGTAAACGCATTTATTTGACAATATTTTTTTATTCTCAATAACAAAAACGCGGTAACTAATTGATACAATAATATATACATATATCATTGTATTAATGTTAACACTATTTGATCGAACAATAAAAAACACTGTCAATAAAAAAGAATTTTTTATGTATAATATAACATTTAATTCCACAAGAATATAAATATAAAAAATATATTTTTGTATGATGGATCTGTACAGAAAGTCGCTTGACAAGCATTGACACGAAGCTATACAACTGTAGTCAGATGCTATACAAAACACATTATTTGCATAAAACAACGATTTTCATCGATTCGTATCACAAGGCGGTTGATTTATTTGTCTAATTATTTTATGATAAACATACAAAATGAGATATAACAATAATAAATTAAATATTCCTCGTTTATAGTAAAATACGTACAATGCTATTTTTTTTGGTTTTTTTTTTTTAAATTTGTGACATTAAAAAGTGAATTAATGTATTTCAAAATAAAAAAATTAGCATGATGATAAATCATTGATTTAATTAAATAAAAATATATATGGTTAATTATCATGATACAGCATTCAAAACTATTGAAAAGTGATTGAATAAACACGCATTGAAGTTTCTAGAATTTTTAAATAGCAACATATTTTAGTTCTACAAAATTTATAGGGTTTATAAATGGTAGCTATTTCGGCTTACGCCCTCATCAGAACCATTTAGTACATAAAGTGAAACAGGTATCAACAATATACCTTTTAAATTTTATAGCTTGAGTTGTAATGGATTTATATCAAGTAAATGCCAATTCAATCGATAAAAAAATAGTAGATATATATTTGCGTAGATATGTTGACCTCCGAAGCAATACTGTTGAAAATTGTTAATGCTCTTACTATTAGCAGACTAGTTCTACATTTTATAAGAATTAAAAAAACATGTCCACGATCTGGTACTTAAACATAATTTGATATCGTCATTGATGACATAATTCTCATTTTTGCCTCGTATGAAAATGTTGAAAGAAACATGCGTCAAGATATATTTTTCCAAGTAAATGCCAATTCAATCAATAAACATTGTCAGTCGATAAAACATAATTTATGCTATCGACTGAAAGTCCTTGATGGAATTTCTATATCAAATTTGAATTGTTAAGACTTTGTGCGATTCCACATGTTTTGTCACTGACGACCCGGGTTTCGCCTTTCGGCATATGCAGACACTCTGTCACACGGATGCTAGAGAACTGGCGTCCTATGTTGCCTCCGGTTGTCAGTTCTGTTCATCTATATGATAGAATTCCTGAAGTTGCCGAAAGGCGAAACCCGGGTCGTTCGTGACAAAATGGTATCAGGCGGTAAATCAGCATTTTCTCTCATTTTTTTTTAATCGGTCCCTTAAAAACGTGAAAGACGGTTACACTTATTACGCAAGCAATTTACTTAAAAAAATTGTAATTAGACATAAAAAATATTAATTTTACTCAAAACGAAAATTTTAAATGAAAAAAACATTTGCTTTAATTGCACATAAACGTTTTGTATGAGAAGAGAAGCGTTAATTTTTTTATGTATTCTCAATTATAACATATTGTGTCACATAAGTATTAATACATTAACATATTTATAAAATGGCGTCATACCTAATGTGACCATTTATTGTTTTTCTCAAAGCGGGACATCTCCTTATTCCATCCAATTAAATTAATAATGATCCCGATGAGCGATGTAATAAAAATTTGCATTAGTATTTAAAATATAATAATAACAACACATTTGAATTGTTACAACTTTCTACGATTCCACATGTTAATAAAAACACATTTTTAGTACTTATTTACATAATATATTTTATGATCAGGGCCTATTTTGCTCATTGAGAGCATTAACAACTGATGCTTGATGTGAGAGAAACCAGTACAAACTAAATACTATATGTATTTTATTATTTTAAATATTATGCCTTTCTATCATGAAGTGACATTCGCGACGTTATTACTTGATATTTAATTTTGTAACCAAAAATTATTTGATAGCTTTGACTTCATTATTTAAATTGTTACTGTTGGTTACACTTTTCTTAAAACGGAACATTTTGTCGACCCGAGGCAATACTTGGGCACAACGAGAAAGGCAACCTTAAAGCGAACGGAACGTATGGTCACGTTAGTCATTATCCCTCTGCTAAGAATATTTTTTTTTTACCAAGCCCGATAAAAAATGAACGGCAGTAGATGACAATTTCGGAAAATCCATAGTGTTTACTAATTAGATAAACATTCCTGAAGAAATATTTCGCAAAAATTCCACATAAAATTGCTATACTCATTTTACAATGTTAAGGCTATCGAAAGGATATACGTTTTAATGGATTTTAAAACACTTCAATTAACCGACTAAGTAATTTCCGTCAAATTATTTTTCTAAGCATTTTTTTTTTAATTAAAAAAAATCATCATTAAAATATCTTATTATTCGCAATTCGAATTTTGTTTACGAATAGATAAATATCAATATTTGAAAGACATGGTTGACTTTCTTTTTATACAATTTTAAAGTTATTCGTTTTTTAGATATGCGATTTTTTAGATTTGCAAATTTAAATAAACATTATACAATAATATTCAAATGTATATAATTACGTGGTAAATAGGCTTTGGTTTACAAACTTTACATACAAAATCCAGTGTTCCCAAAACGGCATAAAAAACAAACTTTGGTCACTCATTTCCTTGGTCAAAAAACCTTATACAGAGCGTTAGTATGGTTGCCATCCATAAAGAATCATTGTTTTTTGAGATGAGAAACCGGTCCTGGTCATTAAAAAATGTTGTAGAAATACTACAAAAAATATATTTATATTATTTAAAAATCGCATATAATTGATTTCGAGCCACATCGGAAATCGCACCGAGCATTGGCATTCAGTGACAAAAGTTTCACTTAAAATGTCTAAAAACTAAGTCTTTTTTATGCAATATTTTGTGGTACACATCTGCCGCATAAAAAGAAGACTGACTGCACTGCATTTGAGAATTGATTATTTTATTTTTAAACAACATATTGAGAAGCTTTTGAATGGACAATGAAATCTTACTAAAAATACGATATGAATTTTGTTTTCAAGATGAACAAGTTTTATTTTTATACTACAATTGGTTATTTTTTTTTAAATGATCTCAAACTATACACTATGGCAGTATCATCGATGTTTGTGGCAATTTCAACGTACAAAAACCTAAAAATATTCATAGTATACTCTACGCACAATTTCGGGGTCAACGAAATTACTTGTATAATATTATATATTTCTAGAGTTCATTCATCTCAAATGCTTTATTTTCTGTTAACAGTTTATTAAAACATGATATTTTCCACAAAACTAACACTGTAAAGCCTCGTCCACACTATACTCCGTCGTTGATGAATCGTAGTAATCCAAGAATCGTGAGAATCGAATATTAAAATAATAAAAAACAGTTCATTTATTAAACATAGTGCTGATGACGGTGTAAGCCGAAATATCTACCAATTATATACCTTATAACTTTTAAGAACTAAAATATGTTGCTATTTATAGTATCACTATTGGGACGGTTTTCGTTCATTTATCAACCGATAAAATACAAATCTTTGTTACGATATTATTTAATATTTCATATAAAAGCAAGAATTTTTTAGTACTATTTCTACAATATAGTTAACGATCAGATTAATGATAATGGTGTTGTATACCTGCCAATTGTAAACTCATTTTTTTTTATAAATAGGATTCTTCGTCTTTTTTTTCAGTTTATAATGCCCATGATGAGCGAAATTGGTCCTGATCACTAAACATATCGTGAAAATACCAGTAAAAATTTGTTGTTATTATTTAAAATAAAATTAATTTCCACCAAGAAGTGACAATTAACACATTAAAAATGAAATTGTTTAATTTATGATATCGACTGAAAGTACTTAATGGAATTTCAATATCAAATTTGAATTAACACGGTGAAAAAATAGCAATGTATTTTAGTTCTATAAATTTTTTTTTAACAAATATAGTTGATAGCTATTTCGGCTCACTTTTAAGCTCTTTAAGCTCTTTCAGCTAAATTTAATTGTTTTTTATATAATAAATTATTTATCGTCCTTATCTCATAACCATTATTATGGGCTATGGATTTAATAGTATGCAGTTCTTTGTCGTAATCTGCCTGACTCATAGGTACCGTTACTAGCCTATGGACCATGGAGTTATAAGCCGCAAGTTTATGATTCCATGAGTGGAGGGACTTTGCGTGAATGTGGTATCACAAAAAGTAGGTTTTCTAAAAATTTTAAAAGTGTGTCTGTTTTTAACTCTGCTAATGGTTAAGTCCAGGAAATTGATGGAGTGTCAGTGTGTTAAAGTAACAAGCTAGACCGTTGGAACAGGAGAGAGGATATGTTGTGTACCTTTTCTACACAGCTATATATAGATAAGCAAATGTTAGTTTAAGCATAGTTCTGACGATGGCGTGAGCCGAAATAGCTATCAACTATATTTGTTAAAAATAATTTTGTAGAACTAAAATACATTGCTATTTTTTCACCGTGTTATAATGGAGTTCTACCAAGTGAATGCCAAGTCAATAAACAAATTTGAATTGTTACAACTTTGTACGATTCCACGTGCTTTGTCACTAACGACCCGGATTTCGCCCTTCGGCATTTTCAGGCGTTCTATCACACGGATACAACAGAACTGACGTAAAATAAACGGTTTGCATCGTCTATATACCAAAGTTATTAATTACAAGAAAACCCTTACCCCAAGGCAAGCAGTGAATTGCAACTAAAATAATAATTATAATATTAATAAATAATTCAGTTCTGTTCCATACGTGTGATAGAATGCCTGAAGATGCCAAAGGGTGAAACTCGGTCGTTAGTGACAAAGCATGTTTAATCGTACAAAGTTTTACAATTCTCTCGTGACTAGTGTCTTAAAAAATGCGGGCGTGTCTATAACGACCCGTTAATGTTGCATCACAATCGGATCAATGTATAGGAACACATACAGGACATACAAACAAACAAACATTCATCTTTATATTGTATTATATAATATATTACTAGGCGATTTTTTCCTTATTGGATGATTTTTGATTACTCAAATTTCCGCGTTCCGGCGGATTTGTCAGTCTTCTATAATACATTCGTAAGTTGTGTTAGTTACACCGCTCGTTAAAGTTCGCTTCTATTAAAAAAAAAAATAATGATTTTTTACAAATCCTTAATCAATCCTGAAAAAATAGTCGCGTCATGTGAACGGGCCGTAATAACAACATTAATAGTAAATGATAATTTGATAGGCGATAACAAAACCTGTTGCTAGAATTTACAGATTTTTGATAACTACAAAGTCAAATATTTAATTTTTCGAAGGCAGCAAAATCGAGTCAAATCATACACAGTTGCGTAAGTAATTTAAACAAAAATTTGCCTCAGTAACATTTCAATACAATTAATTCATTTTAATACAGTTTACTCATCACGATTTGTTTTACGTATGCATTAATACCCTTTCTTTCATCGTCGCTCTGACTAACAACCCGGTCTAGCAGCTAGTTATCCAAACATAAAAATCCATTAATCTTTGGCTGCCAGAACAAAATATACGTCTGTACCCAGCACGCGAGATATAATTTGTAACAGAAAAAAAAGTAAATTTCCGATGTTTTTTAAGTTTCAAATACAGAAATAATTAATAAGCTCACTATTCATTCCATTCCATTTTCATTAATAAAGTTTATTGTTATATCATAAAAAAGCAGGCTTTCTTGAAGAATTTTGAAGAAAATTGATTTTGGTAACTCTGAACCTATTGAGATCTGTAAAATGACAGTTCGAACACTCGAAGAAATCGCAAAAAATTGATGTAGAAATCCTTTACGGTTATTGTGAAATGTTTTTAAACCTTTCCTGTAGATATCAGTGTGTGTTCTGTCAAAGATTAATTTTAATCGAAGGAATATTTTTGGAGGAAAATATGTTTGGAGATATTGACGAGATATCTCGTCTCAGGCAGCCATCCGGTTAAATAAAAACTCTTCTTAAAAAAAATATTTGCCAAGTTAATGCGGATCGCATTTTAGAGCCATTAAATAACATTCAGTTTTATGCATGCGGAGTCAATGGTCAATTGTTTTTTCTTAAGATATTTGCTCATGAAATTGTATTGGATCTAAATGTTAGTCACTTCCAAGGTGTCAACTCTGACTTATTGGTGGAAAGACAAGATATTTTAAATAATTGATCATTGCAAGCGGTTCATAATGCTTACGATAGCATTATGAAGATACACTCGATAAGCGAAACCAGCCGTGATCATAAAAAATATTGTGGAAACAGTAATAAAAATGTGTTTCAAATATAATATTTACAATAAATTGATTAGAACCAATATTTTAAATAATTTATCATAGCAAGCATTTTGATCTGATGTACAATAATACTCGCGATAAGCGAAACCGGCCGTGTTCATAAAATATATTCTGGAAACATTACTAGAAATGTGTTTTTTAGATGATATTTTAAATAAATTGATCATCGCAGGCATTTTGAACTGATCCAATACACGCGATAAGCGAAACCGGACATGATCATAAAATATATTGTGGAAACTACCAAAAATGGATTTATGATATATAGTATTTTAATTAAATTGATTGTAACATGATATTTTAAAAGCATTATTAACTAATCTAATGCTCGCAATAAGCGAAACCGGCCGTGTTCATAAAACATATTGTGGAAACAGTACTAAAAAATTGTTTTAAATATTAAATTTTAAATAAATTGATTATGGCATGATACTTTGGATGCTGCCAATATATTGAAGAAACGCTGATCGCATTAAAAGTCACTCTATATTTGTATGATGACAAATATTGCAAAATGATTGCTACAAGACATCTTATACAAATGTAGCATATCAAAATAAAATGTGTTACACGTGTAAATCTGTTACAGGTTACAAGTTAAAATTTAAAATTATTTTTTCGGCCAAAACGTGGGTTCAAAAAGATTATCAATTTGAAAATTAAAATCAATATGTTATTTCCAATAGTTCACTTCCTAAAAAATAACCAAACATTATTTATTTAGTGACCCATCTCGGCTACAGCATTAATCTTTTGAATTTTATTCAAAAGATCAATTTTTTATCCCAATAACCACATGGGTTATCCGTCCTTAAACGAGTATTTTAGAATTTAATTAATATTGATTTGTTTTAAAAAATCACTGGTCCTGACATTATGTTCTTATCTCAAATACTTTTTTACGTTTAGTTACACGAAAAGCGTATATATGGCCTTGTCATAATATTTAAAAAAATACTTTATTGATGAGTTCTATGAGGCACAAAAAAATATTATAAATATATTTTAAATAATGCCTTTATAAATTATATTTAACTGGCATACAGAACTTCAACAGATAATATAAGATATACAATAAAAAGGATGATCGATCAACGTACAGTTCGGATAGCGAACAAATCGGACAACGAGCATTATCACGAAAGATTTTTGTATTCTGTCAACGAATACATATTCGGATAACGAACAAAAGTGTTCTTTCTAATTCACTTATTTTATCTATAATAAATCGATGATCGGTCAACGAAGAATTTGGATAGCGAATATAGTCATGGAAAAAAATATTTTCTTTAATCGATCACTAATTTTATCATTTATATTCCAAAAAGAAAACGTTTGTTTTTTATTATGTCTGCTGGTTACTGGTAGCATATGGACAATGCACGGTGTCTCAAAGATTTTCAGTTCCTCACCAGTTCAAATGCACGCTCCCAGAATATTCCAGCGTCCTGCTAACAAGCAGAGTTCATGCTTACTTTGGACATCCATATCGTAGTCTTTTTATTTTGATGTCATAAAGGATGGGTCAGTCCACCAGAGTCACACAACCATAAACATGTGCTTTTGTAAGTTACCATGATTCGCAACACTAAAGTGGCACTCGTAGGATACATGTGTTCAACATATAACTCTGACAGAATTTAACAGTATAATCTCAGATTTTTTCAGAAACAATATCTTATATCTTACGATGAAATTAATGTAGAATAACAATGTAGTTAATTCTACGAGGACTGTCAAATATTTTTTATATTTCTAACGATGGAAAATGACAAATCGTTAAACCATATTTTTATCTTTCTAAAAATACTTTAGACATGTAGACATCGATAGGATATGTGTAGTAATATATTTTATATACAAAATTTCATTGGCTATTATTTGATATCAGATTCTCATAAAAAAATCATAAAATCAAAAAACGTACAGAAATGAAATTTCTTAATTAATAATAATATTAATTTAGTATTCTACTAGTATCTCCTTAATATCGTTTTAATGTGTTCAAAAAAGAATATCGTCAGTTTAAATTCAATAACGCACACACATATTCAAAATTGATTTACAAAAAACTATTGCAGAATTGAATTTTTTATATTATTATATTTTATATATTATATTCAAAAAAATATCGACTTTGTCGTGTAAAAATTGTACATCTTTACAATTTGGCAATTATATAGATTACACATTGCATTTCACTGAATTCGTCCGAATTTCGGAAGATAAGAGTCGATATTAGAATGTATCTGACATAAAAACAAAATGTTACGCTGTGTAAAACACTGACCGGTATGTGAAACGTTGTCTTCTTTACACAGACCCGCATTCGTGCAATATTGTTACATATAAATAATATTTTTTCTTAAAAATCTGAAAATTATATCCAGGGCTGCGGGATCGTTAAAAACACGATCAACCAATCAAACCAGCAAATTGTTCATTGAGATATTTTTCAAAATCGTCTAACCGAAAAAGTAGTCGGAATCGCTCGTTTTCCACGACTTCGAATGCGACTCCATAGCCGAGATTATATAAATACAAAACATGTCTAGAGTTAAGATTCGTTCCAGATCATAATGCTTCACTACTGTCGACTTTTCTTAACCAAGCGATAGGTTTTCTACAAGAGTTGTTTGCTATTCAATCACTTATCCTCTCGTCAATTAATTATAGAAGAAAACTTGTGTTTACTGTCACTTTTTGGTAGATATGTATTATATTTACAATTTGCGATAACAAATGAGAAAATTTTACATGTTTTCAACACATCTAAACGGTAAAAGAAATTGTATTCTTGAGTTTATTTGCTTTATGTTCCAGTGAAGTGAAGAAAAAAAAAATTTCAAATCTAATCACTTTAAAAATGTTGACAGTCGCTCTTGGTAGGAGCGTTTTGTATTAAATTTAAAAAAACGACGTTTGTTATTATTTTCACAATTTTCTATGATTAAAATCAAAACCGATTCGACAAAAGTATGAATAGTATAAACTTTATACAATTTAATAATTTTTGTCGATGGCGACTCAGAATTCGCCTTTCGGTGTCTTCATGCTTTCTATTACGTGGATAGTTAAAAATACGGAAATAGTATAAATATGCTATATTTTTTTATTATTAATAATACAATATATAATAGAAGGACATATGGCTTCGATTGCAGTACTCAAGCCTTCATTTTCTAACACTTTTTTTTTTTCATTCAGGTTACATACTTTTTTCGTCCGGATGTATGTAATTTTTTGCTGTCAAAATTTCCCTCAAACTCATGTAATTTCTAAAACCGAATCGTAGCAAATTGATTAGGTGCCCACTAGTTATGTCAAAATCATATTCTTCAGTTTTTATTCTCTACAAAAAAGAGAGATTGAGCTACTGTCTGTCAATAAAACGACTGTATATAAAATATTTTAATTACTTCTTTTCGTTATTTTGTGGACTTCATTTGGAGATGTTCATATCTTAAAAACGCTATAAATGTTCATGTTGTATTTAAACGATCTTTAAGTGAAATCACCTTAACCTGCATTGCCTAGACATCCGTTCTCCATTGACTATATAACATGTTTAATTAATATTTATTTGTTTTAGAAAAAACACTTTTTTTCTTATCGGTAATACTTTTTATGCGCTACAAGAGAAGAGAAGCATCTTAACGGCCTTGCGATAATATTTAAATAACTGCATTGATCTTTAGTATAAGGTGCAAAAAACTCTTTATTTATCTCTTTAGCAGACTAACATTCATTTTAATAGTCAGATTAATACTACCTGTAACAAAGCATTGCAAATGATGGTCTTTATCTTCCGTACCACCAATGCCTTTTCGGATGCTCAAAGTTTGATACTAATCTACAATGCCTTAATACAAAGTAGGCTTGAAAGTGGGTTATTGCTTGGACTCGAATAAATTTGTAATACACCATCGTGTTGAAAAAACTTTTCAAGACTTTTTTTAAGGTATGCTTATTTTAACAAATTTGAAAATTCGAAATAAAATGTACCTTGCCGCGTATTTCTTTCAACTTATACTAGACAAAAATGAGAATTCTGTCATCCTTGGTGATATCAAAATGTATTTATGTAACATTTTGTGGACATGTTTTTTTTTTGTTCTTCTTAAATGTAGAACCAGTCTGCCAATGGTAAGAGCATTAACAATTTTCAGCAGTATCACTTCGGATGTCAAAATATCCACGTATATATCTACTATCATTTTATCGATTGTAAAAAAATAGCAATGTAATTTAGTTCTGTAAAATTTATAAGGTATATAGTTGATAGTTATTTCAGCTTACCCATCATCAGAACTATGCCTCAATTTTTCTAATGTATTAAAGTAAATTTTGCCTGAGGTTGCTCGGTTTGATTTTCAATGATACCTTTTTTAAATATTCTTGCGTTACTAAAATAATTAACATGTAATATGTATTTTTGTAACGTATTTGTATCAATGACATAAATTAATTAATAATACGCGCAAATCAATTTTATTCGACGAGCTTAATGAACAACTTTTGACATTTGATAGATTAACTGAGAATAATTGACGATGCATGATTTAAATTTTGCTGCCCTCCTTTCCTTATCTAACGTCATCCAGGGTTCACGGAATCGATCCGATTTACTCCACAGCTGATCCGCTTCTGCAAATCCACCACAGTCGCGAAGAAACTGTCTTGAAAACTGGACAATTTATATTATGTTTAATGGCCAAACGAAACCGAATGCGCCCCCAGAAAAATATACATTACGAAGCTAAACTTCTCACTCTTCTTGAAACTAATCAGTGGTCAAACACCTTTTGAGTATGGTGCCGAAAAACTTTATCAAACTTTCCCGCTCGTAATGTAAAATATTTTATTATTCGTCTTTCAGTAGAGACGCTTAAAAATTGTTAGGTTTAATAGCCATATTGTAATAGTGACATCTGTCAGATTTGTTGTAATTTTTTTAGTAAAGTACGGAAAATTACCATAAATGATTATTAGGTTGAATAAGAAGGGTAAATTATCAATGTTTCGAAAGATGTCGTACGATTTTACGCCTTTAGACTTCTTTTTTTGTTGCTATCTTAAGTCGCATTGTTTTCAAATAAACTGAAAATCAGTTGGTAGTGCTTGCGTTAAGCGAAACTATTCCTGATCTTAACAATTTAAAAAGTACGTGCTAAGAATTGTGTTTTATTATTAAATGTAATGCTTTTTTACCAAAGTGACATTTGTAAAATTTTGATATTTTAATGTTGAAATTCAATCAAGCTCCCTCGCACGACATCGTAAAGATGTCAAGATATTTCGGATTTTATTCAAAAACCGAAACAAATCATTAACGCGAAATTGCCTTCCGAACTGCCGTCGGTTGATGACTTCTGACTAGAGTCGTCTTGTTGTCCGCTCTGGTCCCAAAACATCTCGTCCAAAACCACTTTCATCTTCGTTAATGGTCGGCGTACTGTTGCCCTCTCGAAACACAACAGGCGCGCCGTGAAACAGAGAGAGACAAAAAAGAAAGGCCTTTAGTAGGTCATTATGCATGCAAGTTACCTCTGGTGCGGATTGCCTCCACTTATCCTTTCCAAACATTTTTACGGCCGTTCACTCCTCGCTCAAAAAATTACTATGAATATTATTAAACCAAAACCATCACATAAAATTATATTCATAAATCATACGAATCAATTTCAAAATTAAACATCAATCTCACAACTATGAGATATGTGATTAAATATTTAATATGAGCTCATAACATGAGTTATTGTGATCAAATTAATTATAAAAATAAATGCAAAACACAAATAAAGTGGCATGATTCATTACGCCCTTCGCCTATATTTTTTTATTATAACTTGCGACCATGTATATAAATTATATCACATTCGTCATTTTTCATTATTGTGTGTAAATCACTCGGATAGAAAAGCATTACAACAAAAAAACATACTTTTTGAAGTACTATATTTACAATTTTACATTTTAAAGATCGCGACCGGTTTCGCTTTTCAATAACATTATCAAATGATGTTATACGATATCGACCGATATGAATTTAGAATTTCAATATCAAATTTGATTTATTAAAACTTTACAACTTTGTTCGATTCCACATGGTTTGTCACTAACGATCAGGTTTCGCCTTTCGGCATTTTCAGCCATTATATCACACGGATGCAACAGATATCAAATTTGATATTGAAATTCCATCAAGCACCTTCAATCGTTATCATAAATTATATTAAGACTTTGTAAATTCAACGCGTTTAGTAACACACGACTCGGGTTAAGATGCCTTAGGCAAAAAAGTCGGGTAACGAACACTATCACGAAAGACTAAAAACTAAAACGATATTTCTTACCCATTTATTCTATTTGTAAAATTTGGTCGACCGGTTAACGAACGATTCGGTTAGCGAACATACTACAGACTACGTTCGTTAACCGATAACTCATTGTATTTATATCCTTAAGCATACTTGAAAATTATATATTTACTTTTATTAAATACAAAATCTATAAATCTTAATAATTTTAAAACGTAATGCATATTGGTTAGATAATTCAATAGACCAATTTTTCAATTATAATTATTTTATCAAATTTAAGAATATACTTATAACTGGAAAGGCATCGTTCATAAAACTTTTGAAAGTCCGCTATAAATTTTAATATCTTGTTTAAATTCATTGAGTTCTGATGATAGGCACCGTTTGAGGTCCTTTACTTATATGTCAAGGAACAATTCAAACATCACAAGAGAGCTTTATACGAGAGCCTACATAATATGGGCCTCGAATCGCACGCCACCTCGTGATATTCACTACATAGTAGCACACCATTTCGAAGAAAGGCGTACTTTCCACTCAGTTTTTTAAACATTAACCATTTGCAATCGAATGCCGCCATAGTCGTGGTATTGTATTTTATTTTATAACTCGAATCTCACCACTTTGAGTCATTTAAATAGCACTTATAGTTTTTTTTTCTTTTTAATATCATTCTTCACCCATTATCAATTTGACAAGTTTGTTTGTATGACATTTTTTCGAGTAGTAAAGGTTTTAAAATTAACTTTTGGTTGTATTCAACAATATTTATCGTACAAAAGCATTTTATATACAACAAAAAAGACAAAATAAAATTTTTAAAAAAGTCGTTAAGAAAATTATTTCAAATCACTCAAATCTTCAAACTTCAAATGTATGATAAAAGATATACATGTCCACTCTTGGAGGAAGTGCATTGTGTTATAAATGATATGAACACATTGTTAGAACTATTTCCATGTTATATTTAATGACCAGAACCGGACTCGTTCATCACAAGCATGAATAATAAGTATATTTAATTACATTGTGAAATTTTAATTAATTAATTCGTAAATATTATACACTGTGTAACTCAATGTACATTGGTTCGTTTAAAAGCAATCAAATTCATGCTAATTTTCAGCTATTATTTTTTTTTATGAATCAATTATAATTTATGATAATTATAATTGAATATAAAATGTGTTGTTATTATTTCAAAAAATGATTATTTCAAAAACAAATTCGTTAGTGTTGGTGTCACACGCGTGTAGATTATCTGCGCAAATCAGACAGTTTTTCAACGGTTAGTTTTAAAAATATGTTTTCACACTGTAAATTTAATTAACTCATTTATTTTTAATTGTCAATTGTCAACACATTGTTATCAGGCGTTTCAACAATTGAGACGTTAACACGAAAAGAATTAAGTTAAACGTGAATTTAATATTGGTAAGAATTCGGAATATATGATATACGATTATCTTTTGTTCGTCGATTGTACTGTACATATTTTCGAAACGTTGCGTGTAAAATTAGGAGAGGCGTGTGACATAATTATGGCAAATAGGTTTTCTCATTGTAATGTCATTCAAAAATAGTCTACCATATCATTAACAGTAAATAGACACCTAAATCAGTTCATCAATTAATGTAATTTTCGTTTAAAACTACACGAGAAACCATTAAAACATATCAATAATAATCAACACACATCATACTAATAAATAATCAATTTCTTGATTGCACAATTCTACAAGAATAAAATTAATTTTTGCGTCACTTTTCATGTGTTAACTGTGTTATGATATTTTATATAACAAAAAAACACATTTTTTAGTACTTATCTCCACAATATATTTATGATCAAGACCGATTTAGCTCATCGCGAGCATTATCAACTAAGATCAAGTGTGTTTATATTGTTTAAAAAAAACCATTTGCATATTTTTGTATAGCATTTAATCTAATTTACTATATCGACTGAGGATTCTCGATGGAATTATAAAATCAAATTTGGATTATTTGAAACTTTTATTTCGTAACTCGCGACCAGGGTTTCGCTCTTCGGTATCTTCAGACATTATGTAACTCGAGTTCCAATATAATATAAATAGGCTAGAAGTTAAACATCTGTGTTAAATAATAACCTTAGAGTTCATATTTTCCTGTGTTGTCCCTATTGTATATAACCGATGCAAACTGTTAACTGACTGTCAATTCAACTGCATACTTTTGATAGAATGCATGAAGAAACCGAAAAGTGAAATCCGGATTGCGAGTGACAAACACGTGGAAACTTTTAAGTCCAACAATCAAAATTTTATATTTGTCTATTTTTAAAAGTTTTAAATTTTATTATTGATTGAATTGGTATAAAAGTTCTTGGTAGAACTCCGTTATAACACTGAGAAAAAAGCAAATATTTTAGTTCTACAAAATTTATAAGACATATAGTTAAAAGCTATTTTGGCTTATGACCTCATCAGAACAAATAATCTGAAAAAAAATATAGAACTATTGCCATTTAATCACCGTCTTAGAATTTTCTTGTATAGTATAATATAATTCATCTTGAACGATCCAACATTCGTATTCCATACTCTTTACCTTCTCAATTTTATTTACTTCAATGACGAAATTTATTATTTCAACAATCCAAACAGTTTATTTTTATTTTTTTAGTGATGATAAAATGGTTTTAATTACCATATATTCGCCGTTATTTTATCGGAATGCCTTCATCGGTAATAAATACATTCATTTCTAATTCATAAAAACATAAAAATATCAATCCGGAACTCCTCATTCTTTACATAAACACATAATATTATGGCAAACTACATCATTATTTCATAATATTATTCTTTTCTAATATCCGCAACAGTTTAGCGTCATAAAGATGTTAAGTTTCTCGCCGGTCGTTAAATTAAAAATGATTAATACCCTTTTATATTTGGGCGCCAAAGTATCATCTAAAACTGTCCGCCGTCGTTATTAAAATGTGAAAGTAACGAATATTTCATTTATTATGCTAAACGATATCAGATTTACACAGGGTGGTACTCTCGTTAAAAAAACACGACCCCGATTCCGACATAGACCGACAACACGTCTAGAAATGTTCATTCCTGTCAAGCTTTTTCCTACCTTTCATATGATTGCATTAAATTAAAGATCAACCATACAAACTGGCAAATTGTTAATTGATTTATTCTTCAAAATCGTCTAAACGAAAAACTACTCCGGCTCCGGCCAAAGCACCTCCGACTCCACAACCCTAATTTTAGTATTATATGTTATTATAGAAGGGTAGTAAGTATTCGATACATGTATTGTGACACCCATTTTGAAATTCGCTGCCTTACACTTCTCCTGAACTCTAAAACGATTAATGACTACATATCGGTTTGTCGATTCATTTTTATCTATTTTTTTGTCTAATACCGGCGATCGAAAATGTGATCGCTCATCGAATGAAAGAACCCGAGGTCGACTCTTGTCTTTCAACAAAAAATAAAACTATCGACGACGCATACAAACTGTCTTTAGAGATACTATGCCACATTTAAAAGATTCTCTTGGGATATTTTCCAAAATTATTATATCTGAAAGCCAATATTTTTTCTTATCTTAAATAATAAAAACACATTTTTCAGCGGTTATTTCCACACACGGTACTTTACGATCAGGACCGATTTCGCCCATTGCGAGCGTCTGTTAATAAAATATGCAAAAAAGTTTGTTTATTATTTGTATCCTCAATTAATAATGCTCGCAATGAGCGAAACTAGTACTGATCGCAAAATATATGGTGGAAATAAGTACTAAAAAAATGCGTTTTTGTTATAAAAAATATTATACCTTTCCATCAGAAGTGACAGTTATTATAGACCTTAAAAGTGATTGTTTCGTATGTTAAAAGTAATACATTGTTTTCTTGGACAACTATACAAAATGACAAACGACCTACGTGATTGAAGCACCGGAAAATATTATTCTGTCAGCTTTATTTTTTTTTTATAAATTTATCATTTCAAAAAGATTCCAGATTTACTAATATATTTGTTTCTTTTTTATTACAGTCACTGAAAAGGAGATCCGGCAATGGTGAGTAAAGAAACTTTCCATCATTATAGTCTTTCTTTGTTGAATGAAATTATATCTATTCACGTTTAATAGTGAAAAAGCAAGAACATCAAACATATATCCCATGAAGATTTACATCACACATTTGAACACTCAACTTGTAGTGTTAAAAATATTATAATGGTCTTTCAATAGGGGTGTTCGAAAATTGTTAAAATGTAAATAAAACAAGTTGTGTGTGAGATATCTTGTGTTTTTTTTTTGTTCATTTGACAGTATACTTTATGATGTTAAATGTGGAGTACAATGTCATGCAAATACCAGCATTGCTTTGCTTAGTAACACTTATTTGGGAGGTACAATATTCAATTACTTCGTCGCATGAATCTGGCTGAATCTGTTGGATAGCGTTTGTTATGTTGACTTTGAGGGTGTCAAGTGTTAGTGACTTATTCGCAAAGACTTTCGATTTAAAATAGCCTCAAAGGAAGAAGTCCAAATGCATTAAATCTCGCGATCTCAGTGGACAGTTTCGTGCCCTCAAATCACTCGTGCAGAATGTCCATCCAAAATTGATGATTTGTATATGTTGTTCAGGCCTTTAACTTTCCGTAGTGATTTGCTATACTCTATTGAGCAATTGATAGATGTCACTTTAACAACATGCTCACCATAACCTAACAAATTTCAATTATCCCTATTGATAGACCCTATACATATTTCACGGGATATTTTTGAGAGACCTAAGATAATATAATCATTTATTATACATAAATATTTTTACTTAAATTTTATTTATTAATCGTTAATATTTGTAACGTGTTTATTCCAGGCACAAAGGCTTTCTGAAAGATTGTCCAAATGGCCTATTAACGGAACAGGTAAGTTTCGTAAAAACACTATTTTTTGTCTTATTTTAAAAATATAAAAACACACTTTTTTAATCTATTATCCCATAATTAATTTATTATTGATTTAATTAACAAAATTGAATAGACTTTTTAGTCTTAGAGAATACAAATTTTACTGAAATCTTTTATATTTTTTTCATATATAGCAAAAGAAATATCTTTTTTCTAACTGTAAATTATACATATTTAACGGTTTTATTTTATTAACAGGGATTTATCAAAATCTACAAGCAGTTCTTCCCACAAGGCGATCCTAGCAAGTTCGCGTCGTTGGTTTTCAGAGTTTTCGATGAAAACAACGTAAGTATAAACCACGTCGTGCAGGCACGTAAATGCTACCACGATCATTAGTGAATACACAATCATATCTGATTTCCATAGTTTAGAATCGTTCTCATCTTATTACCATTAAATTAAGGAACAGTTGTGACAGGCAGTGCAAATATTAATTTTTAATTCAGATATTTATTTGTGACAGTATTTACATGTAACATATACATATATATTTCAATGAAAATTGAAGAGGAGAAATATATGGGTAATATTTTTTATTTACATAAAATTTTAACTGTTGAAATTTTGCTCTGGGTTTCGCTTTTCAGCATCTCTAGGCAATCAGTTCTGTTGCATGCGCGTGATATGTAAATATCTCTCATGAAATAAACCAATGAATTTATAATGTTAGTTGTTTATTGTAAAAACCTATAATCTATAAATATAAATATAGTGCAGATTTATCATTTCTAAAATTGAATGTCGTTATAATGAAAACAATAGTTAATAAAATTATTTAAGATATATGCAAAGTTAGCTTCTATTTCTTAGGGTCTATATTATATAATTTCACTTTTATATAACTGATGCCGGTTGCTATGTGTCAGTTCTATTGCATTTGTGTGAAATGCCTGAAGATGTCAAAAGACGACACCCAGTCATGACTGACTACACATGTGATTTTTTTTGTCAAATTTTTTAGAATATATCTCTTTTTTTAATACATATTTCATTGAAGCAACAGCATCGATCGTCGTTCATCTCTGACAAATCAAAAGATCACAATCATCATGGAGAAATACTTCATGAGAAAAAATAAACCATTAGTTAAAAAATGCAAATATGCCAAGCTTCGTTGAAAATAAACAATATTCAACGTCACAGAGTACATAAAATATTTTTAAAGATAATTTCGTCAAAACCATTTGCCTAAACACAGAAAAAACTTATGAAATCTCTAAAATGTATAGTTAGAAAACATGATAATCATAATTTAAATATTTTACAGTTAAAGATGTCTTTAAAATACGTTTTTTCTTGCTTTAGCCTCAGGACAATTTTACATAACAAAAAATTTGAACTATAAACAAATGTATAAACAAAAAAATGCATCATTATAACAAATATACTGTCAATCCAGCATCATTATTTGTTGTAAAATCCTTTCATTGAAGGCTCATTAACGGTATTTCGTTTTTATAAAACTAATTATATATATCGATTGATTGTCACTATTATCAAATCAATAGTTTTGAAAGTTATTTCAGTTGTATGTTTGCATTCTAACCTTAGATCTGTGTTTTTCCTTTGTAATTAATTCCTCTTGCGTATAACCTACGCAAACTGTTTATTGTGTGTCAGATATGTGTTCTGTTTGATAGAATGCCTGAAGATGCAAAATCGGGATTGTTGAATTGTGAATTCTAATTTGATATTGAAAATCAAACAAGTACCTTCAGTCGATATTATAAATTAAGTCTTTTCCAATTGTTTAATATTTTTAAAACCTTATATATTGTATAGCTTATTGATATCATATACTTTACAATTATACTATTTTAATTAATTTCCTCACAATTTATCAAATCATACAAGAATACTTAATCCACCTCTCTAAGGTTTGCTTTATATTTATATATTTTAAATTATAACAACACACTTTTTAGTACTACTTCCACAATATATGATATGATCAGGACCGATTTCACTCGTTATGAGCATTATCAACTGAGATGATACAAATTACAAACAAATCTATTGATACACAATTAGCATTATCATTGAAAATATCATGCCTTTTCATCAAGAAGTAACAATTAATAAATTAAAAGTGACTGTATGCTATATGATGTAACAAGAAATAGAATTGTGTATTTCAACGTTGACATCACGAGTTATGAGTCACATTTCTTTCCAAAAATGAGTTAAAAATGTTAGCATTTTCAGAACATCGAAATACACAAATACGAAATCTTCTACGTGTGTATGTTATTAAAGCATTTAGAGCATTGACAAATGGATTTATTCTGAAAAAATCCACAAGAGAAAAAGTGGATTTAATCAAAATATATAACCTTAATGAACAAATCTTTTATTTTTTGCTTGAGCACAAGAGGTAATAATATATACCATAAAATATATACTACATGAAAAAATTGCAATATAAAATATTACAGGAAAGATATTAATATAATGATTAACGTTTTTGAAATACACCATTCATTTATAATCAAGTCTTTAAGATTATGAAATTTAAGTGTTATATAACAATTTCCTCCATATATTGAATTGTAAATATTATAACTAATGTGCTAGAAATACAATATTAATTATAAAATGTAATATTTTTCTAAAACAGGATGGGTCGATAGAATTTGAAGAGTTCATTCGGGCACTTTCAGTAACATCAAGAGGCAATCTGGATGAGAAATTACATTGTAAGTACAATTTTGTTATGTCACTTTAATGATATGTTTGGTGAAGAAATGTTGTTTTTTTCTATATGTAACAAATGCAAGTATAAAGCAGATTTTAAACATTATTTAAAAAACGATTCAAGATTGTATGTATAAATATTTACAATTGTACATTTTTTTTGTCCTGACCAAAAAAAATAAACATTCAATAGATTTTAATTTAATCTAGTCTATATTATTATAGCAACCAACAGATTATAGACAAATCATAATTTTTGAGGACAAAGCCTAAAAATGATCTAAAACTTTATGAAATCGTTTAATTTTTACAGGGGCCTTCAGATTGTATGACGTAGACAACGATGGCTTTATCACCAGAGACGAAATGTACAACATCGTTGATGCAATCTACCAAATGGTGGTATGTGGAAATCTTCATTAGTGAATTTTATAAAACTGACATTTTCCTCAGTTTTTGATTGTTGCTGAAGTATTCTTTAAATCTACAAAACATCTGATGATTGCTTAAGCCTTGCCCGCTCCCTGTGTGGAATTTGAAGGCATTCCAAGAACTGCTTACCACTTACTTTTCTTTATTTTCCTTTTTATGCAGAGATATGACAAAAATCCAAGAAATGCAACACATTATTATACTTTTTTAGTATATGTATGTTTATTTACCCCTATCCACTCATAATAACTGGAGAATATGGTTTCCGAATGAATGTATCTTAAAAATGTATCAAATGTTTTCTACAAGAATTTCCTGTCACTCAGTGGCTCAACCTATCTTTATACACAGAGATAACTATCCAAGAAATGCCATGGCTCTCATATATATATATATATTTATCCTTACTCTATCTTAATACGAAACACATGGCCTCCTTATGACGATAACAGATGTCTTTCTACGAATACCGCTTACTGTTCAATTGTTTAAACTCTCTTTTTTACATGGACATACTATTCAAGAAATGCCACAGTTAAAAATAGGTCTACCCGAAAGTTCTGTATGTTTCTATGATACAATTTTGGACAAGCAAGGACATGTTTAATCTTCTATCTTCCGAATATAGTCTGAAATAGTTTGCTGAGCTGAATTAAGCCTTTCTGCGATCTCTGATGTTGTCAGTAAAGGATCTTGCTCCGACATTGTCAACATCGTTGTCGATCAAAGATGGCCTCCCAGTATGTGGCTTATCAGAAATGTCAAAATCACCTGTTTCAAATTTTTCAAACCATCTTCTTGTGTTCTATCGATACTGTACTGGATCTTCACCGAACACTTTCAATAAATTTCTACATGCTTCCGTAGCATTTCTTCCTTGCTGAAATTCGTATAGAATACAGTGACGTAAATGAACTTTGTCAGTAGACATGGGTACACTATCGCTTCACACTTAAGACTAATGTGAATGAACTTGTTTTCAGTTGATTTGCTACATGGGTATATATAGAGCCAAACATGTGCCAAATAAATATGTCCTTGCTTGCCAAAAATTGTATCACAGAAATGGACAGAACTTTCCGGTAGACCTTATATGTAGATATATATGTATTCTTGTCCGCTCCTAATGTGTAGTATATGGCCTTCTAATGTAGGTATCTCAATATAAGTTTTCTTTCTTTGTTTATTTCATATTTTTAAACTATACCAAAAAAAACGGTTGGTTCCAAAGATGCAAATCATTTTGATTATATTATAGTCTCATGGTTACATATATCCCACACAATGTATTCAATCAAATTGCAGGGTCAGCAACCACAAGCAGAAGACGAAAATACTCCACAGAAACGAGTCGACAAGATCTTTGACCAGATGGATAAAAACCACGACGACAGGCTTACATTGGAAGAATTCCGGGAGGGCAGCAAAGCAGATCCTCGCATCGTACAGGCATTATCTCTCGGTGGAGATTAGATTTATTTATTATTATTTTAAAGTAGGTACATCTCCTTTTGGGGGGTAAAGCAAATATTGTACTTTTAACACAATGCCAATGTTTGTCAAAAAATATGACAGCATAAACAAATGATTTGAAAGGAAATTTTCAATGATTTAAAAGTCTTACTAACACAAAGGCGATATATTGTAAATAACACTAGGAATATTTTTGAGAAAAAAATAGATGTTTGACATCATCTAATATTGGCAATTATTTATATTTTACTAGTGATTTAATTACAAATATAAACATTATCAAAAAGAATTTTACTGATTAATAAAGATTTAATTTATATTATGAATAATTCAATTGTATTATGAAAGTAAATTCTTTATTTACTTCATTCGTGAAACTTAATTCAAATTTTAATGAGTAATTTTGCAGCCCAAAATCATAAATATTTTGATTCGTCGATAATTAATATTGTAATCTTTAAAAGATCAGTTATTGATTATTTATTTATATTTGGGTTTCCATAATGCCATTACGAAAAATAAGATGTCATCAATTAATTTTATCAAAAACATTTCCATCTTACAGCATTAGAAAAAATCCTGCAGATTCATTGGCAATTATTGTAGATTATGCACTTGGTTCCCCAATATTGGCTGTTGTAACACTGTACTTTTTTAGTTGACCTCATGTTTGTAGCACTTCATTCCAATAATTAAATTTTCATTCAAAAATTCTATTACAATAAATGAATGTAAAATTAGATAACAACTGTCATAGTCTATTCCCTTTAGTTTTATAATTTAAATGCAATTAATAATATTTGGAATCTTTCCGACTATTAGCTTGAAATCAATGTGTGGAAATAATTAATTCTCATTATAAATATTAATATAACATAACTTTCATAATATTTGTTTAGAAAATAGTTGTCAATATTATTTTCAAATTTCATTTTTCATCCTTGACATGACAAGGTTCCTTTGTTGAATATCTAACAATGGATCACAGTCCATCAATGTTGGATAAATATTTCGAATACATTATTTACGAAAATGAGATTATCAAATTGTGTTACGCTAATGAGTGTAATTTTAAAATAATATATAAAATGATTGAAACTTCTGAATATTAAGTAACATTATAAAAAATTATTAACAAATAAATCATAATATTGTCTATGGAACTTTGTCATTCTTAAGGAGCAATCTATACTCTATTGTAGCAATGTAAAATCATCTTATGACTTTATTCTAATTATAGTGTTTTTTCATTGACAAAAATTAGTATGTAATTTCAAAAGTATGTTAATAACTTCACGGTGTAAATTAATATATATATATATATATTATGTACTTAACAGATAAAATGGCTAAATTCATTACAAATAGGTACCTACTTACTAACAGTAAATAATGAAATGATGCTAAAAAGGGAAATTCCTTTTTTCAGTATTACGAAAAGTCTGAATATTATTGCATTTATCATATTTCAAAAGCGTAATTTTTAAGGAGCTTTTTTAAACATAATTTATTATTTTTGTAAAAAAGGTAACTTCATTTCAAAGCTGACAGGATATACAGTTATTTTAGCAATAAACCGAGCTCTCCTGACAAAAACATTATATTACTACGTTACGCCTAAGGGATCTAAAAAATTATAAGTATGTATATGGTATGTGCTGTAAATAAGCATTTATTGAAAAAAAAATATATAGACAAAGCTTCACAGTAACAAGAAAAGGGTGGTATTTGTCGCCCCTGGATCTCCATGTGGAAACATTTATAAAATAGTATTACTACAAATTAGTACTTTTTTTTCAAAATTCTCCATTTTTTTTACGTAAAACTAAAAATTGATACCAATAAGGATAATGCTGAATAAACTTTAATGCCAGTGGAAAGATGACAACATAACACCTGGACCAAAATTAAGATGGATTCAAGTTCAGACCCAAGGCTAATACCATATACTTACATAGATAATCTTACACTATTTTAGAAGTTTTGATTAGATTTTTATTTAATTTTCAATATTTTATCGATATTTGTTATAAAAATTAACAAAAAATAAGGTTGAAGCAAAAGTCTTTACGTTTTTTTTAACACAGTATAATTTTTGTCATTTTTTTTTTAATTCAATAAATTTTATTGTCTTCATCAGTCAAAATGAACTGGAAAATAAACATACAGTCTTTGACACAAAACAACTTAATGTATGATTTATCCTGCGATTTAGTACTATTTTTTTTTTGCAATGTTGCGAAATAATTTTCTTTGGAAGAAGCAAAGTTTCTAAAATATGGTGACAAATCATAACATTCTAATCCATTTAATTTGACACATTTTGACTGAGCATCGTCACATGTGTTGTATTTTTGTCAAAAAAGAAATCTATCCTTCACCTCTCTCCAAAATATTTTCGTTAATAATACCTGGTCATAGATAGTGCTTAATTTCATTTGTTGTCATCAATAACACTACTGCAAAAATTTTATCACTTTTTCTGAAAGATTTTAAAAAATACTTGAAATTAAGCTAAAGGCACATTGCCTTTTTTTGGGGGTTCAAAGTATTTAGAGAACATTTCTAACAGTTCCCCCAGTGTCTTTTTATTTAACACTGCAGACACTATACATTTTTCAACTACCATCACCATTCTATATAAAGAAGTTTTGTTGATTGATTTGGTGTTTACTTGAACACGATTGTAACACAGTGAAAAAATAGCAATGTGTTTTAGTTCGACAAAAATTATAAAGTACAAAGTCAGAACTAAGATAGCATAAAGTGAATAGCTTTCAGAACTATAATACACCGTGTTAAATGCCAATTCAATCAATGATTTTTTTATTATTACTGCGAGTTTTATCAACACATGCTATATGACTTTAATTCATTTGTTAAAACAATTACTTTAAAATATTAATATTCTTTAAAAACCAATGTATTTATGCATTGGTAGACATTGCAATTTGAATACTCGATTTTTTTCCTTACCACCGTGATAATGGGTAATGTAATCATTCAGCTTATGGGATAAGCCATAAAATATCAGATTACTAAAAAAAGCTTCATTTCATAACTATTGCTAATTTTCAGAGTTTTAGAGATTTTATTTTGTAACCAATACAATACAGTTGTAAACACCGTTTAGTAAATTGTTTGTCAATTTTTAAGAAATCTAAATATTAGCTATTCAAGCCAAAGCTGAATAGGGAGTAAAAACGAGTCACCAATTATACAAAAAATAAATGTTGATAGTGTCGTAAAAACACGCAAAAACTTTTGCATCAACCCAATATTTATTTTAATTCACAGCTATGTGAGATTATTTTCTATTAAGTAGGTACCTGAGGGTTAAAAAAAAGTTCATTTCAAAGTTTTAGATTAGAAGAGAATCAATAATGTACTTGCTTTTTTAATAATAATCACTATAATCACTTCAAATAATTATATCTATGTTTATAGTGCCATGTTTTTTGCCATTTTAAATTTTGTTCGTATTAATTATTGTCATTATTGCATGCTGGTCACCTGAATATTGATAGGTATTATACTCCTTGTATATTTGTTCAAAACATTGCTTCATTACTTGCCGAAAGGTTGATTATAATTAAATAAGTGTATAAAGGATAAATAATATATTCGCTACAATGTCACTGACGAAGACATCTTTTCATGCAATCAAATACAGTTAAGGCAATCGAACTCAAGTGTCAATCAACTCCATTGACTTCTTCCTAACTTCAATTAATTTTTACCGCCAACCCTCCAATCCTTTCGCCACCATAGTACCAAATCCAGCAGGTCTATTTTAAAGTTTATTAGTAGCTAGACACTAAAAATACCTTTTAAGTACAGTAAAACCTCAATATAACGGACTAATTGAGGGGAGGGGGTGTCCGTTAAATCCGAAAGTCCATTATATAAAAATAAAGATTTATTATGAATCAAAAAAAACTTTTTTTTGAAAACACACTGTAGATATAAATAAAAACTACAAAACACAAACAAAATTCTATTTAATTATCTTCAGACACTCGTCGTGAAGTAACGTTGCTGTTTGATATCAACGCACATGTCTGATATGTACAATATGTCTTAAATTGTAGTGCTAGACGTGTGACGTAATTATCATGGACACTAAAAGTTATACCATCTTGAATGTCTTTAATTTTTTTACATTTGACCAGATTTTTTGTCCGTTATATCCAAAATCCATTAAATAGAGATCTGTTATATTGAGGTTTTACTGTAATGACACAAATCCTCTAACCACCTTTTTACATTGGTTAGTTATTTATTTCAATTCAGTATAAGCCATTGCAATATTCATTGCTGTCATTAGAAAGTTTATAAGCAAATAATTACATTGATTTTATAATTATTATTTCAAGTTTTTTTTGTAACTGATTGATCATGTTTTGACCTGAATCTCCATAAGATAGTTTATCACAACTGAATTATCTTTTCAGTATTCGATGTTGGAATATATTTTACGCTGCTTAGAAGGGAGCAGATTATTCATTAGTGTCTAGCTACTAATAAATTTGAGCATAAAACGGCATTAAACAACAAGTGACACAAATTCCATTAACTTTTAAAAGATGGAAATGTATAATCATATCCAACACATGACTATCACAAAAACATTGAAAATCGAGTTAACTTGTTCCATTAATAAGTCGATGATTTCTTTCAGCCATTTTTTATGTGACGATGAATTTGGCAGATAGTTTTTACTAATCACATATATGAAATATTAATTCCAGAATAATTTTTTTCTGAAGTATTTATTTATGTAAATACTGTCATTTATGTTAAAAATCAATTGCATTCAATAATCGAATAATTGCTACATTAGAAATTTGTAACAACATTGATTGTCTTCAAATGAAAAGAAAATCGTGTTATGAAATTTTTTTTTCTTATTTTTTACAATTTAAATTGATTTTTATATCTGATAAATGAAATACAATTTTTAAATAATCAAAATTCTTTTCAACAAGCCATTTTATTATTTCTACTGGTGTAATAACGTAATAGCACATTAAAAAGCTTGAAATCAATTATTTGACAAAGAATTTAACTGCATTGTTTCACTAATCTAATAATTAAACTGGCCTATAAACAACAGTCTTCTGCCAGTCATTGTGGATGTACATTGTCCTATCTTCAAGCTATTCTGGAAAAACATTTAAATCAATCCAAGTTAATAACTTCAAGTAAAATTTTATTTTAAGAGATTGTTAATGTTTAAAACAATTGTAAAAAAAAATGTAACAGTAATTCTCAACCGACATTCATAAAAAAAAATTATACCTGCAGTTGAAAACAGTCAACGAAAAATATTTATTAACACAAAATAATGCGGCAATCAAAAATCAAAACACATTTTTTGTAAAATTTCCAGGATATCTTTTTATGATCAGGACCAGTTAATTTCATTTATTAATGCATCATGTTATATAAAATATTCAAGTGCAAATAATTTTGTTTGTAAAAATTCTTTCACTATTATTTCTAAGCTCTTAATGGATTAATTTTGTTTGTAAATTATTAAAAAGAGATTGTTAACATCTCATATTGTTTGATACTCTGAAAATTGTTTTCTTAGTTCTTAAACCTTTAGTTCTGTATTCCTGCAACAAATTAACTCAAAGCTTTGTATAAGTAGGATTGTTTGTAATGTGTGTCCTATCAGTTGATAATCCTCACAATGAGCAAACTGGCCCTGATCATTAAATATATTGTGGAAATATCATTCAAAAAATATGCTCATCATTTTCAAGTTTACCGTTTTCAACTGTATATATAGTCTCTTGGGAAACAACACTCAACAATAATTATCAACAAAATAAATTAGGAAAATTTTTGGAGCGCTCGAAATAAAGATTTTAAAATGAATACTGTTTAGATAACATTTTACATTATTGGCAATATGTAGAAATTTATTGATATGTAATTGTAAAATTTGTAAGACATAATTGTTAGTGTTGATCTCAGATACATTTTCAATTGACAATTTGTTGAAATTTTTCATTTTTGAGTGTTAAAAATTTGCTAAATTCTATGGATATATTGCTCCTTCACCACATTATATTATAGGCTTGTTATATACTTTATTATTAGTTTAGCGTAAGATATTATTGAAATGATTGTAAGTTGAATGAGTATTTTAATACGCATTGTGTCTTTGAACTTATGGTTTCCCCTTAGAGAACACATTGAAAATATTCCAAAGACAATAATTTTCAACAGTTCTTTTTAACACTTGTCTGTCAGGTGCCTCGAATATTAGAGACCTAGCCTGTAGAGGGCATTTTTAGCGATTAGCGCAAAAATATATTACTTTTTTAAAATTGACACAACTTCTAAACGAAACAACATTTTCGATTGAAATTTTCAATGTAATTATGTGACATTTTATTATTAACAATAATATAAGAGCAGTTTGACTAAATCATAATTTCACTATATTTTTAAGCTGAATATAAAAACGTGTTATCAATTTAGTAAATGGTACTACACACGTTATTAATATGAAATATTTAAAACAATATATGTAAAATATAGCATATTTATTCATTTCATTTAATTTTATAATATATACTTCCCATTCCTGCAATTTTACAATCACCTGGAGTATGAAATCTTATGACGTAAATATTCCAGAAACATAGTTCACCTTTTTTAAAACAATCAATAGGAACATTTAGTGCATAATAACACTTGTGTTATTTTGCTTCTTGTAAAAAAAGGGTCCTGTGATGTTGCTGCAGCTATTTCACACAAACAAACAAATCCGTGATATGTCATATCCTGCAAACAACCATCTGCGAAAAACGGCATTTGCCGTCCTGTTTTCTACCGAAAGTCTGCAATAAATGACACTTATTTACCAACAATAAAGAGAGCAATGTTAAGTATTGATAATTTAAAAATGACACCATTTTTTTATTATTTATACAAAATAACATATGCAGTTACAACATATATGTCAGATTCTTTTATCATTTTGAAATGAAAACTGTAATGATGTTATATAATGGGAAATTTTGTATATTAATATGACATATTTTTAGTTAGAAATCAATAGTAAATTCTAAGACTGGCCAAAAGTTCATCGACACATAATATATTGTCTTTAATTGATTTAAAAATTGTTCAATTTATGCCAGGTTTATATGGTGTTCAGGAATGAAAGCCCATTCTGGCTTAGTGATAATAATGTGCTTATGCGGATGACGCATCATTAATTGTTAATTATTTTGCCTACGTCTGGTATATAAATTAAAAATAAATATTATGATAAATTTTGTCATATGGATGAAGCACTTTGCATTAACATTGCTGTGATAATTACAATCAAATTGTAACATCTTATGGGAAGATCATTTTTAGTTAGTATGTGAACTGTGATTGATTTTTTTCAGAAAAACTGGTAAAAGAAATGTATAAGCAAAAATAAAATCTAACTTCAATTTAATTACTTTTTGGACTGAAACCAATGAAGAAATCAATAAAGCCGAGCTATTCGGTGTTTAATTACAAGTAAAACATTATATGAAATATTAAATTAGATTATTTTTCAACAAACTTAAAATTCTAAAACTACACGCATAGTGAATTCGCATATATTTTCTATAACAATAAAGATTCAATAATTATGATTTTATTTAGAATTTTTCAGTAATGTTTTTTGTAAAGCTTTCTTATCCTGAAGTTTCACACCCAAATTTCAAACAATGTCGAATTGGTGCGAAAGAAGTCAATAAAATCAATCTCGTTGATTGGTTCATAACCTTAATTCACTACATTTGATATATGATTCGTCATCACTTATGTATATCATCAAATGATTTGAAAATAACAAGGCATACAATAATCAAACCATTGCAAAAAAACGTAGTAGCATTTTATATTTGGCGGCCAAACTGATAACACACAATATTTTTATTAATTCTTGTAACACTTAATATATAGTTAAAATTTATTTTACTTCATTGCAAGTGGTTTCAAATCATCAAAAACCAACAATTTACTAAGCTGGTCATAGTTATTTGTGTACAGTGGCGGATCATACACTTGCAAGATATATATTTACTAGTGATTCATTCACTCTATTTTAATTCGTTTCATTAAACAAATATCGATTTATCAATGTCAAAAGCCATCCAATAAGAATGTAAATTGAAAAACATTGAATTAATTGTCGATTCGACAAAAATCAATGTTTCAATACTGTTCGAATTCAGTGTAGAATAAACCCAAAGATTGAAAACTTGAATTAAAACTGTTCATATAATTGAGAGGATCATCTGAAGATGGTTTTAGCTTGTAACATAACGATCCGTGTTTATTTTTCAATGAAAAGTTGTTTTGGGCGTGTTTGTATCATCTATCAAACTCCATATATGATATGCCATTAATAACAATTTTTGAGTAGATTTTTACAGCTCAAACTGTCTGTAAGCTCTCATATACAACAAGTTCCGTGTTACAATATTTTCAATGAAACATGCATTTCTATGAGATCACTGAAATTCCTTGGCGCAATCAAATGTCACTGTTGGAGCATTGATAAAGCTATATCAACATATGTAATGTAACCATTCTTTTCTTACCTGAAACTTGGCCTATATTTAATGAAAAAAGCACAGCTTTCCATGTAGACTGCTTCAAATGGTAATAGTTAGTTTCATTTCAATACATTTACAAATTCTGAATATCTTCACCTGGACAAGTCACAAAAATATGTAACGTCATCACAATAGCATACAATGCCAAAAAATTCTAGTGTTTAAGTTAAAAATAATTGTAATGATCAAATAGTTAATCCCTTTTATCAAAAATTATCGCTATATCCACTATACTTTTGAGTTTTTTAAAAAAGAAACTGTTTATATTGCACAAAATAAATAAAACCAAAATGCAAAACTTTTCCGTCAAACAAAAATTAATACACCATTTCTTATTATCCCATACCTTAAAAGCATTCTAAAACATTTAAAAATAATTTATCTACATATTTCTGATTTTAGATAAAACATGTGACTTTTCATTCTGCTACTAGAAGATAAGAAAAAATTTTTATTTTAAAAATGTGTAGTGAAACAAATCTATTTACAATATTCAAAATTTAACTATATTTGTCAGTATGTATTTGGTCAATAACCATAAAATATGTGTAACTTACTGAATAAATTGGTAATTAAAAAGTTTTTGTTTGTTTTTACTGTTCACCTATGAAATTAAATAGTTTTAATGAGAGAATTATTTATCATATTTTACAGTAAGTCTCTTGTCTCCATTACTTCAGTTTATGTGATAACATATTCAATGAGCTTTTATACAGAAGTAATTAAAAAAAACACTTCATAAACTATCTTTCTCGATTATTAACACACTCTAAAACAGTGCTCCACAACTGGTGTGCCAAGACATATCAATGTGCCACTGGACGATGCTAAGCAATGCAGAAAGAATGAGTATTAACAAATGTGTCGATTTTGCATATTCCGTTTTTTTATAAATATTGTTTTGTGGTGTGCCCCGAAATTTTGGAAAAAAGCGTTGGTGTGCCATGGAAGATAAAAATTGCAAAGCATTGCTCTAAACAGCTAGAATATTAATATCCGTTATATAATCTGATAGATAAGTGCAAAAGTTTTAATACAATTCACAAAGTGACTGACTATATTTAATATCATAATCAACACATCAATTACTATTACTTTGAAGAAACGCATGCATAGATTCATTTCTATTTGTATGGGCAAGTTTCATAATTACTAATCGATGGATTATAATTTTTAAATCTGATATGAGATGCTGCAAAAACGTAGTTTACCAACATATTGAGATGGATAGTTTATGAATAGAATTAAAGTATGAAAGGAGAGAGAAGTAATAAGTTAGCCCTCTAAATGCTATCATCTCAATTGTTGAGACGGCTGATTGCAATGTGTTGATGGATACTAAAAAATATAAGAGTGTTAGTAGTGTCAAAACGTTTATGTACAAGTTAATTCTCGAGTTGAAATATAGCCCGCTTAGTCCGGAATATCTCCATAGATTTAGAACCATGTTGCTTAGTTAATTTTTGAAACAATTTATGTATATATATCATTAACAAGACTCCGCAGAGAGCAGTGTAAGAGGTAACATCTTGAATGATATCTGAAAATACAGTAAAACCTCAATATAGCGGACTTATTGGGAGGAGGGGATGTCTGTTGAAGACGAAAGTCCGTTATATAAAAATAGGTTTAAAAATTCTAACCAATTGTCTTTGGACACTCATCGTGAAGTGATGTTGCTGTTTGATGTTGACATATGTACAATATGTCTTAAATTCTAGTGCTAGATATATGACATGATTATCATGACCCCTAAAAATTGTTTACATGCGGCGACACTTGAATTTAAGCATGTACAATATTAACATGATGTTTTTATTTTTTTTATGTTTGACCGGATGTTTTGTCTGTTATATTGATATTTTACTGTAATATACAAAATATTCCAGAAGGATAGTCAAAGAAATAAAACCAAAAAGTAGTTATATTCTATTTTATGACTATTTTACGGTTCATAAGGAATAAGGCAAGAATTATCAACACTCCATCATATTGTGGTCGTCTCATCTCAGTCATCAAATATTTTATAAAATGGTATTTGTAATTCAGGCAATTTCTTAACCCTAAAGCTACTGACCGACCGGTGTATCACATACATACCTTTTTAATTATTTATAGCTGCTAACAGGTTAAAACAATTAATAAAAAAGTGAATCTTGTTATTATTGTAATAGATTAAAGATTATTTAACATTGTTCTCATGGTGAATGATAGGGACTATATAAAAGGAACGACACTTGTCGCAACATAAGATCATGTGTTTATTTACACACCTGAGTTATTTTTTTGCCCACAAAAACCTACCAATCTATTTGTTTCTTTTTGAGTCACAATATTATCCTGTATCTGCCTCGGTGTTAACCTACAAATTTTCATGAGTGAATTTGACAAAATGATTGTGTTCAAGACCTCTGGCACATCCGTCCAAACCACATCACTGTTTTTAAAACTTTCCTGCCACCCAAAATTACAGAATATAAAGAAATATTTTATGACCAAAACAAATTTCAAAATAAAGTCTCATATATTATATTTTCATTTACTTTATAATTGTCAAAAATATAAAAAAAGAAATTATGTTATAACATAATTAAATTCAATTTGACTTTATTTAACACATAGATTATGGGTATTTTTGCCTTACAGTCCGCGTTGATTACTAAACAATTTAAATCAGTGAACAATCAATAATATTTTTGTATTTTAGTGACATCATCCCCCGCCACAGGGCAAAGGAAACATAAAAGAAGAATTATGAAGCTTAATGTCTTTTTTTATATATAGTGAAACCTCGATTCCACATTTTTCAAGGTTCCCCTTAAAAAAAACAAAAACGAATAATGCGGGAAAGTTTGAAATAATAATAATAAAAAATTTAATCTTAACACTTTGTGGTCGGGCCCCTCGAGCAATATACTCAAGCCTGTAGCGGGTGTTTTTTGCTATTAGCGCAACAAAATATTACTTTCTTAAAATCGACACAACTTCTAAACCAAACAATATTTTTGATTGAAATTTTCAAAGAAATGATATGTGACATTTGATCTTTAAAAATAAATTATAAACACTCTGATTACATCTTAATTTCATTATATTTCTAAGCTGAATATAAAAACCTAATCTCAATTATGTAAATAGCACTCCACATCTCATCAATATTAAATTTTTAAAACATTCTATGTAAAAGATAATATATTTATTCTTACTATATAATCATATAATAAATAATAATATATACTTACAATTCCTGCAAGTTTGAAATCTGAATGACATAAATCGAGAAACATGCGTCTCCGAATAGGAACACTCGGGTTTATAATAACTCATGAGTTTTATTACCACTTGTCAAAAAAAGGTCTTTGTCGTATTGCCGTGCGTCTTGTTTCACGCCAAAATACAAGCCCAAGAGAAGACGGATCTCGCAAACGACCGACAGGATACAAAACGATTTTTTTTTTTTTTTAATTTATCGGGTTCCGCAAACAAATGACAGTCCACAAAAAATGAAATATTTCATTTCCCAACCATAAAGTGTTAAGAAGTGGCTTTAAATTTCCAAAAATTGGTAATTATGAGTGGGTTTGGTAAAAGTTATATTAATTAAATTAATTAATTATTGACATAATCGAATAGTGTTTTAAACTTCTTCTTGTGAAATTTTTTACTAAAGGAAATCTGAAGACTTAATGTTAAAGATTAAATAAAAATTTAATGTGCTCAAACTCACAAATTGTATTTGATAGAAAAATTTATCTACCAAAACCGGTCAATCGGGATATTATTTGAGACGGGACTAAAATATATTGAGGAACAGTTAATACAGAATTATTTAACATTGTTCTTATGGGTGTTTGACAGGACTATAAAAAATAAACGATTCATCCGGTAAAACGTGTTATGCGAGAACGGTTGATCAGGGTTCCACATAGTTCCATAAAGTTTAATGTACAAAATCTGAAGCGCACAAATCTGTGCACACCATAAACAACGTGTTAATACAGTCAAAGAACTACATCGTTTTGTATAATACGAAGTGAACTTTTCATAAGGCATAGACAAAAAGATAGTTATAAAAATTTATTGATGTAAACAAAATACCTGCTTTGGTTCAGATGTATTAAGAAATATTTATGCAAAATCTAAGTACTAATACTTAATCTAAATATGATACAAAAATATTTTAATAATTGGCCCGAATACTATCTCTGTGTGGTGGTATTATAATGATCGTTCATCATATCAATGGCGTCATTTGGTGCAGCATAATGTATAATGGATGTGTCCTCTGTCAAAAAACCAATAAACTCAGTGAATAAAAAAACATTTGAGAAACTTATGAATATTGTAAATATTATTATTGAGAAGAAATAAAACAGTAGAATATTAACAGAGAAATTTCCTTGAGTATCAGAATCAGGAAACAAAAGTAGTATCAATTTTTGTACTGTAGAAAAATAATACTATAAGAGGAAATGTGCGGTGAATACACTAGTTTTTGCATAGTTTGGATTCTTAGTTAGTACCTTGATTTCTGATGATTCGAGAGTTTCGACAAAAGGTTAAATGTAGCAAAGCATTTAATACACATGCAGTTATGGCGGCACCTCCGAAAATTCTAAACGTTAGAACGCCTCCCAATTTCGCATACAGGACACCTCCAATGAAGCTTCCTAGAGATGTTCCGACACCTTCAAACACAGCTCCAACCAAACCCTGTGAAAAATCGAAAATGCATTCAATGCTACGCCAGCAGACAAATTCAACTAAATATAGCTGTAGATGAATTTAAAACGGATAATAAAATTTGAATCGTTGAAACTTTGTATGATTCAACATGTTTTTTCACTAACGACCCAAGTTTCGCCTTTCGGCATCTTCAGGCATTCTATCACACGGATGATACAGAACCGACACAGAATAAACAGCTAGCATTGGTTATATTCCAAAGGAGTAAATTACAAAATTAAAACACAGACCCTTAGGCTAGGATAATAAACAACTAAAATAATTTTCAATAATATTGATTTAATAATAACATTTAATTGCCTGTGGTATTTATTATCGCTTTTAGCAGTTTATTAATGCTAAATACTGACAATGAGTCTTTCATGAAAGGATTTTACAACAAATAATAATCAGATATCATTAAAATGCAAATGGGTAATTTTAGACTTGGAAATACCTACTTATTTTAAGGTAGAATTAAACATCAGATTACGTAATACAGGAATTTAATTTTCGAGGTTGTCGACTCATTGGACTGACTCACGTAAAGGATGTAACAAGGAGGAATTGGAAAGATTAAGCTGTTCGTTAAGAATATAACTTGAATTTAATTATTCCATAAATTAGATAAGAAAATAGTAAATATTCAAAGCAAGCTTTCTTGCCAATATACCTGCATAGTCGCTTCGGCACCTTTGGGTGCAATTGAGCTTGCATACGATGCCATTGTCGCATATAGCATTCCAAATGTTAATCCTTGGAAGAATTCTATCGGTAAAACCCACCACGGATTCGTTAAAACCGAATACAATATAAATCTTACGCCAAAGCCAAATAAGACTAGAGACATTGAATTCCAATGGCCAAGCTTCTTCAGTAAGGTTCCTGAAACAAAATCAATTTGAATTGACTGTTCGGTAAAGTTTATCTAGATAAATCATCAGCACAAAAGCAAAACGAAGTTGTAAAATTTTGACAATTTAAAATTATTAAAAATTATTATAATTCATTATCCTACATAATAAACAATTAAGACATTCGCTAAAAAAATAACAATTGAAAAATGAAAAAAAGATAACTTGAGTCAAAATATATTTGTTCTGTCTTTAGTATCAGTAGCTACATAAAGAAACATTAAAAGATTGAATCGAAAATACCTGAGAAGAAAAAGAACGGAATCTCTCCACAAAAACATTGTATTCCACTGACGAGTCCTTGTAGTGTTTTTATCCATCCAGCTTGATTACAGCCATAGACTTTGGCTAAATCTTCCAGGTACCAGAACAGGAATTGCCATAGCAAACCTGTACACATTCCCACCAACACTATCCAGACAAAGAAATGAATTGTCTGAAGCGAAGAAAATAACATACCAATATTGCGAACTATGTCAATTGATATATTATTTTGTTTATGCTGAAATAAAATAAAGTTTTTTTATTCACCATGTGATAAAGTGTGCAGGTATTTAACAAGTTGAATAGTTGAACACGTTTACTCTCAGATTAGAAATTTATCAGGACTAAAAAGATCTATTAGCTAAGATATAATAGCAATTGATAATGCTCACAATGAGCAAAACCAGCTCAAATCATAAATATATATTGTGGAAATAGTAATAAAAATTATTTTTATTTAAAATATAATTTATTGATTGAATTGGCATTCACTTGGTAGAACTCCATTATAACACGGTGAAAAAATAGCAATGTATTTTAGTTCTACAAAATTATTTTTAACAAATATAGTTGATAGCTATTTCGGCTCACGCCATCGTCAGAACTATGCTTAAACTAACATTTGCTTATCTATATATAGCTGTGCAGAAAAGATACACAACATCTCCTCTCTCCTTTTCCAATGGCCTAGCTTGTTATTTAAACACAATGACACTAAACTTTCAAAATTCCAAATGAAACAATAGGTGTCTATGACAATAAGATTATGTGTGTGGGACGGAAGTGGTCCTTCAGGAAGCAAATTAGGCCACCCCTTTATGCAACGGCTTGACAAGTGGCGATATTATTATGTTAGTTTGATCGTTAAGAATCCTTTGTGATAATTGGTGTCTATGGATCTCCAGCTGTTCCAAAGCCGTCATTCTTCGACCCTTACTACAAAGATGCAAACATTTAGGAGCTGAGTTTGAATTTATATTATGTGATTCTTTAATAACGTGATTAGCGAATTGTGAATCTGTTTTTTTATTATTGTATGATCTTACATGTTCCTTAGCTCGAGTAGATATACTTCTACCTGTCTGTCCGATATAAACGGATAAACATGAGCCACAGGACGATGGCGTGAGCCGAAATAGCTATCAACTATATTTGTTAAAAATAATTTTGTAGAACTAAAATACATTGCTATTTTTTCACCGTGTTAAAATATAATTCCTTTCCACCAAGAATACCTTATAGTGATGATATCATCAGATAAAAATGAGTATATTATCATGTTCCACGAAATGAAACAGAGCTGTTATCAGAAACTAATATATTTACGTGTTACTAATTATACACTATAGAAACTAAAAAAAAAAATTTACCTTCAGTTTCCATGATGTTATAACAATATTTGTTGTAAGGAATAATAACATAAGTACAAAGGCCACAGTATAGTCTTTATTTTCTTCGCTACGACTAAATGTGTCTATTAAAAATCCAGTCAATAAAGAGAATATGCCCCAACCTACAGAGCCCCATAATCTTTGAAGACCATAATCGGAGGTGTTAGCACCTGTAAATGTCAAAAATCTTGTTAATCATCACAATTAAAACATATTTCATTTTAGATAATCATAACAATCTTCATATCTTTCAATATATAATTAAAGATGAAATTAGCCATTTTTATTATTTTTTATGATAAAGTTAAGCAAGTAGAGAAATATAAAACATGATTATAATTTTAGTATGAGTTTGTATATTCGCAAAATAAGAATATATATACATCATATAAGCTTATATACAGCAAAACCCCCAATTACACAACTCCGAATTATGCGCTGATTTGAAATATTAAACGCAAATCTCCCCATCGCACGATCGCTTGGCTGCACACACAGCCAGACAGCCATCTGTGGGGTGCATACAGTCAAATGTTGACTAGCATCTGTATATTCAACACATGCCAAGCTATACACGCATAACTACAAGAATAATCTTAGTTTGGCATTTTTCAAATCACTTACTCACTCCCCCAATTACACTACTAAAAATTACATGGTTCAGACTGTAAATGGGTGTTTCATTGTATTATACATTCTAAATAAGCAGCTGCCAACCTTTGGGATGTCACAGACCATTTAAATCACAATTTCCAAATCCTACAATCAACCAAAATTGAATTTAAACATAAAAAGTTGAAATATTTATTTTTTACTTTTGACCAATGAAAGAACGTCTTGTAACGATTCCGTGACGTTTTGTGAAAATTCAAAATATTACTACGCATGAATTAAAAATTTATTATTAATTAATTATTCAATTTATTTTTGAGTTCAAGAATTTCATATTTAAAATTGATTTTAAGTTCTTGTAGACTCCTCACCTTTTTTGCAGTAGTATTTGGAAGGTACTTTTTAATTTTCTAGTATTAAATTGTTTCGTCAATGGACCATGTTTAATGGAAGCAACTGTTAAGATTTCAAAACAAATGCTCTAAACACAAAAATGAAACACACTTTCCCCAGAAACATATTATTAACCTTTTGCACTCATAGGCGGCTATACAAATTGATTTTTATCTTGCAACTCAAATGCCACCATTCAAGTCATTGAAATGTAATTCATGATGTATTTTTTTCAATATCTATCATAATTGGACATACATTTTTCAGCTCTTTTCATTTGAGAGTAACATTTATTAACACTTGGATGTCGAGTGCCTCGAACAACAGATTCTAGCTGGTATTGGGTATTTTTTAGCAATTAGCGCAAAAATATATTACTTTCTTAAAAATCGACACAATTTCAAAACCAAACAATATTTTCGATTGAAATTTTCAAAGATATCATATGTAACAATCGATAATTAAAAATAAAATAAAAACAGTTTGACTACATTATAATTTAACTATATTTCTTAGCTGAATATAAAAACCTGTAATCAATTTAGTTAATGGCACCACACACGTTATCAATGTGAAATATTTGAAACATTATATGCAAAATATAGCATATTTATTCACATCATATTATCGTATAATAAAAAATAATATATACTTCCCATTCCTGCAATTTTACAATCACTGGAAGTATGAAATCTTATGATATAAATAGTCGAGAGAAATGTCAACTTTTTTAAAATAATTAATACAAACGTTTAGTATATAAAAACTCGTGAGTTTTATTGCATCTTGTCAACAAGGGTCATGAACTGCAGCCGCAGCTATTTACGCCAACAAACAAACCTAAGATATGTCGTTTCCCGACAACCATGTGTTAATTTTCATCCATAAAATGATAACTTTGATTGTGTGCCATTGTTAGACAAGTGCAAAAGGTTAAAGAACTGTTGAAATTGGCCAAGTAATAGGAAATTATATGTATATGATATACTACCTAAAATTTGAAAGCATATAGCATCAGCAATACTGACGACCACTGCCATTCCAATCCAATTAAGTGCCATTAACACACAGAATAGCCAAAGAAAATCGTAGCTAGAGTTTTCTTTGTCTTTTTCTGTGCTCATAGTTGTTGACAGAAGTTCATTTACCTAAAAATGTTGATATGTGTTATGTGTGAACAGTCTTATCCCCGTGTTTATCAGCGACACTTATTAACACAAGGATAAGACCAGACACATGCTCCATAAGGCCAAGTGCAGTCTGAATTCTTCCTCCTCAACAAAACTGCATGATTTGTATGCATTTGCAAGTATTTTGATTAATCCCAATATATAAGAAATATCATTTAAACACAGTGTTCGAATATTTTATGCTAACCCAATTGAATTAAGAGAAAAATATTGAATAGTATATCAACACCATACAACCATTATAATTATAAATTACATATTAAAGAATATACCAGACTGCAGCATTCACCTTAAATTGCTTTGAATGAATAATTATTTCAAGCATTTGTAAGCAAGCATTAAGAATAAATTAAATAAATATGTCATTAGTAGTGGTGTAAATATAAAACTTAAATAGTGAATGTATGATTGTGAAATGGCACCGTATAATATTTGTTTAAATGATTGTGATGATTTTTTGTTCGGGATTACTTCATAAGCAGACATGATATGCCCAAAACCTTATCAACAACAAAAGAAATCAACTGTGTTTGCACCCGAAGTGGAGCATGTAAACTTTTTGTTATTTGATCGTTGACCCTTCTTTTTTGGATAGTGTAAGATCAAGTATAGGGATACGAAAAGCTTTATCACTGTATCTCATTAAGAAATGTCAGCAGAAGAGACAAAAAATTTATAAAGCTGAAAGTCAAAAAGAAGATTGAAAGCTCAATATTTCCGATTTCAATTTGAATCATTCATCTCTGAACACTTCTATACGTTTAGCACTCAGCGCAGGTTTCGCTTTTCATCCATCCAACGCCAAAGCCCGGGTTGTGAATAACAAAACTTGTGTTAAAAAAGTTTCAAATAAGATATGGAGAATCCACCAAACACCCTCGGTCGATATCGTAAATTATTATATATTCATCACTATTCATTCATTTAAATTTTATCAGAAATCACAATGATAAACCATTCAGTCAATTTTTTTAATTATTCCTTAAATTTAAGATTCCGACGGATGGAATTCCAATATAAAATTTGAATCATTCAAATTTTGTACACTTCCATAAATTTTTTCACTCACAGTCCAGGGTTTTGCATTTCAACATCTACAGACATTCAAATCTATGGATAAATTTGTGCTGATAGTCATAAAAATAAATTAATTTGTTTATAAAAAGAAATAAATCGACAGCCGACTTGAAAAATATTCAAGGTATGCTGTTTCAACTAACCTTAAGATTATCACAGTAAATATCACATTTTGATTGGAAATGGTTATTTTTGTAAGCAGGTCCAAAAGGACAGTATGGATAGTGAACAGAACCTAAAACAAACAAAACATCATTCAAAACAACATTAATTTCATTGGACTAAAATATATATAACACCGTGAAAAAAAATATCAATGTATTTTAGTTCTACGAATTTCAATTATTAAAAATAAAATAAAAACAGTCTAATAACATCATAATTCCACTATATTTCAAAGCTGCATTTACCGGGTCTCTCAGTTAACTGAATGATGATGTGTTAAGAGAAAAATTAGATTGTACACATGACACTGTTAACATTATTATATTTTTGGTCATCATTTATTAACACATTGCGACCAGCCATCCCAACAGTTTGTTTGGTATTTTAATATTCATCATTCAATTTTAACTATTGACTTTCATTTATTTCAGTTGACTTGGGATTTTATAGGATAAAAAACTTAATAACATTTACCGTCAGACATAATTGCTTGTTGAAGTTTCATGTATATGCATTGACCTTCTTGGAGGGTTTTTTCTAGTGGAACAACACCAGTAAAATTTAATCTATTTGGAAGTGTTATTCCCGTCGGTCGGCATGAAAGGGATTGATCTGCCCCCCATCCTACACACATTTCTAGCCAATTTAGAGAATTTTCCATTTTACATATTACCTGAAAATAATTTCAACATGATTAACGTAACACATTACGAATGTGTGATCGTTCACACTATTTTAACCTAAAAATGAACAATAAACAACATCAAAAGATTATTAATGTAGAAAGATGGTATGTGATGCTATGGCCTGTTAATAACAATGCCATCGACTATACATTTAGTCATTCAAATTGATTGTTTTTTTGAATCATAGACAACTAAAAAGTAACCTTAAGAAATTAAGAATAAGTTTCTTTATGAACAAAAACAAAAAATAAATTGAATTTATATGCTCAATAATTTACGGCCACCAATTTATTTCCATATATTATTGATTGAATTGGCATTTATTTGGTAGAACGCTACTATAACACGGTGATAGCGATGAATTTTGAAGAATTAAAATACTTATAAATGCAATTTTTTCACAGTGTCCAAATATTATCCATTTTACAAAATTATTTTATTCATTGAAAATGAATAAAACACTTTAATGTTGCGAAACACTCCTAATTATTTTTTATTGCTCTGTTTATAACTCTATATGAAAAGAAAACATTTCGAAAAATAGCAACGCAGACAGATTTAATTTGGATGAAAAACGACCGCGTCGATCTGATTAATGGACAAATTAATTTGCAAATCTAGAATTATAATAATCATAAAAATATTATATAATATATATGGTATCCAGATTGTTTGGTTCATTTGAATTTTGATTTATGTTCAGACAAAGAAAATATGTGTTAAGTCCAACCGGTCGGGCACTGATGGTGTCGACACAAATATTTTTGAGTTAAGATTTCTTTTATTTACTTACTTGACATTGTGCATCATCCGTTTCATTACCAAATTTACTGACAAAAGTTTGAAGTTCTTCTGGCGAATGAGAACATGTTTTAAAATATGATGTATTATTTTCACACAGAAGATGCGCAGATTTTTCATTGCCGATACCTGATGTGATAAGTGTATCAATTCGTTTATCCGAACAATACAACTCACATGTGGTATCCAAATTTGGGATTCTGCTCGCCGAGCAGTGGGGTTTGTACACAAAAGCTGAAAATAATACAAATGGAATTCATTAAACACGATAAATATATAACACAAACTTTGTTCAGTGAGTATAAATAACCGAATGAAATTACAACTCAAGTTAGCAGAAGATTTATTAATATATTTTTATGCCAACACATTCGTGCCAGTATAAATGAGACTCAAGTACACGGAGATAAGGGGTTGATTTTTGTGA